>OY293830.1:28412601-29012601 GCA_958507055.1 Crioceris asparagi | reverse complement strand
TACGCTTAAGAATTTTATGTTACCATTTTAACACCGATTTAACTCGAAAACTGTAACTCTAAGGAAAAAATGTCCATTATAAATCTTGCTACAAATAATTATGTCTTTCATGTAGTATCGAAAGATTTTCAATTTTAGAAAGAAATCGCTCTCTCTTCATAGCAAAAATGAGAAACTAACATGCCTCTATCTCAAAAACCGTAACTCTTTTGAAAAAATGTTCAATTTAAACGTTTCCGGATATTGTCCTATCTTTAATTATACCAACACAAATTTTCGATTTTTGACAAAATTAGCACCCTCCACCCCCCTTCGGGGGCGGTTTTCGAAGAGATGGAGATTTCGTATCTGCGTTTTTGTGAATACCTATGGGACAATTTCTCAATCCTCCTCTTTTCATCAAAATCGGAGTTTGCTTACTATATAAAACGCGCGGTCAAACAAAAAAAGCAGACAGTCGCATTGTATACCTCCTCCGTTCGTGGTTTGTCGGTCAAAAATTAAAACCCATGATGATTGATATTAAGGGCGCTGAGGAAGAACCAAGTGAAGAACAATCGGTCTCTTAAACCTCTGATCTCGACAGGTCCATTTTAAAAAATCTGACATTAAAATTTCATTTATTCTAATATATTAATTTAAACTAAATATTTCAATAGTTCTCAGTTTTGTCACTAGGTATATAAACGTTAAAACTTTATTACTCAATACTTGACTAAATGAAAAAGTATTTACCTTTGTCATGTTAATAAAATAGCGGAAACTGACTCACAATCACAAAAGAATATAAATATAAAGCTTACATTTTCTCTAGAAAGAGATTTCAATTAAAACAAAAACATGTAATATTCCCGTTACTCAAACAATGTGCTATATATATATATATATATATATATATATATATATATATATATATATATATATATACGGTGTGGTCCATATGTATAGAATGAATTCATTTTTAGTGTTATTATGTATTTGTTTGAAAAAAAAACGAAATCTATTCTGTTTGACAATTGATTTTATGAAATTATTATAAGAACCCCTTCATACATTTTAAATGAGAGGGTCGTGTGGCTACTTGTTCGAAAGGGATTTCTATTATTTGTTCAACAATACAATTTTTTTCAAATTTGGTGCAATCATAAATGAGAAAATTCAATTTGAGAATGTAAAATTTTTATACTTTAAGTAGAAAGGAAATAATGTCACATAATATTTAGGAAGTATTTTTCAATTTATTTTCTTCTTGACAATAAGCACAAGGCGATCTTGTAATTCTCGTACAACATTTTGTACTATTATGTTGTTAATTTCTTTCGTTAACCTAACTTTTAAATCTGCAATATTGTCTGGTCACATATGCAATGCGGATTTTCTCTGCTCCAATATCTACAGTTTTTTTCTATTAAATGAAAAGTAGCTTCATCAAAAAACATGTGAACTGCAAATGTCCTTCCATTCTGTCCGTCATCAGTCGCTAGATTTGTTGACTTCTATAAAGCTCTCAATATCGATGATTTACTTACGTCATTGTCGGCGGCAAGTTGTCTACTTGTCATATGCGGATTTTCCTCGCTCGCATACAATTATATCTTAACTTTTTTTTCATCCAATTTTAAATTTCGACCTGGTTTTTGAATAGTTTTTACATGTCCTGTTTCACGAAATTTTGTTTCTATTTTGCTGACTGTAGATTGTGAGACGTGTTGACCAGGGAATTTATTATTGAATATTTCACCAACTTTCTTTTAAATTCTTGTTTTATTATCGCATCCAATCATGAATAAAATGTCTATTTTTTGAGTTTCGGATAAATGAATCATAGTTGAATCAAATATGTAAACAAATATTTTTCAATACACCCACTTTAGTCTGCAATTTACAAATAAATAACAGTAGCCCTACTAGGTTGACAAAATGTTCTACAAGAATTCCAAGATGGCCTTGCTTATTGCCAAGAAGTGAATGGTGATCAATCACATTTTGAACATTTCATTTAACTGTAAAATAAATTAAATAAATATTTATTTATTTATTTATTTATTTATTAACCAGTATTATACATACAATTAAAACTGCATTATAATATTAACCTACAGAAGTATATGATAATACTTGTTCGTAGGACTGGTACAAAAAAAAATGAAAAGGACGCCTATCCAAGGCGATCAAAAATAAAAATAATATTCAAGATAAGAGAAAGGTAATATAAATAAATATAGAATAAAGAATAATAATAATAGTAAAGAGAAAATACTTCCTAAACATAATGTGACATTTTAATTAATGTATCAAAATTTTATATTTTCAAAATTACATTTTTCGGTTATGATTGCACCAAATTTGAAAAACTTAAAATGAACATCCCTTTCGAACAAGGTGCCACAAGACCCCCTCCTTATTCAGAGGGAGTGCAAAAAGGGGTAATATTTTCATACTTTAACTTGTCAAATTGAGAATAGAAATCGACGTGTTTCAGGTTTTTTCAAACAAATACATAATAACGCTAAAACTGAATTTATTCCAAACCTATGGACCGCACTTTATATTATCTAATAATTGCTAGCAAACTTTTTTTATCCATAAACAACTAATCTCTGTTCGTATCCACAGAGATATAGAAAACAACAAAAAAAATGCATATCCGATCAATTTACCATTGTTTCGTCGTTGTAATTATTATAGTACCTTTGTTCCATTTTACGGTATGCAGTACAATCAATCATAATATACAGGTTGGTAGGTATTTGCAAACACCATAAATAATTCCCGTTGATAAGTCAACAGAAGCCAACATTCTAAATCGCGTAAGATTTATCTTGATTGAAATAATTACAGGAACTATTTTATTGCCCTATGATCTAAGAAATGTATGATTTTATACGACCTCGCTTCGAACGGTCTCTTTCTACCAACATTTTCTTGTTGCAGGTTTTTGCCAACTATTTCAAAGTGCCCTTCAATGAATTGAAGCTTGGGCAGCTTGATTTGAGTTGGTAAACATATTCTTTACAAAAACTAGCATCAGCTTCATTGGCTGGTGTACCAAAAATACATAAATATTTTTTACAAAATAATGGACCGACGTTATTAGTTGGTGCACAGAAAAATACGAAATATTATTAATTCTATTGGTGCTGTTACTTTTGAAGTTGTGCAAGTTGCAGTTAAATTGATCAATTTTGGCACCAACTTCACAAGTACCAGCACTAATAGGATTTATATTATTTTGTATTTTTCAGTGCACCAACTAATAACATCGGTCCAATTTTTTGTAAGAAATATTTATTTCAAACTTTTGAGTGTAACATTAGTCATGAAAATGGATCGTGGAATTCTAAACTTTGGTCAATGAAAACTCCCAGAAATTTAGTGTGATGTTTATATACCAAGAATTTATCTTCTAAAAAAAGTTCATTAAACGGGCATCTTAATAAAATTAAGTTTGTTTTTGTTAAGTTAAAAGATAACCTGTTTTTATCTGTATCACAACAATCTTTCACTTTTTTTTAAATCGCCTGATACTATGTTATGCAAGTCACAAAGATTTTTACTCTTCCAGAGTATGGTCATCTGCAAAGAGGGTAAATTTCCAAGAAATATTATTATTGGTGATGTCATTTATATAAAGTAGGAAAAAGAAAGGGCCCAACACAGATCCTTGTGGTACTCCTGTGAGTCAATTTCCTCAGTTTCTGAGAATTTCGTTGTTTTTATCATTTCCTTTCGTCCTGTTCAAATTCAAAATAGTTTTTACCAGTTTTTCAATAAATTTTGCAATAGTTGGAATGAGAGAGATCAGGCGGACGTTGGACGGATCATCAAAATCTCCAACCTTGTGCAGAGGAATGACTACTGAAGTTTTCAGAAAAGAAGGAAATCTGCCTGTTTGGAAGGAGGAATTTATCAGTGAAACCAATACATTTAGGGCCCTAAGTGGAAGGTTTTATATTTTAATATTCTAATCGATATTTCATCGTAGCCAGTAGTATTTTTGTTTTTAATTTACTTAAAAATTCAATCAATTGATAAATATTGGTTTCAGACAGAATCAGGTTCTTTTCTACTTCTCAATCATCAAGGTGGATTAATGGATCAGATAGATTGAAAACTACCAACTTCACAAGTACCAGCAACTGTATTTTTCAGTGCACCAACTTATAAGGTCGGTCCCATTTTTGGTTAAAAATATTTATTTCACTCTTTTGGGTGTAACATTAATCATGAAAATCGTTGAACGTTCACTAATACCATTGAAGATAGTACTTATCCTATTACCCACGTATATTCTTTGCTGGTAGTTGTTATTATTGTGATCTCAAAACATCGCTGCGGAAATACGCATAAGTAATTTAGATGATACCATTTTAATACCGATTTAACTCGAAAACCGTAACTTTATGAAAAAAATGTTCAGTATAAATGTTGCTACTAATAATTATGTCTTTCATGTAGTACCCACAGATTTTCAATTTTCAAAAGAAATCGCCCTCTCCACATAGCAAAAATACACATATTTGAGAATTTAACATGCCTCTAACTCGAAAACCGTAACTCTTTAAGAAAAATGTTCAGTATAAACGTTTCCGGATATTATCCTATATTTAATTATTTCGTCTCAGATTTTCGATTTTCGACAAAAATTGTCCCCTCCCCTCTTCGGGGCGGTTTAGAGAGGGAAGGAGGTTTCAGATTTGAGTTTTTCTAAACATCGGACCGATTCTCCTCTTTCCTCAAATTAATCCAAATCGGTGCATTTTGAGTATGCAAAACGCGCGAACAGCCAAATATAAAAAAGCAAACATACCACCGGTATGTATACCTACCTCCTCCTGTCTGTAAGTCGATCAAAAATCAAGCTCAAGCTCCTAGGGAATGAAAATCAACATTCATCGATAGTTAATAAGTTAATATTTAGGGCTGGTTTTATAAAAGTCAGTTTAACCGTCGGTTGACTGACTGCCGATTCAGCTTCAATCGGCTTGAAGTGCTTGTGTTAACTGTCATCTGTCATCTCAATCGTCGATTGAGGGGGTTAACAATACGGAAAGTCGAGTTTAATTCTTGGTTGAGTTTCAGTCTTCGGTCAACCGGACATTATAAAGCCGGCCCTTAGAGAACCAAATATATTTTATACCAGACATCTTTATAGTTTTATAGTTATATAGGCTGTTTAAGCTAACAAGCAGATATTTCAAAGCTTTTTAACAGTACATATCAATATGAAACAAGTGTATCTTTTTGTCACAGTTTCGCAATATGTAAATGTAATAACAATTACAGATATAGCACCGAGTACCTATACTAGGTACACAGAATCCAATTTTTATTCTTGTCATTGTTGCAACTTTACATATATATATATATATATATATATATGTATCAATATAATGTTCCATTTTTTTCAAACCATTACAATGCACTTAATTAACTGGTCTGCGTTCGCATTTGCAATGAACGATATATTTATAATAATGTAGGTATACACATTATAGTCCGAGCGCTGAACAATAAAAAACTGCTGGATTGAGTAAGTCTGTTGCCTGAGCAGAAATTGTCCACATTTTAACCGACTGCAAAAAGAGGATAAGGAGGTATACAATTCGGTTGTATGGTTGCTTTTTGCATGTATGGCTGTTTGCGCGTTTTGCATAGTAAACGTGCTTCCATTTTGATTATTTTTCAATCATTTAAAAGAGGAGAAGTGCGAAATGGTTTCATATTGAGAAAAACTCGGATCAGAAGTATCATTCCATCTAAAAACCGCCCGCAAAGGAGGTGGAGGGGCTATTTTTCTCGAAAATCGAAAATCTGAGACTCCATTGAACATTTTTTCAAAAGACTTAAGATTTTCGAATTAAGCAATGGTGAACACTTAAATATGTTGATTTCCGCTATCTGGAAGGTTAATTTTTTTTTCGAAAATTTAAAATATAAGACGGCCAAATTAAAGAAGATATTATATGTAGCAACATTTAAATCGAACATTTTTTTTGTTACGGTTTTCGAGTTACAAGTACAAGCAAAGAATATACCTGGGTGACTGGATAAGTACTATCTTCTTTGGTATTTGTGAACGTTCAACGATTTTCATGAGTAATGTTACACCCAAATGTGTGAAGTAAATATACTTTACCAAAAATGGGACCGACGTTATAAGTTTGTGCACTGAAAAATACTGTTGCTGGTAATTGTGAAGTGAAGGTTATCTAACAGGATGAAAGCAAATGGTAAAAAAACGAAATTCTAAGAAACTAGGGAAATTAACTAAGGAGCTCCACAAGGCTCTGTGTTGGGCCCTATCCTTTTCTTGCTATATATAATTGTCATCACCAATATTAATATTTCTGGGAAGTTCACCGCCTTTGCAGATAACACCACCATACTCTGGAAAAGTAAAAATCTTTGTGACTTGCATAACATAGTATCAGGCGATTTAAAAAAAGATAAAGATTGGTGTGATACAGATACAAACAGGTTATCTTTTAACTTAACAAAAACAAACTTAATTTCATTTAGATGCCCGCTAACTGAACTTCTTTTAGAAGATAAATCCTTGGCAAATAAATATAACGCTAAATTTCTAGAAATTATCATTGACCAAAGCTTAAAATTCCACGATCATGTACCTAAAGCAACTCACTGGTAAAATCTCCTCGGGATGTTATGCCATTAGAGTCATTTTTAAGGAATTGGGGTTCAGCACCGCCAAAAGGGCTTACTATGGCATTCATTGACTCTCAGTTACGTGTTATGGAATACCGTTTTGGATGCAGCATGCAGTGCAACTCTTTTCATAACATTGCTCATACTGTAAAAAATGGCTGTAAGGTATGTATGTAACCTCAAAACAAGAGAATCTTGTAGAACCTCCTTTATAAATAATAATATATCAACTATTTCTGCACTATTTATTTTGGAATCGGTTTGCTTTGTACATAAGCATAGTTTACTAACAGATAATGTCGGTCCAGTTTTTTTGAAAATATATTTATTGCTGGTCAGCCTGTGGTCTATTAAATCTTGTACGTCCAGAGAGAAAGAAGTGAGTGAGTGAGTGAGTTATATACAACATACGACATTAATCATACATACGGCCTTTTGGAATGTTACCGTATAACAACATAATAGTTATTCATGTTAATATACATGCTGCTGAGGAGGACAAAAAGCCTACGGAAGACAAGAAACTGGAGCCGACAACGACGACGATTGCAATATATAGGTGTAGGTATATTAAAATCATCTAGTTGGTCAAACCTTCCATTTCCTTTCGGATTTGATGTTGCGATGAAAAAGACAGCAAGAAGAAATCAGAGCAGGTATCCTGAATGTGAGCACAATTATCGTTAACGATGATTAACGATACGAAATTTATCTATAAAATACATTCATCATTAGCCTGGATATGTATGAAAGAAATCCAATTTTCCATTACATTCATTGAAAGTGTTTCATGTTGAAATATCTACTTAAATAAAATGTACTTGCTAAAGAAAAATGTCGATATTGTTTTTGATGGTTGCATATATAAATATTTCTTACAAAAATTGGACCATCTTCAGTTGCTGGTGTACTGGAAAATACGAAATAATTTTAATTCTATTGGTTCCGGTATTTTTGCTTTAGTCATTTAGAAGACTCTTGGGTCCATTCTTTGATAAATAATATCTATTTCCCACTTTTATGTGTCAAATTAGTCATGAAAATCGTTGAACGTTTACTAATACTAAAGAAGATAGTATTTATCTTATTATCCACGTTATTATTCAGAGATCTCAAAACATCGCGGCGGAAATAAACATATTCCAGACTTTACCACAGTTGTAACTCATTTCTAAAGGCCTATTGCGAATGATTTTTTTTTGATCGCTTGATATATATATATATCAGTTAGAGGTAGGTGCGGAACGGCAAAAATCTCGTCAATCGGTCGATTATAGACTATAGCGCCAAACAAAATTGAAAATTCTTATGTCTTCCATATTTCAAAAAACTTGTAAGTAAATAGTCCATCATGTTTGTGTCGTCCTTTATAGAATAAAAAATATTTTAATTGTAGAAGATTCGCTTTTTTTTTCTCAACAAAACGTGCCTCAGATTAACCCTCGCACACACGTGTGGAAGTCATAGGACGCATGGCGTCGCTCATCCGTACTACCTATAATAGCGTCGCGACGACGACGCAAGCGTCTAGAAACGCGGAAAGGGCTCGCGAATATGTGCTGCAAGTTACAGGCATGTGTGTATGTATATGTATATATATATATATATATATGATAAAAGGGGTGGAGTTTGCAACCCCCGCCTTCATCCGCAAGCAAGTCGTTTAGCTATACATGGGGTTGGGATATCGCTACAATTTCAAATGTAATTCAAGAATTACAAGATAATTCCAATAGTAAAAATATCAACAATATATATTACAAATAATTGGACCGACGTTATTAGTTGGGGCACTGAAAAATATAAAATATTATTAATTCTTGGTGCTGGTGCTTTTGAAGTTGGTGTCAAAAGTCTTCTATCTACAATTCCATGCAATCTACAATTGTACAACTTCAAAAGTACCAGTACCAATAAAATAAATATTTTTTTTATATTTTTCAGTGCCCCAACTAATAAAGTTGGTCCGCCAATCTTTGGTAAAACAATATTTATTTTCTTTCGAATGACTCCATACTTAACATTAAATTAAAAAAAATTGGGTTAACACTGTTGAAATAAGCGTACAATTCCAGAGATTACTCACTATATACTTGCGCTGTTAATTTAGTATTAATCAGTTTGAGCGCATGGAAATACAATTAATTAACACAGCAGATGAGAAATAGTAAAAGGAATAAAAACTATAATGTACGTGTTTTAAATGAAGGAATGTAAATATAATTCACAAAGGAGTAATCAAAGGAAAAAGGAAGTGTACGTAGAGTGCAGCTAGCAGTAAAGCAAAAGCATTATTATTCGTCATCAGCTGCCGCCGGCTAAAGAATTGTGCATTAATTTGAATAGATCCCTATGTATATATTATATATATATATATATATGTGTGTATGTTTGCCATGAGAGCCATGCTGTTTCCATTATTATAAATATATATATATATACCATTAAGACTGTTGGTCTAAGAAGTTCATAATAAATTGTGTTAATTCCTTGCTCTAATTTGTAAGTAAAATACTTGCGGTAGATTACAAAAGTAATAAACAATTGCCGATTTCAAAAACGAGTGTTTGAATTTTTGGGAAAACTATTGCGACAAAAAATTAAGAAAAAAGAACTATCTATATCCTCTGGCGCTACAGTTCATGCAAGCGTTTAGCCTCCCTTCTTCCGGTCTTGAGGGTCGTCTACGCCACTGTCACTGAATTAATCGATTAGTAATTTAAATTTTCGACTAGTAATAATCTGACATGGAATGTTGACGAGAATTATTTAAACACTAGCTCAATGACCAATATGCTCATTCTCTGAAAACTCAGCAAAAATAATGCTCTCCTGATTTAATTGATAGTTAGCAGGATCAATAAATACTTTTAATTAATTTCAATCATTTCCACAATGTACTTATGGAGTTTTTTATGTGTACCTTATAACTGCACATGCGCCAACTAATAAAGTCATTCCATTCCTAGTTTTTAGTAAGAATTAGCGGTCCAATTTTTTTTATATTTAAAATTCACAGCAACAGGAATTAACACTGATATGGAAACTTGTGATTTTCCTTCGAAATATTTCACTATTTCCCCTTCCTTTTCTAATATGCCTCGCTTATTCCCTTCACGTATGCCATAGGTATAAACGCTTACACATATATTATATACATATACATATATATATCTACATATTCCCAATGCGATTGAATTAACAATGGTTGCTGTAAAACAATAGAAAAACGCGCGCTCGCTCAGGGCGGCCACCCTTGCCCCTTTGAATATTTTTTTGTAGGATTTTTTGTCGTTTTAACGTTTGCCTCATCGAAGCATGTTGGAAAAAAAAAGGATTGAAAAAAAAAATCTCCGAGCTCCATTCAATTCTCCATGTGTCTGTGAGTATAGTTTGAATTAATTTATCTACTATAGTTTGAGTTATATAACAACTGTTTTATTCTTGTGCATTTCATATGGCATAGATGGAATCAGTTTTGTTTTGTTTTGTTTTTTTTTTCATCTCATTTTACCATGTCCATTGCAATGAGAGAATTATGTATGTACATGTTATGCAGCTGCCATTTTTTGGAACTTATGTGCTAGTCTACATGGCCGAGAAGCCTTTTCAGTGCTCACCGGACTAGAAAAGGATTATAATTTATTCTATGGCACAGCACGAGTATTATATAGATAGTTATAAATTAAAATGACAAATAGGAGTCGGCGGAGTTACGCATCAATTAGGTGAAAGAAAGTTCCTGAGCAGGAGTTGTGCTAGAGTCTAGTTCCAAAAGCAAATAATAACTCGATGAAAGGAAATTTTAAGTAGCAGTACTCCGAAATTATCTGATTTTTTTACGTAAATCTGAAATATTAGTAGTTAATATAGCTACTTTTTGACTGAAGACGTAGGTAATATTTTTACGAGTAATAATGTTGCCTTCATTAGATGAAAAATACATAAAAATATTATTAAGAACCAAGATTATTGAATGGTGTAATAAAAAATATTAAATTATATCAATATAACTAAACTATGGTAATAACTTCTTTCTGCGAAGGCTTTTGACACGGTAATACATGAACTTCTATTGATTATATTGAGCGGTCTTGGTGTAAGAAGGATTGTTAATCATTTGATGTGAAACTATGTCTCAAATAGATTTAAGTTTGTTAATGGTGTTAAAAGTTCTTAGAGTTTAGTCACTTGTGGAGTCCCTCAAGGTTCAATTTTGGGTCCATTGTTATTTAATGCCTATATTAATGGATTATTGCAAATTTTTATACCGTGAATTATTGTATCATTTGCTGATGACACAGTCATTATGTGTAGTGGTGACAGTTGGGACGAAGTTAAAGCCAATGCTAAACATTCCTTAAACATTATAAGAAAATGATTTACTTATCACTATAGTGACTTTGAATATGTCAAAATCCAGTTTTTTAAATATGTCTTTACACGCGGATAAGCTCCCTGTTACTGGCGGACTGACAATACATAATGATGTTTGTTATAACAATTTAAATTGTAAATGTGATAAAATCACATGTAACAAAGAAGTTAAATATCTTGGTGTTATACAGGATCAAAATTGGAAATGGAAGAAAAATATTTTCAGTATTATTAAAAAAATGAGATCCCTTCATATTGTTTTATATAAATATTCTTCACAAAAATAATTCATTAAAATTATATCATGCTTGATTCTGTAGCGTAATATTTTACGGGATTATTTGTTGTTCATTTAAATGCTTTAGGGCCGGTAGCTAGAATTCAAAAGGGTGATGTCAAAATGTTATCGTTTAATAATTAAAACTACCAGTGAGAAACTATTGTTGAATATCAATCAAAACTACATTTTAGAAGCATTATTATATAATTATTGTATTCTTGGGAACAGTATAGCTACTATTGCTAAAGCGTCTGTATGTTCCAGTCATAAATCGCTTGCAGTAAATAAGTAAAACTAAATTAAATATTGACCAAAAAACAAGTGTATATCGATCCAAGCTTATCTACAATAGATTAGATAATAATCTGAGAAAATTAAACTTTACTAGAGGGCGTATTAAACTTTATATTAATAGTTGGATTCTAAATAATTTAAAGTTCTAATATATTGTTATAGTACCTATAAAATGCCTCTGTTAATATTTTTCAAATCATATGATGTTCTGTAAATTTGAAATTGTAATTTATAGTTTTGTTGTATTTTCATTTTATTATTTATTTATTTGTATTGTATTAATATGTAAATTTAGATGCTGTTAATTTTGAAGATTTTGATTTATTATTTACTTTGTTTGTAGAGCTCATAATAAATCAATTTATTAGTATACTATTCTTAAATTTAAGATTTGTATGTTGGCCTGAATAAATTATTATTGTTATTATAGTAATCGCAGATACTTTGTTATTTTAATTATTTATAAACTTCTAAATAGAGGAAGACACAGTAAAACTAAAGTCAAGCAGACATTGGGGCAATTCATCATTAAAACCAAATTAAATAGTTTGTCCTCTATAGCTGATACATGATCTCTTAGATCCAAGTTATTTTTTAAATTTTTTTTAGTAATGTCGTTTTTATTTTAAATTTAATACTCTATGTATTTGCATATTTTTGAATATTTACCCATTACCAAGAATTTATAGCGTTCCAAATTTTAATGTTTCTTAGAATGAAAATGATTCATCATCAATAATATTTCCTATAATAAATTAAATAGCCATGATCATAAATTAAACAAGCAAAGATGATAAATTTCTATCAAACCCAGAAACCATATTTTTTCCAGAATACAGGGTGAATACGGAAGCAAAAAAAAGTGAGATCCCTGTAGACATAACAGCATTAAAAATTTGAAATTCACATACTTATTAAAATTAGTAAGGGTATTTTATAACGCTGAGCCAGATCGAAGTTACATTTTGGTAAATGAAACACTCTGTATTAATAGTGTGTGTGACTTTTCAGTAAATTTCGTGTTTCCAGTAACTCTTCCAAATTAATTATACTATGAAAAGCTCAATAGATATGCTATGCGTGTTTTTCGAAAATTCCATAGTTGCATCAGGGACATATACACAACCTGCTGATATTTCTTAATGTTTTTCGAGGTTTTTCAACAATTAGATATATTAAATTCATCTATTTTATTTAGGAAACAGTCGATAAAATACTGTCTTGTTTTGCTATCGATAACGGAACTTGATATTGGTTAGTTGTAATTCATTTTTCTAATAATAGCTGCGATTTTTCAAAACATTATGCCATTTTAAATTACACTAATTAAATTCAAACCAAAAATTCCAAGAAAATTAAAAATATTTACAAAAATAATTATTTTAGGTTCAAGAAATGTTTTAGAAAGAATAAACAAATTGAAAAAACCGCGAAAATTATTTATTTGCGTTTTCACTAGCTCTGTATTAGATTTTGCTATTTTACCCCTTTTCAATAATATAAGTCGTTGTGACTTACAACGATTTTTATCGAAAATTGGTTATGACTTCTTAAATACCTTGTTTAACACATTAAAACTTCATATTGTTCTAACAAGGAAGTGAAGCGTATCATTGTCACTAATTTTAAAACATGGAACTCAAAGCTGGTTGTTACACTTTTTGTCAATAACGTTTTTGATATCTTGTATAAAAACGGATCTACAGAGTTTTATCACCCTGTATAATAGGATAGTGAAACTGATTCTGGACAACCTGAACTTGTATATGCGTTTACTTGAATTATGACTTCACTTAATTCTACAGTTGCTGCAAGCCATAAAATTTGCTATGTATACTTAGAATATAACCCTGTAATTTAATGACTATTCTATTTCTCTAAAAACTTTTTTATAGTTTGAATGTCCTTCGTTTCTGAGTGTATTTATTTATTTACATCTTGAAACATCACCACATTAGACCATTTGAGAGTATACGATCGCTAAAATGTAAGTATATATAATAAATATATATATATAAGTAAACATGACATTTACATATTTATTCCCGCTAATAATATAAAACAAGGCTTTGTATTCAAAAGGCATGTGGTTGATTTTTGAATGCAAAACAGCCGCAAATAAGTTGATTGCTTCCAACTTGTAGCTTATGTAAGTGTGACACTGTGGATTATATTGTGTTCATTGGCAGCTATAGGGTCTTGGTATCTTTTTTGACCGACGAACCAAACGGAGGTGGTATACAATTCGACTGTTTGTCAACAGGTTTTTTTTTCGTCGATATAAATAGTAACGAGTTGGTCTCATTTAAAAGAAATTTATATTTAACATGCCCATCTTCTCAAAAACTTCTGCTAAATAGGTTGGAGGGGGCATTTTTTTGAAAATCGAAAATTTGAGACGACAAAATCAAAGAAGATACCAAATCTGACAACGTTTGTATTGGACATTTTGAAAAACAATCATAGGTTTCCGAGTTACAGCAGTGGTAAAGTCTGAAATATGTGTGTCTCCGTTATGAGGTGGGAGCAATAAGTTCGTAACTTTTTGAATGAAGCACAGGTTTTTGGATAAAAATTCATTTTATTTATCAACATAGTTTCCTTTTAGCTCTATATACTTTGACCAACGTTTCTTTCCGCCGAGCCATTTCTTCAGGTTTGGAAACTAGAAATAGTCCCTTGGGGCTAAATCAGGAGAATTGGGCGGATGAGGGAGTATCTCGTTGCCTAATCTTTGGATTTTTGCCATGGAAACTGCACATGCGTACACCCTTGAATTGTCCTGGTGCAAAAGAGGTTTTTTCTTGCCCAAATGCGGCCGTTTTAGCTTCAAATCCTCATTAAAGCGACCCAATAAACTGGCATAAAATTCGCTATTGATTGTTTTACCCTTTTGAAGGTAGTCAATGTGGATTATAATCCCTAAAAACGGTCGCCATCACTTTTTTGACTGACAAACCCACCTTGGACTTTTTTGGTGCCGATTCACCACGAGAAACCCACTCTCTCGACTGTTGTATGGTCTCTGGTGTATTGTGATGGATCCACGTTTGGGCCACGGTTACGAAATGGCGCAAAAACTCGTCTTAATTTCGGTTGAACTACGTCAAACACTCCTGTGAAGTTGTGACACATTAATATTCCGAACTTCTGTTCGAATATTTTCGTCGATACTTTGAGGATTATTGATGTAGACACTGGATTTTAAAAGTAGCCTCATAACCAAAAATCACGGGGTGTTAACTCTCATGGCCTTGGGGACCACTGGAGATCAGCAAACCTTGAAATCAGGCGTCCTGGAAACATCTGCCTCAACGCATTCATGGATGCGCCTGGTATCATGTCTTGTAGCATCGTCCTGCTGAAACCACATGTTTTCAGGAAAATGCCGCAACTCTTGATGAAAAAAAGTTTGTGACATGTTCACATACCTGGCGTTCCGAATTTGCCGTGGTATTTCATCCTCAAAAAAATAGGACAATTGTAAATCACTATGGCTTCCCTTAAAAAAAATAAGTTAACATATCTTTACTTAATTATATTTTGACTTTGATTACAATTCCACAGAATGGTGCACCCTGTATTTTTTGCAACACGAAATTGTTGAGTTGAGTATTTCTGTCGAACAACACCAAAAACTTACCTATAAGTTCTTCAGAGGCATTGTCATTAGACTTCAAATTGTGTCACTACATAATATAGGTCACCCTTTAGAACAGAAATGATGGGTATTTAAAAATTATTACAAAAATTGTCGCCATATTTATAGATTGTCAAGTGTCATACCAATAAAAAATAGACACTAAAGCGGCCAAGAGCTGCCCCGTCGCCCCCCAGGACACTACTACCATGGCAGGACGAGGTTGCGCCCGTTCACTTGATTAACCAATAATTTATGCGATTAATATTATGACATTCTAAGAGCGTTTGTGCATTTGTTAGGTATATATATACTCGATCTGTATCTGTAGTTATACCATATAACAGTATCCATTCAACATAAGAGACCGCTCACTGAATGACGGCCATCTATAGAAAAGGCTGTGAAAACTTAGATGGCCATATATCGCCGTCGTCTTTTATAACTAACTACACTCAAGTATACCAGAGAGAAGGTACAACAATAATAATAATATGTTCTCTCTACTTCATACTTAGGTAGTACTCGAGCGCAATGATGGTGGTGCTGGTGCGTATGAAATGCAACAGGAATGTTGTGATATTCGCCATTTCCTTTTGCGATCTGATCATTGTGATTTTCAAAAAAGGACTAAGTTAAATTTTATCACCTTCGTTGTGTTGTTGTCTTGGCTAGTTTGTTTTTTTCAACAAGAATAAGAAAAATGGCGTAAATGCGATATACTTACCATAAGGAGCAAGAAAGACCGTCATTTGAAAATTGTTCTGTCACGAGAACTTACATTCTTGAAAAGACCACCAGTATGGTTGGAGATATGTGTACTATAAATTTTATATTGGCAGTACAAAAAAAATAGTTAGACATTTATGGATGAGTTAGCTGTAAATTATCGACCAATATCTTCGCTGTTGATCCTTAAATTTTATTTTTCTGGAACGCCATCGCATTTATAGGGCTTGGTGCTTATTCTTTGAATCTAAAGGACATTGTAAAGTTAATATTCGCATATCATTAGTTCGATTATTGCTTTCTATCGAATGAATACATCCTAGCACAGCCAGAATCGAACCGCCAGTGTTAAGTATAGTTAGTAGTCTTAGGGCAAACAATTTCATAAGCTAACAAAATGAGATTGAGTCAGGCCATATCGTTGATCGTAATAAAAAAATAAACAATTAAATATAAATGTTACATAATATTGCTACGTGGAGAGTTTATCAGAGTTTTTAAATTGGTGTCAGAAGTGGGAGCACTCGCATTTTGCTAAAAATATAAGGTGAATAAAATATCTAAGAAAATAGTAACTATTGCGAATTTCATAGAGTTACTTAAAAAATAAGAAGACCAGAAAGGAATTATCCAACAAGAAATGGGCGACATCAAGATAAATCTTAAACAGGCAATAATTAGACCGCAGGGTAAAGAAGAGCAGGTTAGAATCAAACAACAAGAAAAAGACAAACAAGAAAGGACATCTTTTCAAAGTGACATTTCTACGAAAAGTTGCATACAAAACATAGTGTTGAAAATAGAAGTTGAAGGCAAACTGTGAACTATGAAGTGTTTTAGACAACTAAATCCGTCCCCATTATTTATTACAGGGTTAAACGTTACAATATGTACCTATATATTAGCATTTTTCTGTTGAAAAAATATATTTCTTTTTACAAAAAATAAGTTCGACTTTATTTGTTGATGTAGTAATAGGTACAAATTAATATTAACTCTACTGGGGATAGAAGACTTTTGCTAGTAACATTAAACTAACTTTTGAGTGCACCAAATAAAAAAGTCGGATCTGGTTTTTGTTAAAAAAAACCGTTTTACATTTTTCGGTCTATTAATAATCATCAAATTCATTGAATAGTGATTTACAGTAAGATATTTCAAAAGATAGCGGTAATACACATATTCTAGATTTTACTGTTGCTGTAACTCAGAAACCTTTGATTTTTTGAGAAAATATCCAATTAAAACATTGTCGGCGAAGGATAAATTTTATTTCAAACATCAGAATTCGGAACCAACTTTGCAAAGGAACATAAAAAAAGCACGAAGTCGATGTCTATACTTCCTCCTCCTCTGAATAACTATAAGCAACGTATTATCTTCTTTGGTGAACGTTAAATGATTCTGATGACTAATTTTACATTTGAAAGTATGAATTAAATATATTTTACAAGAAATTGGACCAACTCTATTTTGGATTTTTCAATGCACCAATTAATAAGTTTTGTTTCTTTGTTTTCCTTTATTTGAAACATAATTATTCTTGTAATGTTGATATTTTAGAAATTGGGGTCATTTCATCCAAACAAACATCAAAATGACGTAGACCTGATAAGTTCCACCGCTGCATGTGTAGATGGCGCATTTAAGCCGACCCCGACATTTACTATTCCGCCAAAAATTTTTGGAGACCATCTTAAAACAAATCTTACTTTTCGGACATACAAATTATAACATACCGAATAGACTTTGAAGGTATTTACCAGCCATGGTGTAATTTTCATCGTTAACGTTGTTTTTAATGAATTTAAAACTCTCTTTTAATGTTCATATATATATAGCAGTGACATTTTCCATTAAGCAAAAACAATAGCATTTCCGTATGGACTATGTTCACTCACCGTCACACCTAGGTATATAACTCATTATGTACCGCAGCATATGAACCAACGAGATATTTAAGGTAGGTATACACACTGAAAGCATATACAGGGTGTGATTTTGTTCTGTAATCGGAAGATTACGGCTTCATGGATAAAAATATCAAAAATATGTTTTGACTACTATATCTAATTTTTGAAGTTCCAAAAATATTTTCAATTGTACCAAAACCAATACCAAAACTTTATGACTAATATCAATAGATTTCTAGATATATATATTTTTCCAAAAATTTTTACAGATCAAAGGCAATTTATAAAAATTAATATTTCCAAACATATAAAATATGAAATTTTCATCAGAGTCACACATAATATTCGTGATTGTTACGAATTGGTTAAATTCCCTTTATATTATATGAGGCGTGATCAAAAAATAATTTTATGAAAGGTTTAAAAATATAAATAATAAATAATAATAATAAATAAAATAATTTCTTTTTAATGGATTGTTATATTTTTTATTGTCTCACTGGAAAGAGGAGAAAATTGGACATGTGATCTTACCATAAATATTTTGTAGTTTATTTTTTTTTAATCCAAAAAATATTATAAAATTTTTCTTATGAAACAACAAAATAGTTTTGGTAGATCACATTTTGAGTTTTCTCCTCTTTCCAGAGAGACAAATCCATTAAAAAAATATACTTTTTTATTTTTTGTTAAGCTTTCAGCAAATATTTTTTTGTTCACGCCTCGTATAACATAAAGGGAATTTAACGAATTCATAATAATCTCCAATATTATGTGTGATACTGATAAACATTTCATTCTCTACTCTTTTATATGTTCTGAGATATTAATTTTTATAAAGTGCCTTTGATTTGTCTAAATTCTTAGAAAAACATTTATATCTCGAAATCTATTAAGAATAGTCATAAAGTTTTCTCAAGCAACTAGCATTTAAATTTTATGGAGATATAATTAATTATTTCAAATATATCTGTTCCATTAGAAAAAAATGTTGTTGTTGAGTGCATTTCCGACTATTTGGGCGCACCTGGTACAATTGAAAATATTTTTGGTATATAAAACTTGATAAATCAGATATAGTTTATGAATTTAACCAATTCATAATAATCAAGAATATTATGTGTGACTCTGATGAAAATTTCATTCTCTGCTCTTTTATATGTTTGGAGATATTAATTTTTATAAATTGCCTTTGATCTGTAAAAATTTTTAGAAAAATATTTATATCTAGAAATCTATTGATATTAGTCATAAAGTTTTGGTATTGGTTTTGGTACAATTGAAAATATTTTTGGAACTTGGAAAAATTACATATAGTAGTCAAAACATATTTTTGATATCTTTATCCATAAAGCCCGTAATCTTTCGATTACAGAACAAAACCACACCCTGTATACAGAGTTATGCATACGAGAGGTTGAGAAGGTCGACCGACTGCTTCTTGTCGTATTTGTCTTCCCACGGGCTCACAAATCTGCCGGTGGTTATGGGCTATACCTCTACCCATAATACGAGGCGCACCCCGCGCAAAGGGTTAATTTTTTTCCAGCGAATTGTTTAGAATATATACGGCGCGCCACGTATTCAAATGAGGAGGCACCCCCTTTCATCCTCACCGGTCCAGGGGTGCTGCCCATTATTATTTCGGTGCCCTCGACGGCGTGTCGCGTCCCTGGATGACAACAAAAAATAAATCCACGCTTGCTCCTTCCAGATGAGAGTGGTTGGTGCCTGCAGAGACTTTTTTTTAATGCCAACTTCTCTCCGGTTCATTTGAATATCGTCAGTAGGTACCTATACGTTTTCAAGATGTTTGGGAGAAAGTATGTATGTATAATATGTAAAATAGCATCGAGTTGGCGCCTAGGCGGGACGGTGAGAAACATTTCGACGTAGGTATTCAAATTTGTTTTGCCTGTACCCGTTGTTCATTCATTCTGCAATATTTGTTGGAATCGTATGCATGAGATGCGAAAGAAATTAGAATATTAAATCGATGCAATTGTTATAAGATGATGGCTACCTGAGTTTATTTGTAACGTTTCCAACTGTTAGTTTTTTAACATACTTCTACTTATACTGTGAAAGCTACTCTGGAGCTAGAATCCCTAACTCTGTTTATTGGTATCCACTATATGTATTTTCAGTAAGGAACTGATTGACAATTGACTATTATTTGATTTTTGAACGAGTTCATAAACAAAAGGAGAGATTAAGTCCAATCAGAATTTATCGTGTGTTGTTGTTCTGTGATTCTTTTTCCATTGTTAAAAAGAGTTCTAAGAGATAGTTAAGAGATGGTTCCATATTGAACTTTCCCAAATTCAATATGTTCTGTCGATTGGAATAGTTCCCAAAGGAAATTTTATTGGAAAATAAATTAGTACCAGGAGGGGTTTTCTTTCTACATGTATAACTGATACTTAAAAATTATATGGTTTTCAATGATTTTTTCGAAATAATTGCGGATGAAATTAAGTAAGAGTCGTCTTACCATAAAAAAACTGCCATCTCCAAAATTCAGTTTTAACCTAGCCCGAACTACAACAAACGAGCTTCTAGCAGATATAAATAGATTAAAGAGTTCTTCTCTAAAGAGAACCATTCAAAACGATAACGAGAATTTGAAGAACTATAGTCCAATTTCGATAATAAATATTTTTTTTCCAAAATTATGGAAATATTACTGAAAGATAGACCAATACACTATTTTGAATCGAATAAATTTTTATCTAACAATCAATTTGGATTTAGACAAAACAAATCTACCATAAGGGCATTACTTAAAATTGTAGGAAACATTGTCGAGCGCCTGGAAAATAAGCAGCACTCCTTTCTTTCTATGTGTGATCTGTCCAAGGCTTCTGATTGTGTTTCGCATGGCCTTGTTTTAGAGAAATTAACATATTAGGTGATCTGGGGAATACCTACTTCTTAGCTTACACAGGTCATATCTAACCCATAGACAACAAATGGTACATATAAATGCCTCAGCATCCGAGCTCAAAGCCATTACTAATGGTGTACCTCAGGGCTATGTCCTTGGGCCATTACTCTTTATAATTTATATAAATGATATTTGATCAGCATATATGACACAACACTGCTACGATACTCTTTGCAGACGATACTTCGTTCCCAAATAATTCATCGGATTTTCTTAATCCGTCACATATATCGAAAGACACCCTTGACTATGCTGAAAACTGGTTTAATGCTAATTCTTTGCAGCTCAACGCTGATAAAACTCAAAATCTGATCATTTCAAGTAATAATCAATACACTTCAAGGAGGACACTGCAAACTTCTTGGAATTACAATAGATGATTCGCTCAGATGGCATATCATACCGAAAATCTCAATACAATCGACTCCCGAAATTTTGAGAATCTCGAATCGAGATCGATAAATTGTCTTCAAGAAAATCATCAAGATGATAATTTCTCGTCTCGATGATCGAGATCAATTTTGTTGTACATACAATATATTTAGGTACCAAACATGACAAATCTCTCTCGAATAATAATTCAATTTTGATATTATTCACATTTTCTCCCTATCAACCACCTGTCAAATATACATTCCTATGTACCCAGAGATGGAAATGTAATGGAATTTAAATAAATTAACATACCAAAGATGCTACTGTCTGCGTTTATCCGATAGTGTAAATACATTATATATAATGTGGAGAGTCTTTCCTCCTTATGGATCGTGTGAATGATTGTGAAGTGAAAATAGTATATTTATTTTCCCTTTACCCAGCTGCCTATATAGATATACATAAATTCTACAATAATCAGTCATGAGGTATCGAAGATCTTGTTCAGACTGTTGTAGGATTTGAATATTGAATATTTAAGGATGTGAAGAGAGTTAGTTATATATTTTGTAAGCCTATGGTTGTTGCTTAAAGCTACTAGATACGTGAGAACTATTGTGACTTATGATAATTTAAGATGTAAAAAGTTTTATTCCATTGCATTGATTGCATCTGTGTGTTTATGTGAAAAATATTCACCTGATGTTCCACGTTAGTTCTGGGAGCGTACGACATTCAAAAACAGCTATCGTTGGTGATATATAGCTAAGAAAAACATAACGCGCAGTAGTGGAAGCCAATTTTGCCCGCACGATAAAGTATGACGTCACATTCTCAATCGAGCCAAACGGATATCGATAGCCAAGAAGTCTTAAGCTCAGTTAATGCTGACAATTTAAGTACTTGTGAACTTTCCAAAAAATAGTTGAAAGTAATTCTCTTCTATTATCTCGATACAAACAAAACCTCACCATTGACTTTCGTCCGTCTGTCGGTTTTGCCTTCAACAAAATTATCCACTATTATAACTTCTTCTTATCAACCAGTTTAGCATTCAGAACACTTGATCTATTTAAATCAAAAAATGGCAGCTTGTGTGATTTTTTCCTTTCTAATAGCTTTAATAATTTTCCTTACATAAACATATTGATTATATAATTTAATAAAGTTTATATTTATTATCATAATTTGAATGTGAAATGCAATTTTCCATTTATTAAAAAAGAGGTGGATTTTGTTTTGTTAATTAATTTTATGGCTTATACTTGATGATTTCGATCTCGTCCTCATTTGAATAAAACATGTTAAAAAGAAGAGCAGAAAAGGGGCGTGACAAGATGTTGATCTCAAATTATAATCTTAGATTATCTTGATTGAAGCCTGGCATAATATCAACCAACCGTTAAGAACTATTTTTGAACCAATAACAGTATCATTGATTGGATTTTCACTTCAAACACACAGACATAAATATCTTGTCATTTATTTTAGATCAAAACGTTATCAAAGGCTTTCAATAATAAATAAAAAAATGATTCAATATATCGATGTCTTCTACTCTAATTCAGTAATGATTAAAGAGGAGAAACTCTTCCAGAATTAATCCAACGCTACAAACTATAAAACAGTCGACTAACAGAAGAAGTATGTTTCCTCATGAAGACATTAAGATCCTATTATTACATCAATTAAAAGCTCTCTTCGAGTCTTGTACTCTTGTATTATGCAGATCATGGCCTATTGACTGTCAGGATAAACCAGCAATTAACGTTTGTTAAATTGTTGCTAGTTGGAAGACATCGATTTCTATGTGTGAGATCGAAATCGCGTAATAATGTATTCAATTAAAGCTAAATGACTGTATGATACTTGACTTTGTTTTTTCTTCTGTACCTAAAGCATAAATACCTATAATAATTTTACCCACTTGCATTTTCCGACTAAAACCAACCCATAAATCCTGCATCAAAATATTCCAAACTATTTTTGCATTTAGAGGTATAGTCGTCAAGAATATATAAAGGAAGTATGACTCTGTATCCTGTTCTATAAGCAGAAGTGGCTGAAATAACGTCCCGTGATACGTTGTTAATTTGGTATGTTGCGCAGTATTTCACTGAGTGTCTATTGTTCTATTTAAGCTTCCTTCGCCCATACTACATAAGGATGCGCAGCGTGATTTTGCGCAACACACCGAAATGACATACAATAACCTAATGTTTTTTGTGCTACTCCCACTACTCGTGTTACTCGTCCTCCCTATATTTGTTCATGATAGTCGTATTCAACATCTTTTTTGTATCTTTTTGACCGACGAACCCTGAACGCAGAAGGTATACAATTCGATAGACTGCTGTTTTTTGGTTCGTGCTCGCATTTTATATAGTAAACGAACTCTGATTTTGATTCATTTGAAAGAGGAGACTTGAGAAATGGTCCCATATTTATAAAATCGCAAATCCAAAGTGTCCTTACCTCCGAAAACCGCCCCCTAAAGGAGTGGAGGGACAACCTTGAAAAATGTTTTCATAAACTTAAAAAAATCGAAAAAATCGTTCAATTCAATAATAATAGAATAGATAGATAGATAGATAGATAGAATAGATTCCCATAAAAGGCTAACGCACGCTTATCGTAGGAAATAGGTGGTACTCTGTATACTGGGTACTAAAATTACGTTTATTGTGTTGCAGCAATCGCAGCGCTATCTCTCGTCGATCCACGACACTTAAACTCAAGCTACGTAGACAGACACCATTTTTGTCATGGCAAATTGGCCCAGAAGCAGCAGCCGTTTAAAACTCTCAAATTGGCACGTCGAGTCAAGACGCGCATAAAACAGTAATAATAATAATAATAATAATAATAATGACTGAAAGTATGAGTCATGGAGATTTGATGTGGTTCACATCTCACTCGGTAATAAAATAATTCACGGCACGTTCCTCTTGTGGGTGGACAATGAGATCGTTGGCATCTTATGGAGAAGAAATACGATTGTCATCGTTTTTGCGATGCTTGCTGACGGCGATGCTGGAGCAAATATTATTCGAAATGCGGTTGATTACTCATGTTATAATATTTATTGTTGAATCTTGATCTCACTTGTTTATCTATCTTCGAATTCATATAGCAACAGTGTCTTTGTCTAGAAGGTATTTACATATATCCTTATAAGATCAAAATAAGTTGATCTAACAAAGCTTTCGTTTGTATTACTGCTTAAGAACCGATTTTATTTGAAGACCTCAGTAAGAAAATTTGCTGAGAAGAAGAATCGACCAGTGCACTGAAAAATACAAAATAATATTAATTCTATTGATGCTGTTACTGTTGAAATTGTGCAGTTGCAGTTAGATTAATAACTTTTGGCACCAACTGCACAAGTACCAGCACCAATAGAATTGATATTATTTTGTACTTTTCAGTGCACCAACTAGTAACATCGGTCCAGTTTTTTGCAAAAAATATTCATTTCACACTTTTGAGTGTAACATTAGTCACAAAAATCGCTGAACATTCATTAATAGCAAAGAAGATACTACTTACCCTATTATCCACGTATATTCTTTGCTTGTACTTGTTATTATTGAGATCTCAAAATATCGCTGCGGAAATACGCATAAGTATTTTAGATGTTACCATTTTACCACCGCTGTAACTCGAAAACCGTAACTCTTAGGCAAAAAATGTTTAATATAAATGTTGCTACAAATAATTAGGTCTTTCATGTAGTTATCACAGACCGAACAATATTCCGCACAATTTGTTCGTTAGCCATTTAATTTGAATTAATTATTTTGATATCATTCCATCGCCATTATCATTGTCAAATACTTCCAGTGACTTTTACATCTCTACGTGAGTCATGGCTCATATTGGAGATAATTATTTGAATGTCACAATTTCATTGTTTACCATTGGTTTTTTTTGTTCGAGCACAAGCATAACCAAAAATATGAAAATCCAAAGAATATTTAAATTGAATTTGTACCTTGTACCCTCATAATTGCGCTGCTAGTCAATTATACAAACAAATCTAATACAGAAACATTATAAACTTATTCGCTGTTGTCTGCTCTACTGATAATGCCGTAAAAAGTAATATGATTCATTAGATCAGTTTTAAAGTCAGAGTTAACATTTATCTTATCAACCAGAATTACATGTTATTTTCATAAGCATAATAAATAATTACAATCAAGCATTATCTCACTTATAGCATACTGATACTTTTGAAGGCGTGTTTCGCATTCAACAAAGATCAACCTTCCTTACCCACTAGCAACATTGTAACCAATCGCATCAAGTAGGTGAAAACAATGACAATGAAATAACTGACGGTGAATTTTATCATTTGCATATATTTATAAGGATTCCAACGACGTATTTCATTAATTTTATTATTCTGATCATTCCACCATCTTTTCTATAAAAGGTTAGCTTCCTCCAACGTGAGCAATAATTAATGATTGATTCTACGTTCTCTTACCTGTTACCCGTTCCTTTACTAATATATAATATCACATATTATACCTACTATTAAACGAGAAATTTGTCTACACCTATATCGATTTGTCAAATATCTCATCTTTCGGAAAAAAAATCTACATGTAAATAGTTATCGACGTCGCCCTTACGTTTTTATATCACCCCACAAATAAAATCATTTATAACATAATAGAACTAATACTTTTATCATCATCTTTCAAATTATTTAAGATACTAACTGGTGGGAAATAATGAGAATTATATGAATTCTATTCAATTCAAATAATGTCATAGTGTATTTAGTAGATGTTCAAAGAATGATAAGAAGGAACTCGAAGTTCAAAGTAGACTTATCTTCCGTGGTAATATATTTGATGCGAAATCCTTACTTACATGAAATAATGTCTTATTTTTTCAAAATTTCACTCCCAGTGATTTTGAAGGAATATATCTACTAAGAAAAACGGATAGACCTTAAATTTACATATCTTCCAAGAGATACCCGATCATTTAATTTCAATCCGTTACAAGAAATTGTTCTCCGAACATTTGCATCTTTTAATCTCAAGATTAAAAGATAAACTTACAAGTTTCTTCATTCACAAAGTCGTTCTCAAAGCTCTGTCAACATGAAAAACAATCTTTCAAATATGTTATTGGACGGAAGACACCGATCATCAAACTTGCTGACGATGTCGATTATCTTTACCAATAAGAGAGACATGCTCACAAACTTGTGATTTTAATAGCAACAACAGGTTCTCTTACAGCCATTACATTTTTCGCAAACTATTAACACAAGATGATCCAATCAGTCATTGAGGTCAATGTCGAACAAGCTTCAGCTTTTGTTGCAGTAAAATTGTATGTATTCTACAAAAAATATTCGTGTTTCACGACTTGAAAATTCAAAATTCATCATTCATTCAAAAATGTGAAAGAACTAACTTCCACATAGATAAAAGTAAGGCCTAGTTTCAATAGATCATGGCTGCAAAAAAAAAAAAAATATAAGTTTTTTTCACGAATGATGTAATCATTCACCAGCTACGTACATCACGCTATACTTCTCATCGCATCTCATTATCATGAAATTTCCTACTGCGTTTGTCAATATAAGCTACGACATCAGTATTTCAGGTTTATTTCCTTCAATACCACGATAGGGCAACGCAATCTTTATTTCATGGATTTCACAAAGTCAAAGTGACATTTCAGAAAATTTAGATGAATGAATTTATAATTTAATAAACTTATATTTGCTTATTGATTCAGTCGATATTTTTTCTCCCTAATTGTATAAATTTCCTCAAAGCGTATAAAAAATTGAAATACCATATCTTGAATCAAAAATATAGCAATATTTTGCACAAACCAAAGTTTTTTTTCTAAGCAAGGCTTCATCCTAGAATCATAAAGCTGCCAAGAGTCTTCTATCTACCTATAACTGATCTTTATTTTTTGCATAACTCTAAAATCCTCATAACTTTTCAACAGCTCATTAGAACAAATAATACCTTGTAAATTGTCAACGTTTCTTTTTAATATTTCTTGGAACATTTTTACTGGGCTATTTACTTGAGATTTATTGACGCATATGCTTCTACCCATTGAGACACTGATCATTGATAGTTTTAATAGGATTACATTTATGACGACTACTTTGGGTAAATCAGGAAGCGACATTTTGGAAACATATTACAACAAAAATTGTTTGGGTATATGTTGGAACTGGACGATTAAGAACTAAATAAATACCTACAAATAAACCTTTCGTTCTTTTAAAGTAACTTTGAATTATATGTCCAATCAAAAAAATTATGAAATTTTTTATGTGGGATTAAAATTAATAGGAGATTAAATTTGATTATGAAATCGGCCCTTAATATTACCTAAAATAACTTTATAAGTAAGTAAACAAACCCTAAGAATTAAGTTATTTTAAATTTCTGCTAATGTATTTGTATCACATTTTTGCAATTTCTTTAGAACTTTGACAACTGCATATTAAAAATATCAATATTAAGATTACTTAACATACAAAGATATCTATTAATTGGACTACTAAACCCATATATGCGGTAATGAAAGTTGACTGATTTCTCAGGTACATTTAGGCTTATTTGATTCAAAAGGGTTGAAGAGCCAACACCTCCGTTTATAATTTTAAGTTATATATCAAATGTAGGTATATTTAATTCTTGAGAATTTCTTCCGTACAAAAATTCCACCGTCTACATTTTCTCAATTCTCTTCTTTCAAATAAATTAAAAATCATCAAAAACGGAGCACGTTTACTAAACAAAACGCGCGAACAGCCATATATAAAAAAAATACAACCGCATTGCATAACTCCTCCTTTTTTTGGTTGTATTTCATAAATATATATCTACAAATGTACGAAGTTCTCAGGGTATCAGCTTCACTCGAACTTACAAACATTTATAACGGCAAATGACTTCCTTATAGAATCGGATCGTGCACATGAGCAGATTATTGAAAAATCTATTTTTTCTCCGATAAACCCAAACGGAGAAGGTATACAATTCAACTGTATGCTTTTTTTGGTTCGTGCACGTCTTCTATATAATAAACGTACTCCGATTTTGTTGTTTTTTGATTAAATAAAAATTCAAATCCGAAATCTTATTCTCTTCAAAAAATACCCCTGAGATGGGTGCAATTTTTCTGAAAAATCGAAATTCTGAGGTGGCATAGTTAAAGACAGGACAATATTCGGAAACGTTTATATTGAACTTAATCAAAAGAGTTACGGTTTTCGAGTTACAGCGATGTTAAAATCTCAAATATGTGTATTTTCGCCTTTTGGAGGGGGCCATTTCTTTCAAAAATTGAAAATCTGAGGGAACTTAATGAAAGAGCAGATTATTTGTAGCAACATTTATAATGAACTTTTTTCCTTAGAGTTACGGTTTTCGAGTAACCGTGGTGGTAAAATAGTAAACTCTAAAATACTTACGTATTTCCACCGCGATGTTTTTAGATCTCTAAATAATAACAAGTACAAGCAAAGAATATACTTGGGTAACAGTATAAGTTCTATCTTCTTTGGTATTAGTGAACGTTCAACCATTTTCGTAACAAAATATTTTTCACAAAAAATTGAACCGACATTATTAGTGCATTGAAAAATACAAATAATATTAATCCTATTGGTGCTGGTACTTGTTAAGTTGGTGCCAAAAATTGTCCATCTAACTGCAACTGCAAAACTTCAAAAGTAACAACACCAACAGAATTAATATTATTTTGTATTTTTCAGTGCACCAATTAATAAATAAATTTGTAAAAAATATTTTTATACGTTATGCGTTGCGATCATTTACAAAAATAATCTGTAGATTTATCTGAAAACTCATTTGTATTAAAACTGGTATTTTTGTCGTTGAGAACGATTTTGCTCGATTTTGTTATTTTGGATAAATCAATTTTTACCAAAAAAATAATTAACTAGAGCAACCTCAACATTCGACATTCTTAGCTGAAGATATATATTTGTTTCAGAGTAGATTGTTGAAAAAAATTAATTATTACAATGCCGACTGAAATGAAGAATGTGTTGTAATATCATTCAAGCCCAAAACTATAATAAATCATAGTATCAACCATTTATATCAGTGATAAATTATTATTTTCTTTGTTTTCGACTTTGAATACATGTTACAGATAAAATGCCATTCAACATATTACATTTAACCTATGTCTAATAAATATCATTTGTTTGTTAATAGAATTACGTGATGGAGATTGATGTTACAAACTATCAGATCCATGTTCAACCTTTAGGATTCTGAGAATGGATGATAAATTGTTAGAAATGGTGATTTAAAAGAAATCTCTGTATTTTTTCCTCAACGTAAACGTATAATACCCAAATTTATAGATATCGTGAATTTTAATGAGCAATATAATTACGTCATCAGCTTGAGACTTTTTGTGGCTTTTTGGTTCACTTTTCAACGTCAGTTGACATTGAGAATATCTTACAGTGTCATCGATGCCTTATTGATGTCATGTTTGTAGGAGAAGATAAGCGCTTCTACAAAGAGAAAACAGAAATAAATTCTCAATAATTAAATTGAAATAATGTTATTCGTATAGCGCGACCTCTGTTGTTGAATATTTAACTCACTAGCTCACAAAACAACAAGGCGCAACTAAGGTATGACAGCGATTCGAGACTGACAGATCAACTTCATACACAAGCGACAAGTGCTACAAACACTGGACGAAGTCATGGATGCTTTTTTAGTTTTTAATAAAGTACGTTTTGATCAAGGAGAGGAAATATTAATTATTGTGAACTGAAGTCAAAGTATTCTGCGAACTGATATTTTCTGGTAAAAACGGCTTCAGTTTTAATTTTAATAATACAAGGTACTCAATATAATGCAGTTATAAATTTATATAATACGACAAACACAATTTATAGAGAATTTCGCTAACAATACGAATCAAACATAATTATCGTGATATTTTCTCAGTATTTTATGATTTCTAAATAACACATCACATATTATATTATAGATGTAGGAAAAAAACACCTAAATGTCAAATTAAGAAAAAAATCATGGCTGACATTGAAGCAAAGTACATATATATATATATAAGTAATATATTCTCAATTTATGCTTGTGTAGACTTTTATATCTCAGAACTAAAAAGTCATAAAACGCTCAACTGGACTAAATTGGCATATTTGCATATCGAAAAGGCAGTACTACGATAGTTTTACGAGAATTTAAAATTCAATCTGTGCTCTTTTATAAGAACCATGAATTTGTACCGTTTCCTGTGAAGAAAAAAAATAGCTACGGTCATAACAATGTTTGAAAGTAAAAGAACTTTCGATAATGGCCAAGGATACACGTACAGATATAGGTAGTGTATACATTGTTATATAAAACGTTATATACTTAGTAATAATTAGCCAGCTAGGGTATTCATGAACCTTTCAGACCATTGGGCATCGTTGTTGATAATATTTTAGGATTTTAAGAATTTTGTGCGACAGACTATTCTCTCCAATTTTGCCCGGTTGGTAATGGTATGACGTCACTCCTAGAAATAGCAAAAGGTTTCTGGTAATGATCGTAAATCCGTTTAGTGTAAATATTTTAAAAAATGAATTGAGCCTTTGAATCATCGAACAATCAGACCTGTCCCCCTCATTTATAGCTGTTTAATTATCTTTTCCTATGAAAGAGATCGACTGTGGTTATCAGATCTTGTAGTACATAAGATTTCTTGAAATAAGATACTCGAAAACTTTTCAATAAATCTAACGGTTTTATATTTAGGCCTCTGATAATGTCAAAAAGTATTTCAATAATTTCAGAAACAGCTGCTGAAATTATTTGTATAATAAAAGTTGTCTATCCATAAAAAAACATTTTTCTGAGTTAAGGGCACTTTAGAAAATCTGACTCATACATTTTCTATAAACTGGATCAAAGAATTCGTTCCTTAAAATATAGGTACGTTCAATTTTATGCAAAGCTTATAGTTTATGATTGACATACCAAATGATGTTGGTTCGTTTCTAATGAGCCTGTTTTACTCACACTTTTTTATGTTCTATACAAAACAATAACAAGATTACTTAAGACATATTTTTTCTTGTAGGAAATATAGTTATTGAATAAGTAATGGAATGATGATTGAAAAAATTGCTAATTGTTGTTGGCAAGTTTATTTCACTTCTAAAAATTAACCAAGACATGTGTTGACTTGAGCCAAAAAACAAAATGCTCAGATGATACGGTTCTGGCCAAAAACGAAAGTCATAGGAACATTTTGCTCACGAAATTATTGCACAGGGTATTCTAAAGTTAGGGTAAAGTGCAAACCCTTCAATTTATAATTGGCCAAATACTAAATTAAAAAAAACTGAGCTTATGAATTATAATTGATATATTTATACGTATACAGTTTACGAGAAAATTAATTAAAATTGGGCTAAAATAAAAAAAATGTCCGTTGCGTTTTTTTGGCACCTGCGTATGGATTTTTACGAAATATAATAGGTCTTTGAAAATCCTTCTTTCAAATCTGTTAAAATCCAATATAGACATCATAAGATATTTTTTTGAAGATAGTAGATAAATATCCCAAACAGGAGGAATCTCTTCCTCATTTAACGCTATTCTTGACGCTATTCATCCCCAATTTCAGACATACTGTATGTAAACTATGAGATATTTCAAAACAGGAATAATCTATAAAATGATCTCTGTAATAAATTAGGTACAATGTAGACACTTAAACTGACATCGATTGAGATATCCAATCACTGAACTAGATAATGTAACGTTTGATCTAGTATAATTAAAGTCAAATTCACCGAGTAGACTGACTGCCACGCTCTCTCTCATAGAACAACATAAAATCTATTAGATCTAGTTAACTTTGCAGCCCGTCACTTTTTCAATGTCATTATTTTTCCTCTGTAAACAGGTAGGTAATTTCTTAATTGTAAGGAAGTATTTATCTCTATACATTTTTCATTAGCGACCATTATCATAAATTGCCGCAATCGATTAATAAGTCAAGTGATTTAAAGATAGTTTTTTTTCTTTCTTTCGTCTTCCATTTGGATGACCGCAGAAACAGTGGCGCTAAGTAAACCATTGGCGTGCGTAAGTATATTGAGTAGCATTATTTGTAATGAATTAGATGAAATTTCAGTGAAAATCGACAAAAGTTTGGCGCCTGCTAACTAACTGAGTTGCGCAGCGATTTCTCAGGCCCCATACGGTCTAGAGACTTGAAATTTCGAATTCGTACTTAGATCGCAGACATTTCGCTGCCTGTTAAGCTCCAAGTGTGATCCAATATTGGTAATTATAATTATCTCATTCAATCTCATTCAACCAAGATCATTATTTTGTCGACATGGAACGACAATGGGATCCGTCACTGGAATTACGCACGAGCATGGAGCGTATATATACGTCTCGTTCTCTGGTATATAGGTACTTTCTGGAAGATCGTCTATGGTTATGTCGCAATTGTCAGACGTCAGACGTTATTGTTAATTTAAAGTTTAATTTTGTGTTGTGGTAGACAAACAGTAATTTGTTATGGAATTGCTGTTGCTGGCAAACACATATACATAAATATAGTTAAAATCGAGAAAAGGATAGCAATAGTAGGTACTCATCGGTACGGTTTAAATCTTAAATGCCCAATAAAAACTATTTTTCATTTTTTTTCAAAAATTTCACTTGTTTGCATTTAATTCAATATAGAAAGACAATTATTAGCTTTTCACAGCTGAAGATTCATGATTGTTCTTAAATAACTGATTACCGATCCTTGGGATCATACACTTATTTGGTATTTTGATTGAAATTAAAAAAAAAATATGTCCTGTTGATTGATAATTTTCTAGCTCATAACCCTTGACTATTTTATCAAGCAATCCAAAAAAAATTTCATTCGATCTAGGCAATTGCTCCAGTAAATGTTACTAAATTACAATTATGAATATAACAAAACTTGCTGCATTGTAGCCTTCAAACAAAAGGTAGTAGGTAACTACATATTGTATTTCAACCTTCATTCTACCAGTAGGTATTATCTATATACTGTACGAAGAAATTGGAACGAGTTCAAGCGCGCCTTCAAATAATAATAATGATAATTGAACATAGTTCAAAGAGTTATTAGCAAAACCAGTAGACTTGTCACCATATGGGTTTTGATTATGGTATCGAACGCCTCTGCCTTTTTGTATAGATATATTATACATGACATGAGTTTGTGATTGAAATATTTCAAGGCGGTATCAAATGAGTGATATCACATCAGCATTTTGCTTTCGTTGTATACGCCACTTACTAGACTCAAAATCTGGTGCTTTTTTCCACATACATATATTATATGTACGAATCAATATCTATCAGAGATATGGTAAGGCTTGCTGGAAAGTTGCCCAACAATCAAATATCTCAAAAAAAGGCTAGAGTGACATCTGCAAAATACAGTATCAATACAAGGTGGTTCTCTGGGGGGAAAGACATCGATCGATTGTGAGACAATATGAAAATTTGGTGACTTACTAAAGTCACTAGGGGACATACGTCTAAAATACTTTAAGGTTAGTAGCATTTCCCGTTATACCGAAAGTAGATGCCAACTTTGTTGTTTTTGATGGAATCTATTACCACATTTTTATATTTCTTGTACAATTTTGAAGACATTTTATGTATAATGTCCTATACCTAAGTCTAAGTAACCATTTTTGAGATAGGTATTTCAAATTTTATGTCAAATATTGAGTTTTGAGATATTTTGTGAATTATTTGTGAGAGAGTGATCAAAAAAAATTCTTGAAAACTAGGTCCAAAAAAACGTCAAAAGTATTTTTTTCAAATCGTAATCCCCGTTTTTTATTATTTCATTTTATTAAGCAGCAAAAATAAAGTGAACTTTGTATTAGGTTCTCTACACCGAAAATTATTAGTTTTTTAAATAATTGTCAATTTTTCATTTTTCCATATAAAAATAGTACACATCTTTAATTTTGTGTTGGAAGTGGGCCATGATTGCATTAGAAAATCATAACAAATATAAAAAAATAACAAACACAGAATTACCACAATAAACACCAATACTTTATTTTCTCAAACCCGATAATTGTTTCGCCAACAAGGTTGGCATCTTCAGGGGTTAACCTGTAACCAACTCACCTGACCTTGACAACGGGAACCTATTACGAAGCCTCCGCTGTCCGTCCATCTGTCAGTGGGCTCTCCACTTATTCATCACATTATATTTCGATGCCCATTCATTTTTATAAAATCATTATAGTTCCAAATCCCACTATTTCTTATTAAATAGCAGCCGCTATTACAATGTCTCCACTCAAATTACATGTTCAATATCTCATGAATTGAAAATGACGCATATTATTATACTTTTTGTATTTACAAAATTTGTGGGCGGAGCACAGGGCCACATACTCTTATGTAATATGCAGGTATATAATCAACTTCCCAAGAACATATTTTACATCTTCTGGAGCCGTTCGATACTAATATCGAACCCTGGCAAAGGGTATGGATGGGTCACTTTGTTGAGAAAAAAAAACATGATGTTTGAAGTAAAGAGGTCACATTATCAAAATGAACTGAATCTGAATGAACAAGTTAATGATTGGTATAATTATTCCAATTTTTTTTTCCTACATTTTATTCTTTGATTCATGGGCTTAGGTGCATTGGTTCATTTTTTTTCGAAATCGAAATGAACTTTTCATCAACTGTTTACTTCAAGAAATGTTATTTCTTAACAAGGTATGGCTTTCCGCATGCGTTGTTGTCCTCCTAGAAGATAGAATATACAAAATGAAGTAGCCAGCATGTAGACCTGATCTCAATCACATAGAGCATGTGTGCGGACATGCTTAGTATGTGATTCAGAGATCCCCCAAGATAAACAATTACATTGCTTGCTCTAAAAAATGAACCAATGCTTTTAATGGCATGGAACGAAAAACAGAATTTAGGAAAGGAATGGTTCTTAACAAGAAGATCAATTTTTCAAAAAATTTGGCTACGATATCATTCTACAAGGTGTTTTGAAATTTTGGTTATATAAGAATCATTCAGTTGCCCTTGTATAATGACCAGAACGATAGCATTTAGCCAAATACTGTATATGCAAAGTGAAATTTTATCATTTTATCTATATTTTGTAAGAAAAGAATTTGAAAATTGTAAGAATGGTAGAAAAGTTATAGAACTTCATATTTTACCATTTATTAGCTTGTTGCGATTTTCACATCTCTGTGTATTTGAGCGAATTTAAACAATAGATGTCACTGACGTTGTCTGTAATCATCGTGATAGTGAGCTCAAGTTTTTTTTATATATCCAGGAGAAATCACCGAACTAGGCACATGATATTTTTGCTCGTCTGGAGATGATTTACTTGATCGTCTAATTACAATTACAGCAATTAAAGTTCCTTCTCATTGTCATCATTACCAGCGAGTATTCCACCTTCACGCTATTGAATTCAGAAAAATCCACAGATAAAATCTTTCTTCAACATGTTGAACGATCACCTTCATAACTTGTTATCAGTAATTAACTTTTTTTTTGTCTGTGATGGGGAAATTGATTTGCCAACGAGCGTCCCCAAGAGAGAGAGTCAACAGATAAAATCTCATGGACGTAAATTATCCTTCTTATCATTTATAATGCGGTAAGTAAATACGGCATACGTATTACTCGTCATTTTGTAATTAAATCTAATGGGCAAAGTGTAATAAATTAGTTAAATTTACGACATACAGTTGCTCAGCGCAAAACCTTAGGAGGTATGGTATATAAATTTCTTGAGTTATTTAAATACTTGGATCTTTGTGTTCTATTTTGAATCTTATTGCTTGTTTTCTTCGATATCAAAGAAACGTTTGCGTATTTTCACATTTAGCATCCCATTTTTTAAAGGATCCTATTGTTAATTTCAATGATTATAGAGGCTTAAAGTGCAAATTGATACTTTCATGCTATCGTTGGAAGTGCGAAAGTAGGTGGCGCATGGTGACTCTATCGATCGAAGGATAAGGAAGAGAAATGATCTTGCAGTTGTTTAATTTGAATGCTTCACATCCTCTTCTGGAATCGATTACTGTCCAGTATAATAACTTTCAACTGCCTCAGAGAATCAGCAGGTACCCGGAATATTCAATCTGCAAAGTTTATGATAAAATTGACTCAATAACATTAGAACTGGCCGAACTCGTCCCATATGGGTACATCTGTAATCACCTCAGTTTTATCTAAAACTCCTATTACATATATCTCGAGCTTGAAAAGAACATAATATTCATCCAGACTATTTTATACACCATGTGTGTTGTTGGTGAGCCTTGGCACAGATGTAACTTGTTTGTTTTACCAAGAACAAAAAAATGTTTACACATTCAATATAAAAGTATGGAAATTTTGATCTACCATCTGTTAAATATTCAGAGTTTGTTTAGGTTATGTTGCCACCGTATTTATATAATGTATGTAGATGTATATATGCCTTTTACCATATTAAGCTGATGAACAACTGACATAGTGATGTACTATTTATAGATAGTAATAAACAAGTGTTTGAAAATTTCAAAGTAATTGATACAAAATTGCCGATACATAAGTTCAGATGATTACAAACATACTGAAACTAGCTAATATTGATTAGATTGGGTTTTAAATTAATATTACCATTCCTATTTGATTCATTGTTTTTTCATTAATGAGTAAGTTATTAATAATGTTAATTTTGAATATAGTACTACCATCAGTATTGTATGAGAATATCTACAGTATTCGTCGAAAGGTTTTTCATTTATGAATGAAGATATTTTATCTGGCTACTACCAGAGACTCGCGTCCGGGGCAAGGTCCATATTGATCCTTGCTTAATTCTATGCCACTGACGAAACTGTTTTTCTGTCATAAATTTTCACTTCTCGAGTACTTTATTTGTAAATTACCTAATCCTTTTTCGTAAAGCAAAGGGCCTTATTTTCTTCCAGTAATTCACATTAAATATTAAAATAATTCTAAATATTTTAAGCTCAAGGTTCATCAGCTGACATCTTTTTAAATATTATTGAAACACCCTGTAAAATTAAGTGGAAAACATACCGTAAGCGCCATTCTAGCAATGAAGAATATGTGTACCTGATCAAGGTATGGAACAAGGCCATTTGTAAGACCGATTGACCGGTTTGATAAGAAGCTTCATCTTTTCTTTTCATTTCGATGCGAAATCCAATATATTTCATAGGATTGCTCAAAAATTGCTAATCCATTGAAAAAACCTTATTCAACTTTTCATGAAAGAATTCATAGATCTATTGAATACTGAAAGGAAAACTATTCAAAAAATGTTCTTGTCTAATTGGAAGTCTGCCAACAGCAGAATATTTTTAAATAAATCAAATGGTCAATATACAGATTTCAAAAAAGAGCTTGGCTGTTTCGTCAACTCGGCCTACCCATTCTAAACATTCTTTATTTTTCAAAATATTTGAATGTCTTAGTATAGAACACCCTGTAACTCATCTATATTATTTGTAGGTAATTACAGGTTAAATCTTCATATTTTGAGTGAAAATATTTCCAATTATCCTAAATGAATCAGCCGGTATAAATAAATTATGTTATACGCTTACATTTCACGTCATTAAATTAAGACAAGGGTCGATAATTTTTGAAACCAAAAAAAAATAATAGTAGGATGAAACCCATTGGAAATGAAAGAGAATATGATAAAAATGAAAGGAAAAATAATGCAAGGGCGATCTGAGCTCGAAAAGTGGAAGGGGGTCTGTATTTTTACACGAAATTTGGTGAAAACTTACCTTTTTATGTCCCAAATACACTGTAATTTTTTTTGGTTTGAGAAATTTATTTTTTCTCCTTATTTTGACGGAATATCGAAAAAGTACCCTAATTTTCAATCGAAAATTCTCCCGTCAAAATATCTTCTTTTCTAAAACTATCGGTGGGGTTTCTGTTCGTTAAAATATCTACTTTCCGATGGTTTGAAAAAAATAAACATTACCATGGTAAATTTTCTCAGAAAAAGCAAAAAAAAGAACGAAAAAACTCGAATCTGATTTTTTTATCATTATGTACAATTTTGAGCTATTTATTATATATATATATATTATTTATTTATTCACATTTTAATTACTCGAAAAATGTTAGATTTTATGCTACATTGACAAAAAAATTACAAAATGATAAAACATACAGATTGCAAAAAAACATGCGGCAATAGTTGTTTTAAATATTAAAGATTGGATTTAACGGGGATTTAATTTATATTTTCTGAGAAAATTTACCATAGTAATGTATATTTTGTTTACACCATCAGTATATATTTTAAGGAACAAAAAGCTCACCGACTTTCTTAAAAAAGCAGAAATTTTGACGGGAGAATTTTCGATTGCAAATTAGGGTGCTTTCCGAAAGTCACAATAAGGCGAAAAAATAAATTGTATAAATAAAAAAAAATACACTATGTTTGGGACATAAAAAGGTAAGTTCTCATCGAATTTTTTTTATGTAAAAATAAAAATAAAAGACCAAAAACTTGGTTATCTGAATTTTTCACTTAAATTTTGAGGTTTCCAAGAAAATACCGATGCTAGTCTGGTAATTTTTAGCTTAACTTTATGAACATGCTAAAATAGCATTACATCTAGAAGTTAACTGTGACCAGTGCAAGTCGGCTAACAAAAGTTCACCAGTTGAAATATTAAGAAACAAGCAATTGAAGATGCAGAATAAGCCTATTAAATTCTCAGACCCTTATTTAGCGATTTAAATTCATGTACGATGTAAGTCGTCAATCTCAATATTTATGAATAGTTGACATTTATGCAACGTGCATTCGGTATTTGAACCCGCAGAATGCAAAGTTTAAAAAAACACACACACACATACACAAACGCCTTTCTTCAGACCCAGCCTCTCTTTCCTCGCCGTTGTTCGGCTGCTCTGGTTCTGGTGAACAGATGTTAATTAATAAAGACGGCAAAATTGAAAACAAAAGGTCTTTATGTCGTGTCGCGCTGGAATATTTTTAACGGTCACACAGAAGAAGAACGAACCGGAGCGAGGCGCAGACGCCTCCTACCTTGAGGCAAAAAAGAATGATGTATAAAAATACGTACAAAGTTCAAAAAAACTTTCGATTTCTTCAAGAAATATTGTCTATATACTTCATGGAACGATGTTAAAATGTATGCATTAAGCTGTGGTTGTACGAAAGAAAAATTTAAACATGTATTTCAGTTACTAGTTATGATTTAAAAAAATCGGATTGATCCAATAAATCCGCATAAACTAACTCACCTACAATCCGTAATTCAAAAATACAATCTTATACTTATGGATATGGAATGTAAATGTGGTAGGTTCCCTTTTTTTGGTTCTCTATAGATTTATGGTGATGTGATAAGCGTAAATAGCCCTAAAGTTATGTGAGGCGGGACATCGAATTATACTGCTGTGCAAATAATTAAGTTTCTCTAATTGATACTCTGAAATGTACAGTACCTGTGACTCTTCCAATTTGAAATACTTTTGTCAACGAATTAATACGTGGGTATGTTACATTTAAATTTTAGCTATAATATGTATAGCGTTCGCAGATACTGATACAACAAATAGATGTGGTATTTTATATTGGCAGAATGAGATTAGTCAGTGTTACGAGTCCTTGGAAATGTTGAAGATTGTAAATGTTCACCGGCTTTAATGATTCCTGAACCTCCTGAATATATAATAGTTGTTGCCACAACTATTGGATAGGTACCTACTGATATCTTGACAGTTATTTGATTTCGCTACAGTCGATGGCTTGTATACCTAAATTTTAATCCTGTGCTAAACGTTGTGGGGTGAGCTCACTTGCATAATACTCAAAAGTTCACAGATTGTTTCCAACGGCTTATTTTCAACACTCTATACACGACCTTCTATTGTAGTACAACTGCCACAACTTGTAACATTGACTATCGCGTTTCAACTACTATCCCACTTCTGACACCAATTGTAGTAATATGTCTCAATATTGTTGCATTCTAAGTCCTGAGAGAATATTATTTGTTAGATGATTTGTACGAAGTGAAACCAAAATCCCTGAAACCTGAAAATAAAACTCATTCAACAATATTGTATACAAAGCGTCCCAAAGGAAGGAGTTATGCAATTCGACAACATGTTTTTTTTGACTGACTTCCAGAAAAAAGGAGGAGGTATACATTTTGGTTGAATGTTTGCTGCTCGCGCATTTTGCATAGTAAACGTGTTCTGATATTGATGATTTTCAATTCATTTGAAAGAAGAGAGTTGAGAAATGGTCCCACATCTAGAAAAACTGAAATACGTAAAGTCTGAAATAAATGTAATTCTGCCGCGATGTTTCGAGATCTGTGAATAATAACAAGTACTAGCAAAAAATAACTTTTGAAGTTGGTGCCAAAAGTCAACTATCTAACTACAACAGAATTTGAAAATGTCTTGATAAATCTCTCCGTTTTGTAGGTAGGGCTCTATAACATTGAAATTTTCCTACATTTTATTGCACCTGGATTCAAATTGAAATAATTGCACAAAAATTTTATTTATCAATATATAATCAATCTAAACCACCTTTTGTTAAAGGCTATTAGTGATCCGCCAAATTTTCATGTAGCCGTAGCCACACCATAAAGCGTTTGAATTATGAGCTAGCATAGAAGCAAGATCCGCGAATCGGATCCTCAATGGATAATACCGATTTTTTTTTATATAGAAATCACTTTTTCACCTGTATTTTATTTTCTAGAATCTAGATTGTAATAACAACTTATAAAATATTAGATACAGGTAATATATAATAAAGTTATTAAAAAGATAATAACGTTATAATTTAATTCAAATGAAGTCGTTCCTAGTTTTTTTCATAAAAGTTATTTATTCTCACACATTGTTTAGTTGGTTATTAAAAACTCTGGTAAGTTATTGGTTACTTTTTTAGATTAAGTATGACATAAAATGCTGATAAAATTTTACAGTCTAAATTTTATTTTGATCTGAGAAAGATTTTACCTAAATTGTGTTCAAATTAATTTAAAAGGAAATAATTGCGAATACGGGTCTCAAAAAAATATATAGAAAACTAACTCGGTATGTAGGTACTTAATTGTTGATGTTAATGTGAAAATAACAACAAAAAAACTTTTATTTTGCACACCTGAGTGTGAGTGAGAATGCATATTTGCATTTGTATGTTAATTTCAATTTAATTACACTAAATTACTTACTCTCATTATTCCGTCACATTGCATTCGTTAGAGGCCGTCCTTGATGGGGGGGGTGGGGTTTATTTAAAAATGGCATCGCCCAAGTTGGCATTATCAATTGTTATATTATTATGATTACTTTTAAAATGTACACCACCATGTTGTTCTAAAATGGCTACGTGTGAGGTAATTATTGGACGGTGTTATCTGCGTAGCTTCATCGGAAAATGATCAAAGTGTGGGAAATTCACATCTCGCTAATATTATATATTATACCTATTCCTTCACTGGCAAGCTACGTACAAGGTGGCCCCATAATAAAGGACGCCGGCTATATCTCGAGATCCGTTAATCGGACGACCTGGAGAAAAAAAAAATAGAGGTAAATCGACCAAAAGAAAATCTGGAAAATATTTATGAGTTGCTAAGTCTACCGCTAGAGGGCGTAACTTACACCGCGGATGAAACACACTGTTTTATTCAAAATTATCTTAAGTTAACCTATACTGAAAATATTTTTTTTTGTCACCCACTGAAAATAAGACATCTTTTTTATATTAAAGATTTTTGTATATCTTGTCAAATAACAGGTGGGGGGAGGGGCAAATGTTGGTTTGAAAAAACAGGATAACTTTTTTGGGCGCTTCTACTGGAGTAATAACATTTCAAGTTTGATTTTTTTCGAGTCGGTAGGTTCTAAGTTATTTAGCACTGGGTGTCAAGGTTTTTTCTAAATTCGTTTCTCTTATGGACCGCCGCCATTGTCTAGAGAAAAATAGTAAAATAACTGACTAAGGAAAATAATATGCCAAAGTTTTTGTTATTCTAAAAAAAAAAAATATTTTATTTTCTCTTTTTTTATTTTAGTTCTGTCATGTCAAGGCCTACTTATTATAAGTTTCTTGTATAAAGTATTAGATGGTTGTTACAATTATTTGTGTTTAATTCTCATTTAATTACACTAAACTCAAATTACCCCATCTAAAGCGACATAGGTAATATAAAATTTTTGTTATTGTTAAAGTAGGTTATATATAGGAAACTTTAATCAAAATTACTGATACTCTGAGTGCTCTCTAATTTTGGTACGTAAAAATGAAGGTTTAGATATATTTCTAAATAAGTCTATAAGGAGTAATCATATCGAGTTGCGGTTTTCACCAGTAACTGTAATTTTTCAAGCACTTTCTTCGTACTGAAAAATAAAAATACAATTGCATTTGAAATTATCGAGAAATTCATAAAAATCTGCGACTTTGTCATACAACGCCATCTACCGACTCGGAAAATAATTAAACTCAAAATGTTCCAGTTCCAGTAGAAGCGCCAAACAAAAGCATTTTAAAATGAAACAAAGTTATTCAAAATAGGTAATACCAAAACAAGTTATCAGGTTATCCGGTTCCGTTATTTGACGAAATAGATAAAAAACTTTAAAATATTTTTAATATAGGTTAACTTAGGATAACGCGGTGTGAGTTGTGCCATCTAGCGGTAGACTTAGCAACTTATAAATACTTCCCAGCTTTTTCTTTTGGCCGATTTATCACAAAATGTTGTTTCTCCGGGCCGTCCGATCAACAGATCCTGACATACAGCCGGTGTCCTAATGGGCCACCCAGTGTATTCAAATTATAAAGATTCAAAGTCCAAACCATTCTAAAAATGCCTCTTGAGGTATATTAAACCAACACAGATAATGAACGTATATGGCCAAAGATTACCAACGGGACCATCCCATAATTTGTTCATTTGAAATGACCTAGTCTGACAGCTGTCACTTGACCAAAGAACTTTCCAGAAAGTGAGTCAACCGCTGGTTCTATAGATTTATGGAAACCAGAAAGCGATAGAGGATGATTATCTTGACACAGAAATGGATAAACCACAAAGCTGGAGATGCGTTATGGCTATCCAATTCTACAATCTATTTTCCTCTTTAGATCACTGTATTTTTAGAAATCGCTCTAATCATGGATTGATGATTCTAGATAAAAAAAAGTGTGGATATTTATTGGCAACTTCTCAATAATTATTGCTGGGCTTTCAAACCACCCAAGTTATGATTGTATAACGAAACAAAGTGATGCATGAAAGGGGGGCGTTACCACTTGACTATATTATATCCACTTAAGCCGATGATGACATAACAAATTACCTTATTATCGACAGCCAAGATAGCTTCAGATTAATCTGGTTGGGAGCGACTTAATAGAGTGCGTCGTGAAAAAAGTGTTTGTCTATAATAACAATAGTTGCGGGGCTTGAAGCGATTTACCTGCATTGATCAGCAAGCGGAATATGAATAAAAATACGTTATTCACCTTGTGTCGTAGCTTTTCCTCTTTTCCAATGTGAATCATTTCAAATAATAATTGTTTTATAAGAGGTCGAGCCAGCTATGATCTTATCATCATACTCTATTGTTTGCTAAGCCATAACAAAATCAACAAGATGGCACTTTTTGAGCAAGTAGAAATGAAAGTGTTCAACACAGTTTGGTTGAACAATTAATTGACACCAGTACTTGATCACAGTAATGTTCTATATTTAATTAATTTATTTACTGATTTCCATTTATTATATATTAAATTGGACGTTGTCAAACTTGAAAGAATAGAGAACATCTGCAATTTAGATGGTGACTGCAAAAGTACTCATATACTTACCATAACAAAACTGGACCACCACACAAACTGGTGGCCTCTTTCGATACACATAATATCCAGTTCTGTTATTATAATAAACTGTGGAAAATGATGATGATCACGAATAATATACATAATGTCGGCTAATATAGTTATAAATTTAAATAACTACCTTTAAATGTCGGGCCATGATGATACGTTGATGAGCATATCGATAGGTATGAGCAAAGTTTACAGAATACATACTATAAGTTGGGTCACTCTTGAAATCTCTTCAAAAGTACGAATCATACTTGCAGTAACAGATATATTGCCGGAGACAATAATACCCGGGTCAAATCCAAGAACAATGAATAATCACGTTTTAAAATGTAAAAATGTATTTTTTAAAGAATACCTGTAAGTATAAATAACACAAAGGAGACAAATCAAAGAGATAATTAATAACTCACAAAATAAGAACAAAGAATTCTTAGATAATTAGATTATTTATTTGGTATATAATAGAAAATAATATAAATAGAAAATATCAATAACTAGACTTAATTAATATTTTACAAATGTTTTAAAATATTGAGTTTAACCACTACCGAAAGGAAATTGTTGACAAGGATGATCCAAAGGTGTTTTCGAGTATTCTGCTTTCAAATACACTTAAACCACCAAATTGTTTATCCATCGTCTCGTAAGCTTCAAAATTACAAAAAATTAAATCGCCATTCACTAAATTTTCTGCAGGTTGCCTATTTTCCACACAAACGTTACATGAATGACGATTCAAACATTTCTTTAGACACTCCTAGACTCCTAGACACTCGCTGAATTCGGCGAGTCGACGTATTTCATTGATATGCGTTGCGGTGAGAGTGACCCAACTTATAGTATTCTGTAAACTTTGGTATGAGCGTAGAAAATAATATTCAAGTCAAGTAACACTGATGTCCATCCAGCCCGCAGCTACGTTTTCATCGAATTAAGTAGGAAATTTTGCTTCATTTTTTTGTTGTTGTTTTTGTTGCAATGCCTGTTTAATCTGTGAGAATAATTTCTGTCTATCTGCATTAATAATTATACATGTATATAGAGAATAATAAGGATAGATATGTATTTAAAAGCTAAAAGTAATCAAGTCGATATTTATTTTAGCTGATAGTTAAAAAAGTGATCTTTGTTGTTTTTTATTTGCTTGTTTGGATTGATTAAGAAACTTAAGGGATCCCAATACAATATTTTTTTTTTGAATTTTTTGCTAGATCTCTTAAATTTCTAATATTTATCATTATTTTATTTTCATTATTTTTCTTGTTCCAGGAAAAGTGTTTATTACATATTTATATGCTTCATATGCCATTTATTATGGTTCATCATATACAGCCCACTAACAGTTGGACGGACAGATAACGCAGGCTTAGTAATAGCTCCTATTGGCACCCTTCAGGTTCGGAACCCTAAGACAAGCTTCTGATGTCGAAAGGATACTTCAAAAAGGTATCTCTCATCTCCTGATAATTTGAATTCTCATCGCATATCAACAAAAACATTTCAAAGCAAAGCAACCACAGCGAAACCATAAAAGGACAAAATAACTTAGCCTCACCCTAATTCACATAGGCGCAAAGAAACAATGGCGGCAAAGGTGAAAATATACACATGCTAGAGAGGAAAATTGCGAACGCATTTCCAATGCCTAGTGACCTTTTTGGCCTCTATGGGATAAAGATTAATAGCAAAATCGAATAGTTTCGTTATGATAGACTAAGTATATGTTGGGCAATAGATGGAATTATTACACGAACTTCCATGTTTCCAACACACAAGTAACAGTTAATGATGGCAATTGATGGGTTTAATGTATATATATAAAAATGAAAACATTAGTAATGAGAATGCTCCCATATATATATATATATATATATATATATATATATATATATATATATATATATTGTATGATACGAGGAGATATGAGAGTACCGTAAATGTTGACGTCTATTTTGAAAATATTCTCTTTATACGCAGGAGTATAAAGTGGCATTAGGTTACTGGTATAGTAAGGATGATGATAATATTACAGCTGAACGTACTAATAAGTAATAATTATTGAGAAGAGACACATTCAAGTGAACTGTATCTCCTCATACTCAGCTATGTATAGGTACTCATTATCTTTCTGACTTCATTAGATAGAACCGTAGTACCTATTACATTGTAGAATTTGTAGATATATATCCAGCGACACCTGCGTGAGCAAAATCACATAAATATATAATTACACCTTAATGGTGTATACTTTGTGAACGCACTTTGCTCATCATCTAGCTATAGCTAGGTAGGTACCCTAAGGGAATCTCAGAACTGGCCTCGCACCTCACGATCTCGAAAAAAAAACGACCTAATACATAGCAGCAGTACCACCAGACAAAAAGACCATCGCAACCAGACATTAAGCAAAAATAGCAACTTTGCACGGAAAACGAACATACACATACATACATAACCTCCTTCTTACCTACCTACCTGGATTGAATTACCATACGGAATGACAAACATTTATTCGCAAAAATTCGTAATATACTCTCTCACTCTGCCCCGGTCCAATTGTTGAGTTATCTACCTCGGGCGGCGTCCAATTAGCCTGGCTGGCGTTATTATTATTGTAAGGTGCGCGTCTAATTTTCTGCATGCATTCACAATCGGACGCGCCGATCGTGTCGAGATTATTCACATTCAGCAGAAGGTAGTACCAATCTTGCTATCTCTCTCTCTCTCTGTTTGTATCAAGAAGATTGTTCGCTTTTCCGCAGGCACCCATTCCATCACCCGATAACTTGGTAGTAGTCGATACAGCGATTTTTCGCCAAAGATTGACGCTTTGACGATAGCCACTTGAAGGTTGCCAACTTATCCATTACCAATCATCAATCGATTGAAGAATTGCTGTTCTCTTCGAATTGATTTAGACTTTACATCTCCGTGAAATTATCTGACAATTTCTATGCTTCTCAATTACATCCAGACAAATCGTTATGGTGTTCCCCAAGGTAGTGTTGTTCGCCCCATCTCATAGTAATTTGGTATTTATATAAAGTTTTCAATACAAGCAATCAATCCTGCAACAATCTTTGAAAATAATACAGTAAGTAATATTAGCAAGTTCAGACCCAGCATTAGCTTTAACATAGGTATATGAAAAATAAGCTTAATTTAATATTAATAGGTTGAAGTATGGAAATAAGAATCATATCACAACAACTTCATTTTTAGAACATTTCCATTTAAGTATGTTTTTCAATAATATTCAAGTGATCATGTCCAAAATAGTTAAATTATTTGGGACAACATAAATTTAATAAAAATCTAGATGAAGGAACAGATATTTGATGCAATCGTTCAATTATTTTGATAACTACTGGAAAAATTCATAATGTAATATAACTATTTTGTACCAAAGTGAAAAATTAAAAATAATATTAATTCTAATGATTGGAATTTTAATTCGGTTCCAAAAGTCTTCTGTTATCAATAGAATTAATATTGATTTTTGTAAAAAATCGATGTCTATAAAGCCTGCTTATATCTCTTTGGAATAAAATAGACTTACTCATTCATTTATGATTCCATACTTGGGCATTATATTATCGAGAAAATAACACTATTCTACTGATACAGTTCAATGAACGGATATGATGCAAACTATACCTACCATTTTGTTATTGCCAAAAAAAAAGATTTTAATCTGATAAATATTACATACCAAACTTGATTACTATCAGAAAACATATAATGTGATCATGCTAGAAACTACTGAATTATCGAAGATCTTATTTATATATCGATAATCGACCAACTGAAAATTAGCACTACTTGGCAAACCAAACGGTACTACCTGACAATTATTATTATTATTCTTGATACTTATTTTATGTTGGACTAACTGTTTATGTGAAGATAATATTATTAAGCACACACGGTTTTCGTTTTGTTATTCGCTCAAATTTGTGTTATTAATTCGTATGCCAGTGAAATTGTCGTGTTTTTTTTTTTTTTCAAATAATCATGAACACTTTACTTGAATTAGCAGCATGCAATAATCTAGTTTTAAATATCAGAACATAATTTATGTTTGGTTTTTCTATATTGGTCAGTCGAGTCTTCTGAATTTTGTATATATCATACCGTGATATTCTTCAAATCTCGTTCTGCACAATGTTTTTTTTCGTCTTCATTTGATGCGAAATCATCTGTTTCATAATTAGGTAATATGCGAGCAATTAATCAATTTCGGGCTGTATAAAAGTTTCTACCATCTTAGCAAATGAATTGCAAGCGGTAATGAGAAAAGAAAAAATACAGCAAGCAGCTTGTCCGACTTTTGAGCCGAGTTTTGTTCAGCTCAAGCTTGATAAGAAGTAGAAAATAGTTGTCGAAAGTTTAAAGTAATGCAAAAGTTCTTGAGCCTAAGGACTGCCGATAAAAGTGAAAAGTTAAAATCAAGGAATAGCTAAATTATTGAAATATTTTAAATGAAGTTATTACCATTAGTCCGGTTTTCACATCTATTGGCACTCTGAGCAAATATTTTTTTACATTTTTATACAGTTTATTAATTAATCAAACATATGATGGACTGCACAAGCTCAATACAAAATATCAATATTGTATTAGTATTTACCTTGTTTTTAATAAAGTTTATTTTCATTATTAGCTCTATTATCATCGTCAAGTTCAACAATACTTAGTCCATTTGTACTTTTAATTATTTAATTTTATTCTAAAAAAAGATATAATAAGCTTGTGGTAACTGGAATAAGAAACAAATATGTTAGACTGGAATTTATCCAAGTATTCTGTAAAAACTGCATCCATCGTTAGTTTAAATTTTTTAGTACTTATTTTCCGAACATTAGACATAGTCAAAACCTAATGCTTCATTAACAAATTCAATTAGTGGTAGGTTTTTAACATCTGCAAAGTTGATATTGATGTCCCCACATAATATCGTTGGAATATCGTAAAAATTTTCATCAAACATTTTTCGAGTATGTCAGAACCTTCTTTCGTATAAATCATCAAATTTTCGATATTAAATATGAAAAAATCTTATTAAATACTAATCCTTCTATCAGTGCACTATATATTATTCATTGCAAGATGTATTGCAGATATCAAATATTAGAAAAATAAATAATATAAAATGTTCTTATGCAAATATCGATTAAAATGTTGGAATAATTCGAAAATAAACATTTTGTTTTTGTCATTATTTTTCTACGTAAACAAATCAAGTTCTCACTATTGTACTGCATGGTAGTTCTACAATTAATCAATTCAAATTGTATTATCAGAGAAATATTAGAGTATATATGTGTATAATACATATGTACTGTCGCCGCAATACTATGCGCAATACGTTACAAGCATGTCGAGGTCATCGGTGTCGCGAGCTGGAAAGATGCTACCCATCCGAAAAACGCCTCACGCGCCTTTGGAATTTTTCACTTCAAAAATAGTTTTTATTAGACATTGAATTTTTCTTAGGAAAAAACTGTCGTGAACTCATTTTGAAGTCGAATAGTAACTCCTTTCCAAGAAATCTGATATTCTACGTGAATGATATAATGTTCCTTTTGTAAATATGTTTAAAAACATTATAATCTACTATATGACCAACGCACCAAGTGACTTAAATGATTCATTTTCTATAAACGTACATATGCAGCCTTCGCAAATGACTAGGAGAGTTTTCGCGCATATAATTAAAATCCGACAAGCATAAAATTATGCTAAATTGGATAAATAAATTATCGTTGAGAGATATAGGAGTGGTTACAAGCCAGGTAGCTTCTCATTGGTAGATTGTGGATGTAATCTTCCGATGCTTTTTTTTTATTATTGTTAACATATGTTCAACTCCACCTTACTTTATGCAAAAGCGGAATATTTCAATTTCCTTTATATTTTCTTTATTGTCTTCAAACATTGGACACAAAGAAATAATGCTACTATCTGTTGTCATAATTATATATAAGTTGTAAACTTTTAAATTGTACCCCAAACATCATAGGTGGTACCATTTATTCTGCATAAAGTATCTCCCAGATTTACTCAACCGCTTGCTTTTTAGTTTTAGCAGATATTATTTCGTCACAACCTTGTAGTAAATTAGCCCCCATTATAACGTGATTATTTCATTTTCAGAATTCTTTTAATTTTAAATTTTATGTAAAATAAGATGAAGAAATGTTTGCCGAAGTCTTTTGACACGGTAGTAAATGAAATTCCATTGATTATATTGAGTGATCTTTATATAAGAGGGACTTGTGGAGTTATTCAAGGTTCAATTTTGGACCCATTATTATTTATTGCCTATATTAATGGATTATTGCAACTTAATATACCAGATGTTATTGTATTATTTGACACAGTCATTATGGGTATAGGTGACAGTTGGAATGAAGTTACAGTCAATGTTAAACATTCCATAAAAAAATATAAGAAGATGGTTCAATTATCACAGAGTTATATATGTCAAAATCGAGTGTTTTAAATGTCTGGGTATAAGCGGATAAGCTTCCTGCTACAGACGGACTGACAATATACGATGATGTTTGTTATAATAATTTAAATTGTAAATGTGATAAAATGAAAAGAGTAAATGAAGTTAAATACTTTGTTGTTATACTGGATGAAAATTTATAATTGGAAGAAAAATATGTTTAGCCTTGGTAAAACGTAAGATACCTTCCTTTTTTTGTTTTCTTTAAAATGAGATTTATTCTTTAATCAAATTATTTTATGGGATTATTTGTTGGGTTCAGCTTATTCAAATGCATTAGGGCCGGTAGCCCGACTACAAAGGCGTATTATCAAAATTTTAACGTTTAATAATAAACACAACCTTTTTAGTGAGAAACGATTGTTGAATATCAATCAAAAATATATTTTGGAAGCACCAATAAATAATTATTGTATTCTACGGGAACAGTATATTGCTGAATCATTTGTATGTTCTAGACCTAAATCGCTTGCAGTAAATCTATCTAAAACTATCAACAAATTGATTAGATAATCATTTTAAGAACTTTTCTAGATGGCGCATTAAACTTCACGTTAAAAGTTTTATTTCAAATAATTTGAAGTTATAATTTATTGTAATATTATCAAAAATATGTATTAATATTTAATATTTTCTATGTCATATGATGAACTTTACATTTTTAGTAATATTTATAGTTTTGTTGTATTTTCATTTTGTTATTTGTATTATATTAGTGTGTTTCTCTCCAAAAAAATTAGATATCGTTCACCAGTGAAAAAATTCTTCCAGTTGTTCATTTCCTATTATTCTAGTCATTTTTCATCTTAATTCATATTGGAGTGTAACAACTTCAAACCTCAAATAGAGAGAATATGTACCAAAGAAATCCCGTGAACTAATGCAATGACCGCATTGCGCCTTCCAGATTACTGGTGCATGTATTAAACTTCGGGTAATTCTTGCGACTCCATCTAAAAACGTAGGTGGATTTGTCATATAACATGTTCGTCGCCTTATACTCAGAAACGCTTATCGCAACAATCGTGTTTTTGAACACTGGAAAGAAACAACAAACTTATAAGATGATGCATGATGCTCTCTCTTTCAGCGAATTAGTGTAGGCGCGCCGACAGATGATGATGATGATGATGATGATCAAAAGTCATACCGACCGCATGCGGTCATATCATTTCTTCAAGTAGTATAAAGGGCGTTACAGGTCAAGTGGCTCTCTTCATAATATATTAAGAAGGATAATACTGGCATTATAGGTACTACCGATGGATATATAAGCGTTTGAATTGGATGTGTGATTCAATTGACATAAGACATCTAACAATAGCCTTGATGATGATGGAATTGAAAGAACTTAAAAATGCTGAAAAGTGCATCATACTATGGAAGGTAGAGAAACATACAAATAGACTTTTCAACCTTAGAATAGACTTAGATGATGTTTAGTGGTCAATTCAATTTAATACTTCTAGCGTGGTGATAGAAATCAAAACAAAAAATACGTAAGAATTCCAGTCTCATTTAATGAACGGATACTTCTTAGAACTCAATGATTGAATTCCAGATCTCCATGATCCACACATTTTCCAAAAACGGAAAAACTGTCCAGGAAAACGTTCGATCGAAGAATCATTTTTTTAAGAATTTTCTTGAAAAATTTAATAGAGAAATTTTGGCTGGAGATTATATAAATCGAATACTTTATTGATTTCTTTTTAAGTTTTGACAGCTTGGCTCGAAAATCTATTGGGGCAAATCATTAGTCACTTCCCGCTTAGATAAATATGTAGGTAAATAATATTATATACATATAAGCTATGGATATATAATATCAGCTTTACTCCTATAAAGTTCCGGTTGCACATAAAAGAATTATAAAAGACATCGAATAAACTTAAGATTAACCACTTGGATAAGAGTCAAGTAAGTGCCTAAATGTTATACATCACTTGGAATCTCAGTCACGTAGATAAATACTATAAAATGCTGAATTAACATTGTAGTTTCTTCTCATTTAACTGCAGTTAGAGATATTCGAAAAGTATATATATATAAAAAGTCATAAAGTTTCGGCCTGAATAAAAAGTTGAGTCTATACTAGGTATTATTCTCCACTCGGACCACGTGTCTTTTTTTATCTTCTCAGTTTAACGGCTAATGGTCATGTCCATTGAGGTTCTTCGTCAGTGTAATAAACTTGGAGATTAGAAAAACAGAAGGAATTTAGGAAGGATCCAGAATATTTATGACCGACTTCACAGAAAACGAGGAGGTATACAAATCGACTTGAATAAAATTCTTTAGATTAAGCCGAGATTTCGAGAATATTTATTTTCTTCGTCAGGACAAACCAAAAATTGTTACAAATTATCTTAAAATTAACTAAAAACAGGAGAGATTTCATAAACGTCAATCAGAAATGTCATTAGTTATTTATAAATGTCATTATATATATTCGAAAGATAATCTTTTCTTCATTTTACAGAAATAAAAACAGTAACAAAATTAGTGTGCATAATAACTGAACCTTTCAATTGTAATATAATTCTGAGACTCTGGACAACTGAAAATGCAATAAATGTTTGTGCAAAAACCAGTTTATAATAAAGGGACGCTATACGTTATTATTAACTGAAAAACAGTAAACACCAACTGGTATTCAAATTATCAGAGGTTATTGTCCGTTTGTGATAATTTATTTGGTAGCCAGGCGTTAAAATTCAACGCAAAAACAAAAAGAAATAAAAACACCTTCGTTTTGCGGTCAGTTTTATTTCGGTCTACCACCAAAAAAAACCCTCACGAGTTTATTTATGAACAGTTTTCCATAAATTCTTGTTCAAGATAAGAGACACGCTTCCCCCCCAAAAAAAAAGGGAAGGGATAAAGATCAATGTATGTGTCGTTGTTTGCGAGCAGCCGCCATCTGGCCAGCAAGTAACGAACTAGAAAAAAAGTGTCGCCAGAAAGCTGTTTGTGGCGACAATGTCATGAGTTTCGGATTCAATTGCAGATGGAGAAAGAAAGCGTGAATGTTATCGGGACTCATTCGTACACGTTATATAAATATTTTTCTGGGAATTGTCAGAAATTATTTAAAACTGCGTTCGAAAATTAACGGATAAGTTCAATAAAAGGTAAAATGAGAGTTTAAATGAAAAACAATCGTACCCAACGGTTTTTGTTTTAGAGTTTATATACGTATAACTGAAATGTTCAGGGTGTCAATTTTTTTTAAAAATGGCACGGTAAACTTTTCATTGTAAAATTCGAAAGGGTCCATCGTTTTACGTACGGGAAGGTAAATTTTGGTAATAGTCTAATTTAACGGCTTTTGTTATAGAAGCCCTAAATAACCAAATGTTTGCCAAAATGTATTTTTTAATAAAATTGAGGCGGAAGGCGCCATTTTTAATGATTTGAAAATTAAAAAAGGGAAAAATGATCCTCTTAAGACTCACGTCTTTTAGCTGGAGTTTTCGATTTGGAAGTATCTTTTCAATCCCAAATACTATATAATCATCCCTGCATTCCATTAAACGTTAGCATCCCTCAAAATTATCATAAATATGCGTGAAAATAGTAAACATAACATCACGAAAAAGTAAGGTTAAAGGAATTGATGTCTGACATTAAACTGGTTCAGGTTTGTGTATTTCTTTAAATGTTTATCAATAAAACATGTCCATGCTTCCAAATGTGACAAGTGACCGTTACAATATTAGGCAACTTCATATGATAGAGGTTAATATTCTTGTGAAAAAAGTTTATGTTTAACGGTTTAAATAAAACGCTTTTTAATTTGAAATTTATTATTGATAAATGGAAAAGATACCTTCACGTCCCAGGAAACTTCTTCAAATATGTTTTTTATACTATCTTAGGGATTAGCCGCGGCTGTACCTACGTCAGCAATTCCTTTAGTATCATAATTTATTACTCTTTCTCTTTTTGAAATAGAGTTTAGTACTTATTTTTCAATTTGTTTGATTACGCATACATAAAATGAAGCTTCAATAAATATATTATTAGATCATCAAAATGCAACATCTGCTTTATTTAGAGATTCGTATGAAATGAAGGCAATAATCATCTATATTGGCATCTATTCAGAACTGGCCTTAATAATAATTATCATAGCAGATATATGATATAATCCATAAACACGATATAAAAAATATCCACAAGTGCAATTAGAAAATCGATTCAACGGTTTATATCTCGACTTGAAGCTGATCTCAGCGGGATGTTGTCTTCTGACATCGAATAACTTCAAATTAATAAGCTCCATGCGGTCATTATCTTTTCTCTTTACTATATACATATATATATATATATATATATAATATATATAACCACATAGATATACCTATATTCCGTCTGATGAAATTAAGAGACAAAATAATCCTGTTATATTGTATATATTTTATAGAAACGCTATATTATGAGATTTTTTTGATGTTCATATTCTCAATCTTAAGGCTCGTTTACATTGAACGACTTTACTAGCCAACAGCGGCCACTTCACACAAGCTGCTATTAAACTCGACCAGTTTCGCTATAAGCTGGCGAGTGGGATTTTTTAAGTAACCTCACCGTTTCATCACTAACTAGCGAACTAGTTACAAGTATACGTATTGTTTTGTCTTTAATGTTCCTCATTAACCTCGCTAGCACTAGCAGGCGTCTAAAGTAGCAGTTGGTAAACACGCTCAATGTAATCGAGGCTTTTTAACTGGGTAATGGCCCGATATGGCTCCGGGGAGTGCCATATGTAATATCCATCAACAACTGAGGTAAGTAAGCAAAGCAAGGCGGTAAGTTAACCCATCGATGTGACGGTGTTGTTCAATTTATTGGAAATGGTTTTCTTCTTGATCGTCTTCTTCTTCTTCTTCTTTTATGTATGCGCGAATCATAATGCTAATATGCGTGTAAATAAATAAGACTCGCTTAACGTCAAAAGCGGTTATTGAGATGGTGGGCTAGAGCTGAACGTCTGCTTCAAATGGGCTGTTGGATATTCAGTTGAAAATACGCTAATGCTACGAAATGAGCCATTTTAAATGTTTGTGAAAAGGAAAATGAAGAATTAAATTAGCAGGATTATATAAAAATGACAAAGGATATGATGGGCATATCTAGTAAGAAAGATAAATAAATAATACGAACAATATACAAGCTTATGTACCTATACCTGAAAAGAGTTTTCATTGACACAGATTTTTGTTGAAAGATCTGACTGTGAGTATGATTTTCCTGTGTCATAATTTTTGAAGATCCATCATACCTTGCCCAACAAAAAACCCTCAAAGAGGTGGACTAGGATTTGATTAATAATCGAATACTTCATATGACCCAATAAAAGAAGAAGTCATCTGTAATAGCTTTGAATTTGAACAAGGTTTGAAAGATAATTTCCGAGTTGTATCAGTGAACCTATTCGTAATCCTTTGTGATTTTTGTGGCAATAGATTTAACAGAACAGACGATCTTTGTTATAATTTAGTATTCAGGAGCAATCAAAAGTGTGAGATAAGTAGAAGATATACTAGGATCGACTCTACCACATAGTGCACTGAAAAGTTAAAAATAATATTTTGATTGCTTGTAGTGGTATCGTAGTTTTGATTCTTTACGAACAGCTGCGGTCATTAGATTTTATACACTTTTTTATTAATTTTAAACATTTTGAAGAAACAATACCATTAATAAGGAAAACTGAAAAAGCATGTAATAACTAGCCTAATTTTTGAAAATTCTGTCTAAAAGATGATGAACTTCTTTTCTTGACATTCTTTACCTTTAGACACCATATTTTGCATAACATTATGCAACATTAATATTCCAAATTTTTGTTCGATTCGATTCGATTCGTCGATACTTTGAGGATTATTGATGTAAATCCAGGATTATTTCAAATAGCCCATAAACTAAAATCACAGGATATTAAGTCACGTGACCTCGGGGGCCACTGGAGATCACCAAACCTTGAAATCTGGCGCCCTGGAAACATCTCCCGCAGCATATTCAAGGATGCGCGGGCAGTATGACTTGAGGCACCGTCCTGCTGAAACCACATGTTTTCAGATAAACGCCGCAACACTGTTGAAAAAAAGTTTGCACCATATCCACATAACATTCAGAATTTACCCTGGTATTTTGTTCATTTTCATCCGCAAAAAAATAAGGTCTCACAATTCCCTGTGCTGACACTGCACACCAAACAGTAACTTTTTGGCCATGAAGAGGAGTTTGGTGTACCTATTTCCTGCGAGTTTTCTCGAGACCAGTGATGAGAGTTTTGTTTGTTTACGTAGCCACACATATAGACATAAATAAATTTTCGGGCAAATCAGCATTGTTTTCTAAAACCTCTAAAAATTTATCAAAAAATACAAGTCGCTGGAAAATCTGTGTTTTTTAGCTGCTGCACAAGATGAACTTTATATGGATTGCAGATGTTTGAGATTGTCTGATTGCAAATTGCTTTGATTTGCAGATTTGAAGATGCAGCTTGAATTCTTGCAATATTTGCAGGAGTTCTAAATGAAATATACCTACCTGCAGGTTTTTTCTTTAGAGATGATGCTCTGGTTCTAAATTAACAAACCCATTTCAAAATGACATTTCTACACGGAGAATTAAAATTAAATCCAGTGCGAAGCAAACGCCGAGAAAGGGCATTAGACTCGTCATTTTTAATGAAATTTTCATCAATAACAGTCAGTACGGACAATTATTGTAAATCTCTTCATGGTTTCTCTGCAAAATTAATAATAAACATAAGTTTACTTAATTATGCTGATGGTTTGGTCTACCCTGTATTTTTTTGCAACACCAATTTGCTTTTGAGTTTTTCTATCGAACAACTCCAAGAACTTACCTATAGATTTTCCACAGGCAAAGTTATTTTACACTTTATAAATCACAAATTTTTGTTAAAAAGATCTAAGCACTGATGTATTGGTGAATATTGAACAATATCTTATTAACCAGCATTTAGTCAAACGTGTCAAATGAGCTTTTTTTATAAAACAGTTTCATCATGGGTCATTGCTTTCGTTGAATAATTTCTTGCAAAATAGAAGACCACAAAAAACAGTTATTGGCCAATAGTCTTGGAGGTTCCTAGAGAGTTGAGAGATCAGTCGTACCTAACAAAAATGTTGAAGATGCAAACGCATTGGACCATAAGGAGAGAGCAAAGTGCACCATCCTGCACAGACAGAGAAGAAAGAGAGAGAGAGAAAGAAGTGTTGGGCAATTTGTAAAATAATTCCACATGTGTGAACGTTGTGCAGGCATTCCGCAGAGGTGTATAATATTTAATTCCATAGGTGTGGTTGGTAGGTAGATAGATATATATATAGATAGTGGTACCAAGGTACTCTCTCTCTCGTACACATAAATTCAACATTTCTAAATAATAATAAATTAAGATGCTTTGACAGGCTATATAACCCGCAGCGGTCCAGCAGAGGAACCTATTATCGCCTCTAGAGAGAAAGAAAACAGAGAAAGGGATATCGTTCTCATAATATTAGCTTGATAACGTGTTGCCATCGCCTTTATAATTTTGTAGAAGATAATAAATATTACAACGAGACAGAGACCGCTCGATTTCTTCAATGAAATGAGAGCTACTTAATGGAATGGTATACATTCTCTCAATACATCGGCGCATTCAAGTGCCCACCTGAAACAACTTAAGAATAATTCCATATATTTTTTTTTCGTAAATCCAAATAATTTTCACAAAAAAATCGGACCGAGTTTATTAATTTATGCACTGAAAATTACAGAATTGTAGATTTTTGGCACCAACTTCAAAAGTACCAGAACCAATAGAATTAATAATATTTTTTTTATTTTTCATTGCATCAACTAATAAAGTCGGTCCAATTTTTGATAAAAAATATTCTCACAACACCTTTGATTCTAACAGTAGTCATCAATATCGTTGAACGTTCACAAATACTACGAAATAAGATTGTACTTATCCTTTTACCAATTACCCATGTATATTCTTCTACACATATTTCAGACATTACCACTGCTGTAAACTCGAAAATCGTAACACTTTGTTTTATACGTTTCCGGATATGGTTTCTTCTTAAATTTTGCCGTCTCGGATTTTTGACTTTCGAGAGAAATTGTCCCCTACGGTTTTAGGAGGGACGGAGATTTGGGATTTGGTTTCACTCAATATGCGACCAACTCTCCTCTTTCAAATGAATCAAAAATCATCAAAATCGTAGCACATACAACCGAATTTTATACCACCTCCTTTTTTTGGATTCGGTCAAAAATTTCAATTTTTGAGGTACTTTTAACTAATCAAGGAAAAAGATTCTGTCCTCGTCGTCCATTATATGCGAGAAAATATTTGCTGGGATAAATTTACATTAAAATGTAATATAAGTTGAAGCAAACCACTTTAATGTGTCAAACAATCAATGATTCAGAACTATCCTTTTGTAACGGTAGATTTGTAGGAATTTTGATAATTCTCCTCCCTAATTTATCGAAATAACTATGGCTCTATCAAATTTTTACCCAAAAAAAATCAAGTTGGAAATTACTGAATTGTCGGAATAATTTACAAGCTTCAGTTATTTGACGTCGCTTATGTTAACAACGTTAAATAATGGACTTAATGATAGAATCTCTCAACATTTCTGTCGAAACATTGGATGCAGTGCAACAACGTAAAGAGATTCTCTTTCATGATATATTAGAAACACTTGCAGTGCTTAATATTTTCAAAATGAGAACAGACGACGGAGCCGATATAGGCTTGTGAAAGAGCCAGGCGCTTGGTAGGGATCTGTCACTCAAAAGAAGAGGAAGAGTAATGATTCTTAAATTATTGGTTGTATTTTGCGAACATTTATTTTCAAATCTGTATGTCCTAGCCAACTCAGTCATCCTACTTCTATAATATTTTATAAATGCGTAAAATCGCTAGATTTAGCCTTTGATGATTTTTGATTCATTTAAAAGAGGAGAGTTAAGAAATGGTTTATTTTTATAAAAACTCAAATCTGAGATCCCCTTGTGTTCAAAAACCGCCAAAGGGGGTGGAGGTGGCAATTTTTCACGAAAATCGAAAATCTGAGACAGCAGAATTAATGATGAGACCATATCCGGAAACGTTTCAATTGAACATTTTTTCAAAAATATTACGGTTTTTAAGTACAGCACCGATGAAGGCTGAAATATGTGTATTGCCTCTATGTGGAGGGGGCAATGTTCGTCGATAATCGAAACTATGAGGCAGCCAAATTAAAGAAAATATTATATGTAGAATCATTCAAATTGGACATTTTTCCAAAAAAAGCTACGGCTTTCTAATTACAGCCATGCTAAAGCCTTAAATATGTGTATTTCCGGCGCAATATTTTGAGATCTCTGTGACAAGCAAAGATTATATCTACATGGGTAATAACGTTCATGATTAATGTTACACTCAAAGTGTGAAATGAATATTATTACCAAAAATTGGATCTGGTAGGTACATTTGAAATTGGTTCCAAAAGCCTTCTAAATACAATTGCACTACTTCAATAGTGCCAGCAACAATTGAATTATTATTAATTTGAATTTTTTCAAACTCTTTTTTGTGAAAAATGTTTATTTCCTTAATACTTACATTAACTATTGCTGATGTAACTATTCAATGATATTCATGTATTTGCATAACCACAAGTATCTTTTTTCCAAACAATGAACCTATTTCTTAAGGTGTTGAAAATACGACCAGTTTTTTAACTTTCTTCATGATGAAAAGGGAAATGTATCACGTAAATAAACTTTTAATCTTGCAAAAAATAAACAAATCATAAACAATTATTTCAAGTTGAAGGAACAAAATAATTAATTCCAACTAAACTCAAATGCGCACTCTTAGCACATAAATGGCCTGAGAGTGCGCAACGGTGTGCTTGAAATTATCTATCGTTTGTAAAAAGCCCAAAAAAATCACGTCATTCCCGCACGATAACTCAAGAACGGAACCGAATTTCGACCAAGGGTTTTTTTGCTATTGGTTGGTATCGGCTTAAAGAAAAGTCCTTTTATTTTTGGTGAAGTTTAGATACTTTGGTGTCGAGTTACGGCCGAAGAACCCTGTTTTTAGACTATTTTCTAAGAAAAATCGTTGAAAATAGAAAATTTCTTCACTTTTTTGGGCTAAACTAAAATCAACATGGTATAATCTAGCTAAATACATCAAAATAATATTAAATCTAACATTTTCGTCAGATAAAATTTAAAATTGTTGGTACAGCAGTATGCTAATCGGTGTGAATATGCTGATGAAGGCTTACTGCCTTCGTTACTAGTTTTTTTTACATATTACATCAGCTGGAATACTTTGAAATGAACATCGTAATATCTTCTAAATAGATCAGTATTAATTTAATATGTATGTATACATACTCGTCATAGCAGTCACACCTTGCTCTTTATATATCATATATGAAAACAAATTAGATACCTACAAATAAATATGAAATGCCCCCCAACGTTTTTTCTTTAATATAATCTATCTACTTTTAGCCACATGACAGTAGAATATTAGTTTCGGTATAAACGTTAAAACGCGAACTATGTATCTATATATTATAGGTGCGTATACGGTTTCGAATCCCCCTCCCCAGTTAGAGAGGAGTATCCTGTGTCTCCAGAGACCAGATAAACCGGGAACGTGACTCACCTCCTCGCAACAGATCCGATCCGAGAAATTAAACGATCACACACAAGTGTCATTTTCCGGACGATTTCCATTCTCAAATGTCACATTTCAGTAATTTGAATTTGCATTTAGAAATGAAAACAACAAAAAAATAAATATCGTGCGGTCGGTGGATCCCCGTCACGGCCAAAGTTACCTTACGTCTTTTCTCCAATACCCAATTTCATCTGATAGAGAAATCCACAGAACACTAATAAATTTCTACTAATATACGCGAATAAGGTCCTGTTACAGACGGACGACAATACATGAAGAGTAAATGAAGTTAAATACCTTGGTGTTATACTGGATGAAAATTGGAATGGGAAGAAAAATATTTTTTGTATTGTTAAAAGTTTGATTTCATTCTTGTTTAATATTTACACCCAAACGATTTACACTTGTCATGTTTTGATTCAGAAAGGGATTGATAAAGATTACGTATATGTTTGTGCTTTGAGTCTGGAATTGACTTCTCTTACTTTTTAGCATCATCTATTGTAATGTCGTTACTATATAATTAACAAATCTAACGACGTACTGAAAGAGGTAGTCGATCTTCCAAAGCCAACAAATTCGTTCTTCTACATATTACTCTCAATTGATTGAAAATCTTATTCGGGAAATTGTCAACAACATTTCTTCGACATCGACATTCATAACCCAATTATTTTGACTGTTTATCCAACAACATTATCATCCACCCATTGTCTTTTTTCACCAATCATCTCTATCATTATCGTGTAAGTGATTGAGAAACCAAATTATGTGACACCTGTTGATCTAATAAGATAGATAACAGCGATGGCATGTAAACAACGATTAATAGTTTCGTGTAAAAGATATCTCGATTGATTGTGGAATTATACGATAACCGGTTGGTATTATGACTGGGTAAAATAAATGGCAACAAGCGGAAGAGTTCTCATTCAGAACACAGATCCAAAGAAAAACAAATGACACTCAAAGGTATTGTGTAGAGAGTTTTTGTGATGGTTTGTATTCGCGTAATTCAGTATTCAGTTATGCCGTAGACGTATAGTTTCAATAAAATCTCGCTAGATATTTAATATGATAAAATACCGTTCAAGAATCATGCAAGATTTTTCTTAAACGTTGATTATTTCATAATCAAGAAAAGCCGGTATAGGTGCAAGAGCTTTGAAAGTTCCAACGATATTAAATGTGTTTAATATGGATGAGAATAATTAATTATTTTTTTATGATCATCAGATACTTGTGAATTCGATATATGTTTTTTTATAGAACATACCTTCACTTGTCATTTGGAATGAATTATTGCTTCATACATATATTATAAAAGTATACATCGATGAAGGTTTAAAAACTTCTCTGGAAAGATAGAACTTGAATTATGGGTGCTCAAATTAAAGATATAGGTAGGCCCACATCAACCCAATTAGCTTTTAAAAATGTCTGTCAGAAATCTATTAGCAGCAATAATTTAGTCTTGGCTGAGAAATTCAGCGAGTTGGAATTGAAAAGTTGACTGCACATCTTCACAGAAAACTTGAAAATGTTATTTGAGGACACAAAAATATTCCAAATGCCGAAATCGAATAAACCATGGTATTCAATTTTCAAAAAGTATGTACAAGTAAATACGATAACCAACTAAATTTTACGTTTTTTATGTGTTTGTATTGTATCCGTTCCTGTTCTTTCCACAAGTGATAAGTGATAAAAAACGGCCACAAAACAATGCAAAGCAAGAACTAAAAATTTACACAAGTGGCGTAGTAATTGAATGTATTACCATCACTAGGGGGTAAAAGTGGTGGGGTCGAAAATACCGGAAAAAAGTGCCACCGGTGAATGAAAATGCGACGGGTGTCTACATTGTCTTAGAATAATGCCAAACTTCCTGAAAATGGCTCCGTTTCGTTTACGATTGGCCATCCTGTATAATAATAGACTTAGCTTTAGAATATCCAACAGAGAACAGAACATTTTGTTCAATAAATTTCATATGGTTCAATCAAAAAACTGAATTACTGGAAATAAGTTCAATATGATAAAACTCATCTATACAAATTAAATCTAGTGTTCACTGTGTAATAATTTAAGTATAATAATCAACACTGCTCTATATTTGCTTTCGGATATGTCAATAAACTTAATACATATATTAGGAAAAATCCTAATTGAACGTTACCTAATGAAATCGATATTGCTTATATAAATAAAATTGGGCACGGTCACATAATGACTTGTAGATATTTGATTACCATTCAAATGAAATAATATACCAACTTCAAGAATATATTGAAATCAAGTCTTTTTTTTCCATTTAAGTTTATCATTAATGTCTATCATCATCACAAACTGCAAACTTCCTTCTTTCCTATAACCAGAAACTCAAACCGTTAATACTTCTCAAATTACTGCATTACCTACCTTTCTAGCAAAAAAAAGCACATAAACAATTTACTAGATTATATCTTGAAGCCATATTAATTGACATTATACCTTCAGCAAAATTCAATAGCAAATTAAAATCGATTGGATGCCAGAAAGAGATATTGACATCTAAAATACAACCAAAACATTAGCAGATAAAGATGCAAAAAATGCGTCTCCTGCTATGTAGTAATTGTGGGTTTCCATGCAATGTTGAAATAAGTTATTATAAATAAATAGATACCTAGAAAATATCTTGATAAAACTAGGGACATAGGTACTATTTATTAAGTTGTGCCGTTGTAGTTTGTAGTTGTAGGCACCAACTTCAAAATTACCAGCACCAATAGAGTTAATATTATTTTGTATTTTTCAGTGCAACAACTGATAAAGTCGGTCCAATTTTTTTTTAAATATTTATTTCACATTTTTGAGTGTAAAATTAGTTATTTAAATTGTTGAACGTTCACTAATACCCAAAAAGTTATAGGTAGGTTTAGCTTGTACTACCGAAAATACGCATATCACATATTTCAAGACTTTACCATTGCGAAACTCGGAAACCGTAACTCTTTTGAAAAAATGTTCAATTTAAATATTTCCGGATACGGTTCCTTTTCTAATTTTCTCGAATTTTCGATTTTCAGAAAAATTTGCCCCTTCCACATAGCTGAAACACATATTTCAGACTGTAGCGCCGAAACGTATGCTTATTTTCAAAAATGTCCAATTTAAACATTTCTGGATTTGGAATTTTTGTTAATTCTCTCGTCTCGGATTTGCAATTTTTAAGAAAAATTGACCCCTCCACCCCTTTGGAGCCGTTTTTGGAGGGAAAGAGATTTTGGATTTGATTTTCCTCAATATGGGACCATTTCTCAACTCTCCTCTTTCAAATGAAACAAAAATCGTCTAAATCGGAGTACGTTTACTATGCGAAAGGCGCGAACAGCAAAAAAAAAGAAAAGCAACCGAATTGTATACCTTCTCCTATTTTTGAAGTCAGTCAAAAAACAACAGCATTACCATATTCAGAAAAGTGTTCGTGTTTTTCTATTTAAGCAGTAGTTGATTTTGATGCCGGAAACGCACAGCTGGAGTCGTTAATTTTTTTTAATTAACATGACGTCACCGACATTCAATTTCACCATTTTAAAATAATGTTGTTGATAGAGTGTGGTGATATGTCAGACACGTCTCTCTCATTCATAATTGTTATGATCAAACGTATTATAATTTAAAAAAGTTAATTAACCATTTAAAACGTATTTATACGATGTATATCATTTACTTTTGTATAATTATGTGAAACTAGGCTAGCACTTACCAAAAGTGATGTTGACTGTTTGAATCATGTATATAAATTTGACAGCTCAATTGGAGCAATTACTATTATACATAAAAAGCCGGCTTTTTTTACTCTCGACAGCCTCATTGAGTCTAAAATTGACTGAAGGCGTTAATCTTTATTTTAATTTTGATAATAGCAATAACTATTACATAATATGGCAGGATATCGATTCATATATATAATATATGGTTAGCTGTTCTCCACTTGATGTACTTGGTTTTTGAAAATACAAAATAATCTAAAACTGAATAATATTAAGTACACGCAAAGAATATACATGGATAATGGCACAGCTTACCATTGTTAGGTAAGCTGTGGTAATGGTATTAAGTGAACCTTCAACGATTTTCGTTACACTCAAAAGTGTGAAATGAATATTTTTTACCAAAAATTGGACCAACTTTATTAGTGCACTGAAAAATAAGAAATAATATTAATTCTATTGGTAGTAGTAACTTTCAAGTTTTGTCAATTTTTGATTAATTTGAAACAGTTTCCAAGTGGTTTGGGATTTTGTTGCTCGACCACCAAACTGCAGTTTGCAAACTACCCCTTCCACTTTCTTACAATTTTGTCGTCATAGAACAAATGACTAGGCCGATAGATATGTTTTATGACCAAAGATAAGAGAGAACATCAATGAAAGACTGATGGACAAAACACAAAACCAGGGTTTAGTTTAGGACTGTGGTGGTGTTCTCTGAAAGGGATTTCTCCAACAGCAACAACAGAGAACACTATACTCTAAGAAGAAGAAGATGCTTCAACTGTGCCTGTCTCAAACTGAGTTTGGAAATCGTCAAACTACTGCTCGAACATCTTACTAGTAGTTGGGAATAAATTATTTCATCGTAAAGTGAAGTGCGCAGGCGTCTGACGGTTTGGGACTGATTTGAACCGCTGCTCGAACACCCATAACATGTACAAGCAAAGAATATACGAGGGTAATAGGATAAGTACTATCTTCTTTGGTATTAGTGAACGTTCAAGGAGTCTTGTGGCTAATGTTACTCTGAAAAGTGTGAAATAAATATTTTTTTGAAAAAAATGGACCGACGTTATTAGTTGGTGCACTGAAAAATACGAAATAATATTAATTCTAGTGGTGTTGGTATTTGTGAAGTTGGTGCCAAAATATATCAATATAACTGCAAATGCACAACTTCCAAAGTAACAGCACCAATTTATTATTGCTATCCGGATATGGTCACATCTTTAATTCTGCCGTCTCAGATTTTCAATTTTGGAGAAAATTGTTCCCACCTCCCCTTCGGGGGCGGTTTTTGAGGGAATGAGATTTCGGATTTGAATTTTTCTTAATATGAGACCATTTCTCAACTGTCATCTTTCAAATGAATCGAAAATCATGCAATGCAAAACGCGCGAACAGCCATACCTAAAATAATGCAAAGATACAACCGAATTGTACACCTCGCCCTTTTTTGGTCAAAGAACCCATCACTTGCCCATAGTGGAAGCGCGTGCGCACGTTTGATGATCATCACCTTATTCCCATAATAATGCAAACTCATGTTTTAGGTAAATTTCTTATAGAAATATACCTATTGCGATTGTTCACACTTTTGAATTTCGAAAAAATTTCAACGACATGTTGTTATATGTCTATAAGTTAGTCCAAAAAAACCTTTATTATTTATATTATATATTACGAAATTTGTTAACACGATAGAGGTCGCAGTTTTGAAGGTATCAAGTTCAAATTTGCTACAAATATCAATCTCTCAAATATCTCGGTCGAGTTCGTTATTGGGCAATATCGGGTAAGTAGTTTCAAAATGGCGACCATTCAAACATTTTAAAAAATTATCAAAAAAGAGCAGAAGTGTAAATATTATTAAAAATAATTTTAGGTTATAGATATAATCAGTACCTACAACTTTTGTTCAAAGCAATTTTTCATAAAATACACAGGTAAAAAAATAAAAATTAATAAAGAAACATAACAAATATTGATAAAACATGAACACTCAATATAAATTTGATGTAATTGTACATTTTCTGGAGATCTTAATATAGACCCTGAATAAAAAAATATATAGTATATTTATTGAAAAGAAATAGACGAAAAAAAAATCTGCCTTGAAGTGGACTCGAACCCTGTCTGCTTTATATTCAACAGCCAAAACAAAAACCTCTAACCGCAAGGCTATGCCAATTTTATTTAATAACATGTAGGTATACCAATGAAAAGGTTGTTGAAATTTCAATTCAATGAATTTTGAAAAATTTACCTTTCCGCTGACTACAGGCCATCGGGATTTTTTTTATTTGTGGTTATTGAAACCTTTGTGGCATATGTTATTAAAGGCGGTCGCGTCCGTCAGTCCGTTGTGTTCTGTTATTCTGTTGTTGGTGGCTGCTGCTGGCAGGTCGGTCGGTCATCCGGCTGGAATTACAAGCGTATTTAAATTATTATCGACGCTAAAGACAGACAGAGAGATAGATAAGAACAAATGAAAAAAAGAAGAAGTTGGTGGTGTACGTGCACACAAAACGTATCCGCCGAACGTTTCAAAATAATAAATATGTAATTTCCAGCAGCAACAGCAACATCGCGCGCATCGTGTGCTTGACCCGGCGATATTTGCTGGATGAATATTCATAATAACATCGTCCACCTTTAGCGATAAATGCAGATGGCATGTCCCCAGAGCACTTGTCGCATGAATGCATACGGAATACTATATATACTATGGAATATTATTAATGGTCAATCCAATAGCATTCTCAGCGACGGAAATATAGACCCACCGCACTATATTTTCTTGCATGTATGTACATTATATACTAGATAGTATGAATATACTACAAATACATATTGCAGGTTCTCAAAAGTACCGAGAACCAGATGGCCTTTGGTTATCAAAAAACTATACAGGGTATTTCATATTTGAGGATGTGATAGCTTTTCCAAAAATATGAAAAAAATTTATATTAACTTACCCTCTAAAATGCACCATTTTCGAGGTACAGGGTGTTGAAATTGGAAAAAAAAAACTATTTTCTTGTGAATATCTCTGGAACCGTTTATCGTACACAAAACGGCTTTTGTGATTATTTTCCACTCATGATAAGCAAAGTTTTGAGTCAGAAACAATTTTTGTTAAGTCATAATTGGTGAAGATTTTGAAGGAGTAATAGATGTTTCTCTCACCAATTTCTACGCCAATGGAAATAGTACGGTTTTGAGGCGCCCATTTGAACCGCCAATGTTTTCTACACAAAAAAGGTACTGTTGGTCGTGAGCTCTAAAGTCGACCGTTTTCGAAAAAAATCAACTTTTTATGTTGAATAAATCAGGGTCAATTTTAGCTTGTGTTATTAATTGTTCTAACGTTTATTAAATTATTATATTATTAAATTTTGTTTAAAATTGTATTTCAAAAAATTTACCGTGTTTTTTCAACTTAAAATTTGATTTTTCTTGAAAACAGTCTACTTTAGAGCTCACGACCAACAGTACCTTTTTTTGTGTAAAAAACATTGGCGGTTCACATGGGCGCTTCAAAACCACCATTCTTTTTCCATTGGCGTAGAAATTGGGGAGAAAAACACCCCCTACTCCTTCAAAATCTTCACTAATTATGACTTAACAAAAAAATTTTTTCTTACTCTAAACGTACAAAACTGTTTTCTGTTACGATAAACGGTTCCGGAGATATTCACAAGAAACAATTTTTTTTCAATCTCAACACCCTGTATTTCGAAAATGGTGCATTTCAGAGGGTAAGTTAATATAAACTTTTTTTCATATTTTTGGACGAGCTCATACATGAAAATAACAGGAATTCTTTATCTTTTAATTTAATCTTATATCCATGGAAAAATAATCTCATAAGAATAACCTTGGAAGTAATATATAAACCTGAACTAAAATTTTTGAAGAATACAATAGGAATAAGGTTAAATTTATGGAACTTTATGACAGACTGACCGAACACTGTCGTGTCAATTAATTTCTAAAGTAAGGATTAATAATTATCTTGCAATTATTTGGAATAAATAATCATAAAATAGCATTGGACAAGACATTAAGATATTGTTTAAATCTAATAAAAATATAATTTGTGAACGAGTCAGCACATAAACGAAAACTGAAATTTACTGAAATAAGGACCAACCAATAACCAACGGGCCCGGCAGTAATGCTTCTTGTTAACGCACGATTTTACTATTATCATCACATTGTCATATCTGGAGGCTTCAGATGAAATCCATTCTGAAAGAGTTAACTCAAATAAACTCCAACTAAGGTCCAATTTCATTAGATTATGCATTGAAAAATATCAAATAATATTTTATTATAAACAAAAATATAACTTAGTGATAGAAGAGATGACGTTTATTCGCTATAGGAATTCTTGCCATTAACTTGAAAATCTTTATGATATATAAATATCAAGTAAAAAGCTGATGATATTTGAAATCAATTGGATTTAAAAAAAATCTCCTTCTTCGCTTTGCTTAGTCCTACACTTACACCAATCATATCATGGATTTTATAGAACTTTTTTATCTGCCCTCTTCTTTCCATTGATAGTTAAATCATCAAAACCAGATACGTTATCATATAGGTAATTAGATTTGTCTGTATCGTTCTGCGGCCGTTTTCGATAATAATCTGTAGATATTAATCCGTAGATAATTCTACAGTTTTTCATTGCTTTGCATCAATATCAATATCCATTTCAACATCAGTTTCTAGTTATTGAAATAATCTTATCAGTTTGATTCTTTTCGATGAATGATAAATAAGTACCTACATAATTCCCAATAAATAGGAGCACCTGTGGACAGAGTAGGTATGGCAAATATCTACACTTATCCAACAAGTCAATCACGCTCTTGTCGGTTAAATTGCCTTTGCCCGATCGAAATAAGTACCTACCTAGGTAGTACCTACATATCCCATTTTAAATGGTACCTACTTATTATGTTTGTCACTGTTTATCACGTGTCGATCTTACATTATAACAAATTTATTTTTGCAATTTAGCAAAACACATCCGATCCAAGAGACTAGTTAGAGTTAATGATCCTTATCAGCATCCATTAAACACGTATCAGGAGTCGTTTATTTGCATTCACTCGTTACGTAATACAGCTTTTATTATGCTACATCATTTTGGACGGCTGCTATCATTTGGATATTCAATAATATAATTTTAAATTTCAAGTTCTGCACCTGGTTCATTTTGTATTAACTCTTCAAATTGTTGATATAACTTATTATTTTTAATACATACGGTAAAAGCTCCTACATCAAATCCCAAGATTCACTGAATTCGTTTTGAATGAAACAATATAACAAAATGTCTAAAAAATTTGGAAATTCATGCAAATCTGGAATCTCTTTATATCGCAACAGGATTAATCGAATTTTTGTACAGGTGTTATAACCTATTCAAGGGATAATTAGCCGTTTCCAGACTTTTCTTCCACTGTAAACAAGTTCAGCAAATACGAGGAGTACTCGCACCATGAGGGTCCCGTCATTTATTATTATATAAAACTTAAAACAGAACAGAGTGACAGTAGTGAGACATACCTAAATAGTTTTTGTTGCAATAATATGACATTTTGAAAAATTATAGATTTTCTCGATTTAAATTCGTTTAATCTACGTGTATTCTAGATCATTGCATTTTCCCTAGAACCTAGACAATCTCAGTTTTTTTATACCTTCAGCTATCAAACAAAACCCAGGCCAAGATCGACGAGCAACTCACAGAACCAATCTCTGTAGAAAAAGGAATACGACAGGGAGACTCACTAAGCCCCCTCCTTTTTAAGATAATGATTCAGTTGTATAGCAAAGTCCCTCAGTATGATAATTTCTGCAAGCTTGACGTTGACTACAAAACAATACAGCAGGAAATGAAATTTAAATATCTCGGTATAGAATTATCCGGTCAAGACACGAATATACAAAACTGTAATCAGACCCATAATGACCTATACAGCAGAGACATGACTGGACACAACCAAAACAAAAAGGCTTCTGGAAACAGAGAATGTAGCGAAGACATAAGACGAACATGCAAGGTGGAGAATGTAAATAAATGGGTTTTGAGCAGAAATCGCGAATGGAACGAACATATAAGTCGAATGGACGAAGGGAGAATAGTAACGATAGCACGAGACAAATCACTACTGTGTAGAAGAAGTACAGGGAGGCCGAGAAAAAAGTGGTGCGACAATCTTGTCATTGATTGAACTGATGAAGACCAGCTGCAAAGAATGAACAGGCAATGCCTAGAAATAGAGTAAATCGAAGATAAAGAAGAAGCTATCTTCGGACATTAAGGGAGGAGAAAATCGAACAGTCATAACCGGAGGCTCAATGTGTTCCTTTTGGCAATTTTGGTACGGCAACATCGGTGTATCGATGAAGGCCTGCTTCCTTTTCAATGTATGGGTACTTGGGTGGTCTTTCTGCTTCGACATAATGTGATGATAGTAGCACGTAATGTGTGTAACCGGCTTAACATGACGATATAGATAAGCTGAAAGAGGGAGAAGAGAAAAAAAAAACTAATTGACAAATATCCATCTCGTGACATGATGCGTGTTTAGTAGTGGACAAGTCAAGGTGTATAATATGTACGCACACTATCATCTACCCAAATCGTGTCACGGAACAACATTATATAACATCGCGACCATAGCCAGCAGCACCGCATCGTCGCGCGTTGTTGGCCCTTTTAATAGGTGTGGCCGGAAAGGTATCCTACAGGGAAATTTTGTCTCTTACAACTAATAACGCGATGGTATATGTATGTGGTGTGTGGTTGTTTGTCGCAGAATATCATCATAATATTTCACGTATTCCCAAGACAGATGGACGGACGCACACATACATACACATACGCTTCACAAACACACACATAGGTATATTGTTCGGTTGTTTGCCTGTTTTTACTCAGGTCATGTTAATATTCGGTGAGAATATTTTTTATTATACGTACCTAAGTGCTTTTACGTACAGTGTGGTAAGGTGATAAGAAGAAGTTTGAAGTTGGATAAATATTTTCCACACTTGTTTAAGGTTGAATGATATACTAATCAGCTTGTCCAGGAAAAAAATGCAGAAGCGAAAATAACATCAGCACTTTTTATCTTTGAACAGTCCATTTGATTTGGCTAAAGTTTTGCCTTAAATCATGTATTTTTAATAAACTTTCTAATTTTCGATTTTGGCTAAATTTCTAAAAGAAATACAATTAAGAAGTCTTTTTTCATGGATGTGATTCAAGCTCATAAGTAGGTAACTAAGCTAACATTATCTCTTTTTTTAATAAATGCTATACTTATTATTGGAGAAATATCAAATAAGTCATCTAGTCTACGGACGTACCAAAACTCGTCCCCAGAAATAAAATGAAGTAATTAGTTAATCTCTTACCTGAAAAAGTATCTCTAAACTCGTCCCCAAGAAGAGTAGGTCCTCAAAAATAGATCCTTGAATTTGTCCCCGACGTTATCGCATTATGAATCACCAATATAGTCACTTATTAAAATCTATAGATTAACTCTTTTCATATAATTTTTTTTCATATATTTATAACAAATGGAAAACTCAGTAAGTATCTACCACAAAAAATATTTTATTTAAGAATCGGTATATATTTATTTAGTTAATCATCTGTAAAGTAACAGAAATGTCTGCTCGTGTTTTATATGAGTACATCCAACTTATTAAAATAAGCTATACATTTTACAAAATCCAATCTTGAAACAGATCCATTTTTGTACTCATCGATTTTCCTAGCAACTCAAGGCTTACGTCTACTGGATTGCGTATTTTTGCACATTCACCACATTTTAAGAATTTGTATTTGGTAAATTTTACAGAGACAACAATTTGCACATAACTTCCACGTTCAGTCAAACTGACAAAACTTTGCATATTTTCTCACACCGAAATTAAATGCAATTCTTCGCCAGGAATATCATTTCAGAATGAAATAATAATCTAATATGAATGAAAAATAATTTACACTTTTGGTAGAATTTGTATTTAATAGGCAACTACCTATTTATATTTCCAAGAAAGTATAAGTCTCTTAATCTCTTGTCCGGGGACGAATTCTGGTAGGAGATTAAAGACCCGTAATTAGTATGGGGACGAATTATGGTTGTAGAAATTAGGTACTACCTGCTCGAGGACGAATTCAGGGCCGCCCTAATATACTTAGGTAAGTATCCAAATTTGATTTACGACAAAACTCTAGTGAATACTGGACACCTGACAGCCACATTAGTCTTAACATCCATAATATGGTTATTTCAAAATAACTAATAAGCTTACATAATTTTCCACTTAATGATGCAAGGGATTAAAATGATATCAACGAGAAGGGTGGAACATTTTTATGTTAATGTGTACCATAATAGCTGGATGATACGTAGTTGCCAATTAAGATATTACCACTTACTTTAAATTAAGAAATGGGGTGATTAGAATTTAATATACAAAATCAATTTCAAAACTCCCACATCCTAGTGTCGATGACATTGATTTCTATGCTATAAATGATTATGGTTATTTCATGGAGCAAAAAATCGAATATCGACAACTTGGCTGCTCAACGTCATACGTATATATATACAGTGCGTTTATAAGGTATGGAAACGCTTCAATAACTACTTAAATATTATCATATAGAGAAAAAGCTTTGATAGGTCGATTTTTGATTTTTATCTTCTTATTTTATATGCAAACAGCATCATTTTATCCCCTCCACTTTCCAAGTTATGGCGTCATTGTTATTTTTTTAAATTAGGAATGCCATAATTTTATATAATATAATAATAATATTATAAACGGAGAACTGGCAATTTTCTGTGTTAAAAAATACCAAATACATGGGTATTAACAAAAAAAATTAAATACAGGGTGCTAAAAATGAATATATTTTTATTTGCTGCTTTCAATTTTATACAAATTATGCATAAAAACAAGTATGCGTTTGAATCGGAGTCCTTAGCAACAATTAATAAGTTCTTAGTTACCACTGCATATTAATATTGTTATTTTTGAAAATTGAAAGCAGCAAATGAAAATAGGTATATTAATTTTTTAGCACCCTGTATTTCATATATTTTTATGATAATACCCATGTATTTGGTATTTTTGAGCTCAGAAAATTGTCAGTTTTCCGTTTATAATATAAAATCATGGCCTTCATATTCAAAAAATTAATGATGACGTCATAATTTGGAAGGTGGAGGGGATAAAATGATCATAGAAAAGTTGAAAATCAGAAGTTATTGAGGCGTTTCCATACTTTATGAACTCAGTGTATATATCTATACTATCATAATATTATAAATGCGAATGTGAGTTTGTTTGTTACGTTTTTACGCCTAAGCCCCTGACCTGATTTTGATGAAATTCGGTACAGAGATAAAGTTGACCTTGGGAAAGGACGTAGGCTACATTTTATTTCCCGTGGGAATCCATTTGGTAGGTTCCGTACTTGAAAGTTGTATATTTCTGAACTCTATGGCTGGATTTTTGAAGGACTTTTTACCCTGTATGTCTGTGGAATTTATTTCAGTGATCTTTTGGTGGATGTAAGTGTGACTGAGCATCCTAGATCGAGAGTTCCGTACCTGTAATACCCAAAGAATTACCTACCTATCTCTGAGCTCTATGGCTGAATTTTCGTGGATTTTTCGTTATATTTATGTGTAATATGGCACTGGACTGTTTTGTGAAAGTCTGTCAATACGACTGGAACTTAAAGGTGGCGAGTTCCATACCGGAAAATCCCTAAGACATGTACATGCTTATGAAAGAAGAAGAAACTCTTTTCTATCTACCTATTATTGTACTACATGTTGTTCAACTTATATTACAACATAATGTTGTTCGTAATTAAAGTAATTCCAGATACAATTTCAATAATTTCACTATAAAAAGAATAAAAATGACCCACTACAAAAAAAAATTTATGACCATTTTGCATTCAAATCTAAAACATGACCGTTCCCAAGACTATACTGGACCAACATAAACTAGCACTAGCAGCACCAGACATTCCTTCTACATGTTCCATGTCTGTATTATTAACACATTAATCTGTTTGCTTATTGAATAATAGAATAAAACAGGTAATAGCAAAATAGCGATTGCATATCCAGAAGCCCATTTACCTGACCGGCCGTAGGACAAAAGGATGTTATCACATCTCTTATGAATTTAACTCTCGTCTGTGACAGGACTTTATCTAAAGACCGCAAGCGTTGCTCGACAATACAATATAATAATAATAATAATAATAATAACTGATTGAGTCGTCTGGCTTTAATCTTCTCCACAGAGCTTTTAAAGTACCTGTTTGTGTAAATAAGCTTGAATGTACGTTTCTAGTACGGGTTAGTTAGGTACATCAATTGCCACTCGTCAGACTGTTGCTACTAAAAGTATGGGGACCATAGACATCTAAATATGATATATAATATGAAAGTGACCCATTCCAATAGTGGATCGATTTTTGATACTTCAATTTAATTAAAATATAATAAGTGAAATCTATCTTTATATTTAATATTAAAAATAATGGATGGGAATGGAAATAGCAATGGATATGGGAACATTTTTGATTTGCTATAATTTAGAAGATAAGAAAAGATTTTTTATATCTATATAAAATAGCTTTTTAACAATTTTAGGATATTCAATATAAAACGGTGCTAACCAAAGAAAAATAATTTCCAGTGGGCCATGTAATTCTGAATCATTTCTTTATTTGAGTATTGATGATATATTATATTGCCAACAAGGTTTCAACTCAACAACTTCTTTAAATTTATGAAGTTTTGACGTCAATGCCGTTTTCACCGACGAACACACCAATTCGACTGTTTATCAGCATGTTTTTTTTTCTTTCTAAAATAACTAGTTCTTCGCTATGTGGTGTGGGCAATTTTTTCGAAAGTTGAAAATATGAGACGGCAAACTAAAGAAGAGCTTGTATGAAGCAACATTGAAATTGTACATTTTTCAAAAACAAATTACTGTCTTCGAGTTATATCAGTGGTAAAGTCTGAAATATTTGAATTTCCGCGATGTTTTGAAATCTCTGAACAAGTATAAGCAACGTATTATCTAGCTTTTTTGTGGACCTTGAATGATTTCTGATGACTAATTTAGACTCAAAAGTGTTAAATAAATATTGGTGCCAAAAGTTTTCAATCTAAATACAGGTGCTCAACCAGTACCAATAGAATTAAAATTATTTTGTATTTTTCAGTGCACCAACTAATAAATTCGGTCCAGTTTTTTGTAAGAAATATTTATTTCTCTAACTTAATATATTTTATAGAGAACAGTATTGTTTCTCATGGATTGTTTGAGAAGCTCTTGAGGTTTTTATGTTCCAGGATATTTTATTTCAGACATTTATTTCCGTATTCAGGATTTGTTTAGCGTTTAATTTCGAAGTTTTAAAGTCATTAAGGATGACAAAAAATATTTTCAAATCATATATATTTAATTTTTAGCTACGTATTTTTGTAATTTCACTTGAATCGCCAGGATCTGCAACAATAGATTTATTTGCAAAAGCTTTGATGTATTAAATGAAATTACAAATCCATAAGCAAAACAAAGAATAAAATATAGATAAATACATAATATAAATAACATAAACTATTCAAAATTTCTATTTCAATTTCATCAATTTCTGTTAAAATATCAGTAAATTGTTTTAATTACCCAATAACACTATCGTACAATATAAATTCTTCTCGTTCTAAATTATATGGTAGATGAAGGGCAGTTTAATAATAAAACACTCAAACTCATTACAAGTTTAACTAAATACCAATAGTACGATGTATTGTAAAAAGTAGATAATCATAGTCTTCGATAGAAACGTTCAGATATATATATATATATATATATATATATATATATATATATATATATATATATATATATATATATAGATACTAAATTAATAAAATTATTATTCTCCTACATCATACCAGTCTCACAGCGCTAATGATGATAATTAATAAAGTAAGCGTTGAGTAATTAAAAATCATAAAATATATGACCTCTCACTGTTGCTTATTAGAAGTAGGTATAAAAGTGTACCTAAGTGGGTAATCGTCCCGTTCGTTGGATAGGAATGAAGCGATAAATAGATAGATAGGTTCTGCGATTGTGCAACATTTTTTGTGAGACAGGTAAAAGTAAAGGTATTTCATTATCGCTTACCCATCGAGATGATGGCATTCTTCAGGTTATTATAATCACTGGGGTACGGAGTTTCAAATGGCAAACGAAGTAAATTATAAAAAAAAATAAAATGAATTGAGAAAACCCTTAGCTTTTTTTAGATCACCCGATTTGACCCTCTCGAGATTATTTTTATTGTTTTATACAAAAACAAAAGTATATTTCAATTGACCAAACAATATTGCAGATTTGAAAGTTATGATAACGAAAGAAATTAACAACATAAACCCTGAGGTCCTACAAAATGTTGTACGAGAATTATTCCGACATCGCCTTGCTTTTTGTCAAGAAGTGAATGGTGGTCATTTTGAACATTCGGTGAAATAAATTGAAAAATACTTCCTAAACATTATGCAACATTGTTTCCTTTAATCTACTTTAAATTATCAAAATTTTACATTTTCAAAATAAATTTTCGCAATTATGATGGCACCAACTTAGTATTGGCCATGCCTGAAACTATTAAACTATCAATAATTGTTTTTTTCTTGTTTTGCATTAAATTTGTTATTGTTCCAAAGTCTATCTAAGGATCCTTGGATAGACTTTGATTGTACATACTTTGTAAATAATGTCTTGATTCTAAATTGAAATTCCTAGAATTATATGAACAACAAGAATTATTCTTCGGGATCCAGTGTCACGATTTAGTAGCATAGATATTTATGAGTGTGAATAAAACACGATGTCATTCTAAATGGATAGCGAGATCAGGAGATTATACATATATATATGTATATAATATGTATTCGATGCTTCCAATTTATTTAATAATACATATAAGGTTATCTTTGTCCCATCCTATGTTTAGCTATTAGATAGAGGCGTCAGTCGTAATTTGAGCCATTAGTTATTTGAGCGGATACAGACATTTCTTACAAATATGCCAACAATCGTTGTTGTTTGAGAATTGAAGTTTCTCCTTATTGAACATCAACGGTTACATCAACAGAATTATGTTATGTGATTATACAAGGCTGAAGTAGAGTAGGGAACCAATCAAATAACTTTAAAACGTAATATGGACGTTATCTATGAGATCTATCGAAATATCCAGAGCTATGCAGGGTGTTCCATTTAAAGATAGAAAGTTGAGGGTATGTTGAAATTAAAAGTAAAATTTTAGAAAAAAAAATAAAATAGTTTTTATTAGACATCTAAGATTTGAACCGTACCGATGAGTACTATTGCTGTCTCTCCATTTCTCGATTTGAACTATACTTATGTACATCTGTTTGCCAGCAACAGCAATTCCATAACAAATTACTGTTTGTCTACCACAACACAAAATTAAATTTTAAATTAATATTATCAACGTCTGACAAATGCGACAGCTGACAGTAAACAGTGCGACATAACCATAGAGTAATATATACGACGATCTGCCAGAGACTAGCTATATACCAGAGAACAGAGACGTATACATACGCTCCATGCTCGTGCTCATTCCAGTGACGGATCCCCCATTGCTCTCCATTGTCGTTCCATGTCGAATAAATAGTTTTGCTCTTGCTTGAATACTTGAATGAGATAATATAATTAATCGATATTGGATCACATTTGGAGCTTAACAGGCGGCGAGATGTCTGCGATCGAAGTACGAATTCAAAATTTCAAGTCTCTAGATCGGCCTGAGAAATCGCTGCGGAGTCCGTCTATACAAGAATCGAAAGTAATGAAAACTATTTAAAAAGCCGCCGATGATTATTATTGCTAGTAATTGTTTGAATTTTGTTGATAAAAAAAATGTTAAAAAAAGTAAATTTAACTCTATGTAATTTAATGAATATAAATATGTAACACATATAATCTTTAACCAATGATTTCTAATATCTGCTATAACTATGCCAACTCTTATATTCCTTCGTGACCGCCTTATTCTTTTGAATGAGTAACACAGTAAAATATTTTTTTAACAAAACAATGAATTGAGAAACAAAATCGACGTGTCCGAGATTTTATGGAAAAAGTCAACCCTGTAAATTTTATTAATGTTATTCCTTTATTTTACAAAATCCCTGAATGACTGCAAACAGAAAAAAATACATTATTTATTTATATGCTAACTTCCAACTGGAGACTACATATATTTTTGACCGACGACCAAAACGGGGGAGGTATATAATTCGACTGATTTTTTATGGATATTCGCATCTTTTAAATAGTTTTGATTTTCATAATTCTTTTATTATTTGATAGAGGAGTATTGATATTCATCATGTCCTCCCACCAAATTTTCTTCAAAAATCGAATATTTGAGACCATAAAATTAGAGAAGAGAACATATCTGGCAACGTTTAAATTGGACATTTAAAAAAATCATAAGTTTCCGAGTAACAGCAGTGGTGAAGTCTGGAACATGTGTATTTCCGCAATATTTTTAAATTTCTTAATAACTATAAGCAAAGTAGATATCATCATCTTCTTTGGTGAACGTTGAATGATGTTAAAGACCAATGTTCCACACAAAAGCGTGAAATATTTTCCTTTACGAAAAAATTGGATCGATTTTATTAGTTGGGGCACTTTTTTACGTGGGAAAAGGTGAAAAATCTTACATCAGTTTGAGTTAACCCATTAAGACAGGAGAGTCCCTCATGGCTCCGCAGATGAGGGGATTGTCAGATTCTTACTGTCTAAAACTCATCAACCCTTGAGACTTTGCACTGCCTCACCCGTTGAGGCCTTAGATGCCTTGTATCCGCGCTGGTGTTTCACCCCAACACCTACCGTTTGCTTGATTCATTGAGTGATTCGCTGTTCTTGGTCCTTGCTCTATGATCATTTTTGATTTTTCTTTCTCACCAGTCCTCATAATAAAGTTGATTCCTTGACGTTTTTTTCATCTTGTCTAAGGCCCTCCCATCATAATCCACAAGTCCTCATAGTTTTTCGATAGGATGCGTTTTCTGCCCTCAACTTCATCACGTCCACTAAAAATACAAAATAATATTAATGTACTTTTGAAGTTGGTGCCAAAAGTCTTCAACATAACTTCAAAATTACCAGCACCAATAGAATTAATATTATTTGGTATTTTTCCGTGCACCAACTAATAGTTTTCTTGTATTTTTAACTTTTCAAAAATATAGTCAGCACTTACTTTTATGTAGACATTCTAATACAAAACTATTCTCAACAATGTATGTACCTAACGAGAGAAAACTCATATTCTTTTCCATGTAATTAATCAACTCTAAAAGCATGCAATGCAAGTTAAAAACAAAAACGCAGAATATGGAATGAGAACAGAAACCGCCGGAAGATCCGCACTAGCACCCTTTGTTTCCCGGTATAGTAGTAGTAGGTACTTTTCTGCATTACGATAAGCAAATTAGATCCTGGTATTTTTAAGAGAGAGAGCGGGTGAAGAGTGGGCTGGGGGTGGTTTATCAAGTTACCAACCCCGCCGCCGAGCATAATAATAATTATTATGAGCCTGACTACTACGGGGCCCTCCTCTACAAAAGGTATTTTCGTGCCTAAAGATTCGCACTTGAGCACGTCCATGCCACAGAGAGAGGCCGTATTGTGTTACTAAAAATCAAATGACTGAGAGGCGAGATAGCGGCGCAATTTGCATTTTTTTTTCTTCTTTTTTTCTCATTTACGGTTATTTTCAAGTGCGGCTCAGCGAAGCCGAGCCGAAATATGTTTCAAGATTCTTAGAAGACTTGGCTCTAGATTCGTGATAGTGCTGTTCTAGCTTGTTTCAAGTTATCATATGTTTACCATGTATATTTTTAAAAATTGTTATTATTCAGATATATCAAAAACATATTTCAAACATTGCCACTGCTGTAACTCGGACACCTTAACTTATTTTGAAAAATGTCCAATTTAAATGTTGATAGAAACTATCTCTTCTTTAATTTGGCTGTGTAATATTTTCAATTTTCGCAAAAAATTGCCCCCTCCCCACATAGCGGAAATACACATATTACAGACTTGCTGCAATACTAAAACCGTAACTCTTTTAAAAAAAAAATCATGTTAAACGTTTCTTGATCCCCATATCTGCCGACACAGATTTTCATTTTTTTAAAAATTGCCCCCTAAACCCCCTTCGGCGGTTTTTGGAGGGAAGGTGGTTTCGGATTTGAGTTGTTCTAAATATGGAGCCATTTCTCAACTCTCCTCTTTCAAATGAATTAATAAACATCAACAATAAAATACTTTATTTTTGTCATTTAATTTTCTACGTAAATATATGAAATTCTTACTATTGTTCTGCTCAGTGATTCTACAATTAATCAATTCAAATAATGATTATCGAAAACATAATTAAAACAATGCACAGCAAAGTCTTTTTAATTAACAGAGAAGAGCGACGTGGTATTAGTGTATATATGTGTATAATACATGTACACTATGGCCGCTATACTATGCGCAATACGTCAAAGGCATGTCGAGATCATCGGTGTCGCGAACCCTTAAGTTTTTCCCTAACAAAAATCGCTCAACGCGCCTAAATAAGTTTTCACTTCAAAATTTAAATAAAGTAAATTTACTTTGACCAGCTGTTTATAGTATTTATATATATATATATATATATATATATATATATATATACAGGGTGGGGCACCGTATACGACACGGTCTCTCAAGGGGAATCCATACAATATAATGTTTTTGTGATAAACGAAATAGATGCAGAATTTTTCTGGCCACAATCTAAAATTATTTTTATACATACAGGGTGATTCAAAAAAAAGATACATATCAAAGTTAGGTTTTTTTAAATTGAATGTCCTATATTTTTTATTATTTTCGGATATAAGAGTCAAAATAAAAGTGAGTTTCTTCAGTATTCCCTATACCTATCTCTTTCCATTTTGAAAATATCCAAAGATTTGTTGAAATGTAAGGTATGAACTATTTTTCTATAATTTCCAAAGTTGCTCATTTTGAACTTGAGCTAAAGGTTTTATCATATTGATAAAGGTCAAGGTTATAGCCTGTATCATATTTCAATATCAAAAATCATACAGGGTGTTGGAAAAATATGGTTGTAAAATTTCAATATAAGATATTGAAAAACTTCGTTATCTTAAATGGAACACCCTCTATATTATTACATATTTTAATGCAGAATTGAATCCTCTTTCGAATTGTATAAGGGTTCCCTATAACTAAACTCAAGGCATTTCTTGAATTTTGCTTCTTTATCACAGTAGGAACATTACCCAATTAATCTGGACAGCTTTGAGGCTGTTACCATGGAAATGTTTTATAACTGACAGTTTTGAAGCGTTTAATTTATAAATACAATTTAAATCAGTGTACTATTCAAATAAAGCAAAATGAAGACTTATCCTATCGAAGAGAGAATAAATATGCTTCTAATAATTGGTGAGTGTCATGAAAATTGCCTATTGGCTTCAAGAGTATATGCTGAAAGATATCCAACCGTATCACATCCAAATAGAGCTGTGTTTGAACGGTTACTGAGAGAATTTCGGAATTCTGGTACTGTATCCTACAAACAAAAAACTACGCTAAAACCTATTGTAGATGATGAAGAAAATGAGTTTGTGGTCATAGGATCTGTTATAGAACACCCTCATACCAGTCAACGCAAAATAGAAAGAGAAACAGGTATTAGTAGGAGAAGCATTTCAAGAATATTGAAAAAATATCGGTTTCATCCTTACCATATTCAGATACACCAAGAACTTTATGAAATGGATTTTAATCACAGACTTGAATTTTGTGTTTGGACTCTAGACAGATTAGGCGATAATGAACTCTTTCTAGATTCAATTCTGTTTTCTGATGAATCCACTTTCCATAATAACGGCCTGGTGAACAGACATAATTTCCATTATTATAGTGATGAGAATCCTCGAATTTTTCGAAATACTAATTACCAACATAGATGGTCAGTTAATGCATGGGGGGGTGTTCTAGGGTCCCAATTAATAGGTCCTTACTTTTTTGATGGCATTTTAAATGGAAAAAAATTTCTAAGATTCTTACGTGATAAACTACCCGAACTTTTAGAAAATGTGCATTTGAATATCAGACAGCAGATGTGGCTGCAGTTGGATGGTGCTCCAGCCCATTTTCAAAGGAATGTTAGAGAATTTCTTGATAGGCGTTTCCCAAACAGATGGATAGGAAGAAGCGGCTCGCAAAATTGGCCACCAAGATCTCCAGATCTAACATGTGTGGACTTTTTTTTATGGGGATACATTAAAAACATTGTATATGACACCCAGCCCACAACAGCTGAAAATATGAAAGAGAGAATAAGAGCCGCTTTTCGATCCGTGACACCACAGATGTTGAGGAAAGTTAAAAGATCTTTTGAAGAGAGAGTTCAATTATGTATTCAAGAAAATGGACGACATTTTGAACATTTACTCTAGTGTTTCTTATTTTATTATATTTTTATACTGTTATTATTTTTATATCATTCAATAAATGTCTTGTTCTTAATACTTTTATACCGCTACGCCTAGTAGCTGTGTAAGGGAAGTATTGTATTCGTGTAAAATTTTCGGTACTCTGTTTCTACGTTCCAGGGCTTTTTGAGTCCAACAAACATATGTTTTGCTATTGGTCTGTCTGTCTGTATGTTTCTCATATTCGTCAGTATTTGTTTGAGAGAGGTAGAAAAGAAGTGTGAGTGGACTTACCACATTTTTCCTTGGGCTTTCATAATAATACGTTATCAATAAATACTTATAGGTATTTCTTTACGTTTCACAGTATCTATGTAAATGTAAAACGCTGATATTCCAAAAAAAAATATATTAATGGAGTAGTTGTCTTTTAAGGGTAAAACCGACAGCAATAGAATAGTATAGTATCATTACCCGTCAGTTAATTATTTCATATGAGTTTTGAAATTCTAGGAGATTGGATAATAATCGTGAATCAATTAGTACTGTAATAATAATAATGGAATTTAACTATAATAATGATTATTTTAAAACGTCATCCCAATCATAATGGCATTGGGAATATAAGACAGAATTATTAGAGAAGTGCGAAATTGAAGAAATTCGTTGAGTTTAGTTATAGGGAACCCTTATACAATTCGAAAGAGGATTCAATTCTGCATTAAAATATGTAATAATATAGAGGGTGTTCCATTTAAGATAACGAAGTTTTTCAATATCTTATATTGAAATTTTACAACCATATTTTTCCAACACCCTGTATGATTTTTGATATTGAAATATGATACAGGCTATAACCTTGACCTTTATCAATATGATAAAACCTTTAGCTCAAGTTCAAAATGAGCAACTTTGGAAATTATAGAAAAATAGTTCATACCTTACATTTCAACAAATCTTTGGATATTTTCAAAATGGAAAGAGATAGGTATAGGGAATACTGAAGAAACTCACTTTTATTTTGACTCTTATATCCGAAAATAATAAAAAATATAGGACATTCAATTTAAGAAAACATAACTTTGATATGTATCTTTTTTTGAATCACCCTGTATGTATAAAAATAATTTTAGATTGTGGCCAGAAAAATTCTGCATCTATTTCGTTTATCATAAAAACATTATATTGTATGGATTCCCCTTGAGAGACCGTGTCGTATACGGTGCCCCACCCTGTATATATATATATCGGAAAATTAAGTTAAATGCTCTAATATTGTAATTCTTATTTGAAAATGATAAACAAACAACATTCAAAGAATTATAGAAGAACCTCAATAGTGTTCTTAAATTGAATTTATTTATTCGCTAAAATAATAAAATATTATTTGAAATTTCAGTGACCAGTTATAATATACATATGTACCTACTCAATAAACTAAATAAATATTGAAAATTTTCAGATGACAGTCCAAATATTTTTGAACTTTGTATACATTCTCAATTTGATTTCGGTTCAATCAATCTGAATATTCTTGTTATAAATTCTTCTAAAATCAGAACAGAGAAAGGGCAGACAACAATATTTTTTCGGATGTACCTACTATAAGTATAATTATATGAATTTTAGAAGATGTATCTGGACCTTCTTTAGTTCATACAGTTTTATTTTAATCAGATTAGTTGACCTACCTGACCAATATTAGGGGAAGCCCGTAGCGGCGGGCTAACACTGACCGACTTCGATTATGCAAGTTAAGCAGCACAATACGCTGGGAACGGTTTGGACGAGTGACCGTTGAAGCGGGCGCGCGTTCGAATCTCTGACTGTCGCATTGTATTCTCCTCCTCCTCTTGTAAGGCAACGGGAAACCAGCGAGAGTATATTTCCCTAGTACAGCTCTCTGAAATGGTTTACCTTGAGATTTATCTTGAGACATATTGGTGGTTCGGAATCCACGTTAAGCTGTAGGTCGCCAGGTCTGTAATAACATTTTCAAGGCAGAAAAGCTTCCAAAGCTTGAATACGAATATGGCACTCAAAGAAGAAGAAAAACAATATTCCTTAAAATGCGTGCGCATTTTTGCGCCTCTTGCTACGTTTCCTCTTCCCATCTCAATCGTATTCTTCTTATTCTACTTGTTTTTTGTGCTCTAGTTTCGTAAGCTTCTTTTATTAATCTGTTGACTCGTCTCCTATATATATATATATATATATATATATATATATATATATATATATATAATACCAGCTCAGTTATATTCTCCAATTATAGTAGTTTATATCGGTCTAATATCTAGTTCAGCAATTACTATTTCGTTCGTACATCGTAGTCTCTTGTATATAGTAACTCCTTCACTTATTTTTTGATAATTTCCACGATCACGACTCACTAAAATAAGCTTTTGCTGATTTAACTACTTGCTGAATTTATTTCAAGTGATATTATTGTTCCAATGCATCTAATTTTGGAAATGCTCATCCTTTCAGTCATTTCTTTGTTATTTCCAAGCAAATTTTTCATTGATTGTACCTAGTTAGCTGTCCATTTTTAATAATACTGTATTATACCTTTTCTCATATCTATTTCCAAGTTGATTTTCCTTAGCTCCTCAGATCATTTCAGTTATCATGTATATCTATGGCATAGCCCGAAGGCAGAGTCTCACCCTCAAATTTCATCCAAATAAACAATCAACTTTGTATATAGACATAGAACGATATCTTTGGAATGACTGACACACGTGTCTGCTGGAACAGAGAAGAACTATATACACATATACTTCTGGTCATACGATCTGCATGTGTAACTGTATACCGAATTGCTGGAAAACTTGTCTCTCCTCCTCTGCCAGGGTGAATTTACTGTGACTGCTTTGGAAAAAAACAGCGCCCGCAGGCTGCCATCTTATACATGTGTATATATATATATATATATATATATATATATATATATGTATATGTCGTGAGTGAATGTTTGTATCAGCGAGATATTTTATACGGTGTGAACCTGGTGTGTGCGCAATCTAGATGAAATGAGATTATTGTGTCCTGTAATAAATATTTTCGGGTGAAGGGGATGAGGGTATCATGTTCGTCGGTTCTGTACCTATTTTGTATACTTACGCTTGAAGGAGCTTCGTCAAATCACAATGCAATCCACTCAAAGCAGAGTGTGGAGCAGTGGGAAGTTTGTCTACAAGAAGGATATTCGCAGCAATTATGATAGTTATGTGAATTTAAGCTCAAAACCAATGGTTTAATTATCAAATTAAACCAAAATTACATATATGGCCACGATTAAAGTTTCGTAGGACCAGATACTTATGCACTGTTGTAGAACTTTTTCATTCTAGAACCTGGTCAAGCTTTAAATCGAAATCTGTTAAGAACAGTTTCAGTTATGAGATCAGATTGCTGCAAGCAGGTACAGCTAGCTGCTTTGGAATGGTGTGTCTAGTCTGTGGAGACACTTTTTTCAAAGGCAGCTTCGATTACGAGAACGGAACACGAAGAAGATGCAAAGCTATGAATAAATCATTTAAGAAATAAGCGCCTTGTTACAGATAGACTGATAATACACAATGATGTTTGTTATAATAAATGTGATAAAATAAAAAGAATTAATGAGGTTAAATACCTTGGTGTTATACTGGATGAAAATTGTAATTAGAAGAAAAATATTTTTACTCTTGTTAAAAAAGTAAGACACCTTCTTTTTGTTTTCTATAAAATGAGATATATTCTTGACAAACATGATTTATTAAAATTATACCATGCTCTGTTCTGTAGCGTCCTATTTTTTTGGGATTATTTGTTGGGGTTCAGCTTATTCAAATGCATTTGAGTCGGTAGCCAGAATACATTTATTTATAATTCTGTATCTACGTAACTTTGCAGATTTTAGTATCCATAGTTTGTCTACCTTAAAATAAGTAGGAACAGGAAAAATGCGCAACAGAAACATTCGAATCGGGTTGCCGGGTTATTTTCTGGAATATACAAGTATTATTTATATCGTTACTGTAAGTAGAATTCCATAACCGCAAAGTGGAGTGGTATATTGATTGTTCAAATGTTTCGAAGATGGCCATCAAAGTAGGGTTAGGTTAGGTTGGGTTAATTTAGGTTAGGTTAGGTTGTGTATATTGATTCAATTCTAATCTAAAGTAAGAATGTTAAAAGTTTGCCAACTTCTACTTCATATTCGTTAATTGATAATTGTTACTTGACTTTATGAACACTCTCATTAAAAATAAGAAAATCAACTTTTACTCGCTATTTGTAATTGTTAATTTGGGCTGCATTAATCTACGCTTAATTGAAAAGATTTCGAGTTATTTTTGTTTTTTCTCAACTAATAAATTTGGTCCAAATTTGTAGGCTGGTTATTTTTAATAATCTCATTATTGTCTTATCATAAATAGAATGTTCCATGTGTAGAATTTCATGTAGTGTATTTGCAAACTGCATTTCGAAAGCTATCGAAATGAAAGATGGAAGAACTCTCATACTTTTCATAAACTTTTTAATCAATAAATTATAGCAATTTATTGATTAAAAAGTTGTAAGCAGTTGTACAAATTAATTTCAAACAACTTGTAATCATCCCACACATAATAATTTCGTAAGCGTTCCAATCCTACTTACTGCAACGATGATATTACAATGTTAAGATTGTGTAAATCATAATTTATGACGTCGTTAGATGAAGATGGTTAGTATTACCGTGAGGTGGCGTATATGGCGGTTTGGAAGATTGCGTGAATGGTTATTTTATGGCGCTTTTATTGCCCTCCGATAGCATGGCATGGATGATCGTATAAGAGGAGGACTTACCGGTCGGTGTGTTGGAATTTTGTGTGTATTTAAAAGTGACAATAAATTTTTATTATTGCGAAAAAGTGTGCTTTCGATCGTTTGCTCTAATAATAAAAGATAGATATACATCTACTTGTTATTAGTTCCAGCACTAATTTCCTTTCTATTAAATGAATCTTATGCAAGACACTTAGATGAAGAAATTTTATAGCATACTAACAAAACAATGAAAAACAATGTTGCTACTTGAAGCATTAGATAATGATAATGGCAGACAATTCAAGATGGTGCATACTATATTGTTACTAGCTTTTGCCCGCGACTTCGTGCGCGTGGGAAACTGCGCTCAATTCCATTTCTTGTAGAAGTTTTATCGTGATGCGTGTGCAAACATACAGAAAGACAGACAGACGCAACAAAATGTAGCCTATATTTTAAGTTAGACATCTAGTAATACATCGGTAAAAACTGCATTCAATTCCATGCAGTAGTTTTTGCGTGATGCGCGTAAATACATACCGACAGACATACAAAAATTATATTTTGATTTTCTACTTCTTAATTTGAGTGTATGAATGCTACATTTTTATAACTGTTATTTGATAATTCTTACTTGATGCTGCATGAATCCACACTAAGTGTTGCAAAATAAATTTAAATATAGAAACTTATTCATTCCTCGATCACTCAAATAGAATCGAAAGAGTGGCTCTTCAGGAACCCCCCCAATCTATCGCAAATTGTCCCCAAACTCATAATCTCCTTTCAACTGACTCAAACATCACCGCAATCCCCGTCCTTATCTCCTCAGATCAATCGATCATCAGAGTGGGCTGCCCACTCCAGCCAAAACAAATAACATGCGGACAACGGGAATCTCGAAAACAAACGAGCAAAAAATAAAGAAAATCCTTGTTGTATTATAATAAATGTCATGGAGTGGGACGCTTGGTGGAAAACAATTGCTACCCGCGTGGAGCACAATATAGTGTCCCCGAAAATGGAGTGCCTGAATGGCAATGCGAAAACCTTGACGATATGTTGGTAGACGTATTGTTTTCATCGATATGGTGGTGGATGAGGAGATTTGAGCTTTGTTCCAACCATTATGAATTAAAAAAAGTTTCTCGATTCTGCGCAGCGGCCTTAAACGCCGACCAAATCTAGCTAGGCTGCTCTGTTCAACCTATGATGTGTGACAGTTCACAAATCAGATAGATTTACGGTATCTGATCGTTAGGGACATGCGCAGTATGATCAGAGAAAAAATCTTTGTCTTTAGTGCATTCATTTCTAAGACAAATAAGAAATTTGCTTGAATCTAACACAACAAAGTGGCTGTGGAATATTTCTGAAGTATATTATAACAATTAAATTTAAAAAAGAATCATGAAACGTTTTATTTTCGATAAATTCACTTGCTTACTTATCCGTGTTTCTTTTTATTTAATTATAGGTCTATTCATGCTATGAAACAATTCTATCTCGAGGATTGTACTCTCAATTTGTTTTAGAGCTATTGATAATTATGTCAGAAAATATCATGATCCTTCTTTATTATTTTTCTTATTGTTGTCAATTCTGGTCTATTTATCAATCGAAGAGCTAACAAAACAACTATTTTTTTTGGAACTAAGTAAGATTAATTTTAAAGTGCCTCCACTACCATTGGAACATACCGCCTCGATTCGTAAACTGAAAAATAGACCGATTGCATTAAGCGAAGATTGTTCTCCGCATGCGCAGCGGGATGTTTCAACGACCACTTTCATTTAAAATTTTACTCTTTTGAACAGAATCTACTATGCCTATGCCCAAATAATTCCATGCTAATGGCTGTCTATGAGCATTTCGATCTACTTCTTTATGTTCTTTGACATGTATGAGCTTTACCAAAGAACACTGCTTCTAAATAAGCTTGAAAGAGGTATTCTATGGCCGATAATTCGCGCATGCAGAGAATTGAATTTATTAATGCTATTGGTGTATCTATTATTATCTGACAGACATGCGCGTTGCAAACTGCTCGAAATTGATTCCGGTTTAATAACTGGAACGAAGCCATGATGAAAAGGACAAAAGATATGAAGGGACACAGAGAGAGAGATTGTGTAAGTTACTTGGCAGTTTTCCGTATAAGTGCAAATATATACGAGAATATAATAACGCAGCAATATCGAGATAATATTTTCCCAATCTCTAAAAGGGTATTGTGCTGGAATGAATGAGGTCTTCAGGGGGTAGGTATACCTATTATATTTAGGTATATAGAAGAGGGTTTGATTGTGTTCAAGATGGGCATGTGTTGGATGGAGATAGCCGTATGGTGACAGCATGAGTCGCGTTCTTGGAGGATATCTTTATTTTCTATAACATGTAATTTTTTTATCAAACACAAATGGAATGATATGAAGTATGTATTAAAAAACAAACACGATTTCCAAAAAATACTCGGAATATCCTGTATATACGAAACAGAAAAATATTTCAAATTTATTGTATGCATTTTTAGGGTAGCTTCCAAAACAAGATTACAAAATTAAAAAATAATGCATCGAGTCCTTCTAACTTTTAAAATTTCTACTCAAAGATGGTTACATTCAAGTTTTGAGCAGAACAGAAATATGTCCAGCACCTCTAATTGTTTTTCGTAAAACAACTATATTTTTCACCTTATTTATCCATGTTTTGTCGTAACAATTGTATAAATATCACATTGAATATTCAATAATCATTGCATCATCAAATAATGAATTCGAATCTTTCATCAGAAGATGCTATTTATTGTCCCCTCCCCTTCATTTTCCTCTCACATTCAGTGGGAACATGATCCTCGAAACAATAAAGTGAATAAAACCATTATCATACAAGATAAAAGTCTTGGAATTAAATATACCCGCATATGCCCAACACCACACCTGTCCAATAATGTTCGTTCAATTATTATTCAAATCCTTACGTAACCTACTTTATCTCTTGAGACCCATCGTTTTTTTTGTAATTTAACGTACGTATGTATAAGCACATAAACAGAAAAGAAAGAACAGCGCATCTCATCAATTTACGATGTCTTTGTCAACCAGCTTTTACGTCTTACTTGACAGGAATAAAATGGCATAGTCACACATGATAATTTAGAATCTAGAACAAAAATTTCTGTTGCTTTTATTACCGATGAAAGTGTATTCGGTAAACATGTTACAACAGTTTCAATGGTTCCATTTTTAAATTTGAAGAGGGCAGCGAGAAATGTTCCCATACAGAACTTTTCTAAATTCGTTAAGATGGCCGGTCTTGGATTTAAAAAATATTTGTGTCAAAGAAATGAATATAGATACAAGATGCTGTATTTTGTTCTTATCACCCTTGAACATGCTTTTATTAGCTTGACTCTTAGGTTTCAATGAATGTAAGGGAATTTCCTTCTCTCAATAATAAAATAAGATAAATTAAAAAGCATAAGTACTAGACATCACGCTGATAGCTTGAATCCAGAGTGATGTATGATTGAATAATTTAAGGAACAAAATCAATATATAACCCTAAACAAGCAACTAACTGAAAATATCTAAAGCTATATATACACTTGAGTCCAAAAGATTTAGATACCCAAAAACAATTTGACAGCAGATCTAACACGGAGAATATCATTCGCATGGTCAGTATTTGAAAAGATGCAGAACGTTTTTGTCGAAAATGTAATACGATAAAATCGTAAGTTTTCAATCAGTATTTTCTTCCAGCACTCTCCTTTGGAACAGGTGTCTGGGCACTCAACAAAAATCCTATCCAAAGGTTTCCAGTAACATACTGGGCTCTATGGAAAGACGAATCTTAAACATCAACCTCCAAGACAGCATCGCCAATATAGAAATAAGAAGAAGAACAAATTCATAGACATGATAGAAGGGATGCGTACATTAAAATGAGGACTCTTTTCATACAAGGCCAACCTATGAGTTGGTACAGTCAAGTTCTGACAAGATCTTGTTGAATAGTTATGGAAAGAGCTATTTATTGGAAGAGTATTATTAGATTTTCCATAATGTGAATGCAGGGAAGAGGTAAGGTAAGATATGTTACATCAGCATACAGGATTAGACTGCCCTCATTGAAGCTTCTCGTGAAATCAATTAAAAACATAACAAATAACAATGGTACCAAAACTGAGCCTTGTTGATATGTACCTATATGGACGTGGAAGGTAATAGAATGAAAGCCATGGAATAACAATAGAAGCAGAGGCAGAATGCAAAAAAGACGATGGTAATTGAAACAATCTATTAAATGTCCACTATTATATATTCTAAAAGTACATAACAATTGTATCAAATGTGAGTATAAACTAATTTCTAAGATGTTAAGTTCCTGTTTATAATATAAATATTATTGGCTATATTATATATATATATTATAAATGGAATAGTGGACTGGACATACCATCGACCTGGTCATTGAGGAGATTAACTGAACGTTTGCGCTTATTGATTTCTAATGAGAAGATTTAATTTTAATCCTTTCTTTTCATTATGAAGTATCATTAAAAGTGTGGTTATTCGCAATGAGATGTGAAGCATAGTTGGAATTGGATTTTTAGTGTATGATTGAGCTTTTTTGTTTACTGATACGGGTCAAGAAATTTCTATCTGGTTGTCCTATGTAAACTTTCGGGCAATCTCCACAAGTTAGTTGATAGACACCAGATTCACAGTTATCAGGAGTTTTAGACTTATTATTCTTAATAAATTTACCTAAAGTGTTGTTACATATGAAGGCTATTCTCAGGTCATGTATTTTCTTCAGGTGTTCCATCATCGGGCGACCAGTATAAGTAAACGTACAGAATCTGTTATTAGGGCTCGATAAATGTGGAAGAATAGGGTATACCATCTTAAAGGCTTGATTATAACATATTTTAGAAAGAAGATGATATAATAACTCGACTTTGAAGCCATTATTGATAGCGATTTGTTCGATAATGTTCAATTCTTTCTTGTTAGTATATATTGTAAAAAAACGTGTTTTTTCTTTTTTCTTTCCTACATAAGTCTTATCTGGGGTACAAAAACATTAGTTTTATAGAAATTATGTCAAAACTCTCAAACAGTGAACGTGCATATTTTTGTATGCCCACGTCCGTTTGTAGAAGCCCGTACAGAAAAAATGGAGAGCCGAAGTATCATATAAATTATCTTTTTATTGACACTCAATGTTTATGATTTAACCGTTAATGAAAATATGATTAAATAGAAAAACAAACATTCTGCGAGCATTTATAATCACCTATAAAATCTCTTGCATAACGTAGGTACATTTCCTCTCTTGATTCGAAAGAAAACAAAAAGGCACAGACAGACTCTTTGCGAAATTTACGGCGTCTTCGTCACAGCTCTAGCTTAGCACACTAGTGTGGAAATACGAAACGAAGACAAGAAGGGAATCACCCATAGATAGTCGTCAGGTGATTGTCTCTGTGGGAGTGCTCCCCACACCTGCGACTCCGGTATTCGTCAGCTGTCCAAGAACGACGATAGTTAAATAATTAGGAAATCGACTTGGAAGGTGAGCAGAACCTTCTTATCGATAGCGATGGCATCGATATATCATCCCAACTACTTTGAGAGGATGTCTGCTTTGTGCCATGTCTTCTCGTTAGCGCATTCCGGCAGCAGTTTGCTTATCTCATCTAGAGAACTGACCGGAAATGGATAACATAATATGGAAATGGGCGGCTGAAGTGGTTAATAATGGTGACAAACGAAAAAAAAGACATAATGATATCAAATTATATCATTATTATATGGGGGTTATTCTATTATTTGTTTTGGAAATGGAATACATTAATTATCACGTTATTGATACTAATCTTGATATGTGACAGTAAATTTATTTATTAGAAATAATATCGAAAAATTTAAGCGGATTATAAAGTATGCAGTAATTAAAAATGGTGGTGATGGTATTTATAATCTATAAATACAGGGTGTTAAAAGAGCTGTTAAAAGAGATCTTACTCGACCCCCCGAATAATGTTTAAATAATTTTGGGCTGATTCTTCCTCTTCCTCACTAGGAGGTTACAGCGGTGGAGTCAAAAATACCAAAAAAGAAAACAATAAAAAAGCAACCGGTCCCTGGTTTTTCCTAAAACAATGACAAACTTCCTGAAAATGGCTCAGTTTCGTTTTCGATTGGCCACCCTGTATAATGAAATGATGCAATTCATTTTATTTCAAAATTAAAATAAATATGACATTGATTTATTAACCTTCGTGGCTACAATGTGGCAACTGTAAATTCTTATCGATGGAAAAAAGAAAACGGAAAGCGTTATGTTTTTACACAAATAATTGTGGGATAATATCTTTAATCAAGTCCGTTATTTTCGGTGTTCGTGTCTTAATAAATTTTGGTGAATCAAGATAGAAGAAAGTTTAACAATGACCAAACAGTAATGTTTCTCTGGATGTATGTAAAAATTGAGGAGAGGAAATTGTACGCAGAGATGGTATCACACGATGCACTTCCTTTACCAGGATGGACAAACACACCTACCTGAATTGTATTATTCGAAGAAAAGTCTCATTCGAGGACAATCAACTCAATGCATGAATATAATTATGGGAGAGAATTTGTTATTTTTGATAATAGGAACTTTTTTCATCGACTGAAGTAGGTGCTAACTCGTAGATAAAACAAACCAAACAAATTTTGATCCTCAACTATTGGAAATCGAATTGTGATTTTAATTTGGAACTTTAGCTTATTAAGGTCAGTCAGTGGTGGAACGTTGTAACTCGATAAAATACCGATAGCTTTGGCGAAAAGAAGAGATAGGCTATCGTCGCTTTTGAAACTTCTCTATCGATAGCGAGTTTTGTGAAATAAGCGATCTATAAATAAAGTTCGGGGCACTGATTTCATACACAGAAACTCTTCTATGAACAAAGTAAATCAAATATGTAACAAAAATGAGCGATTTTTTTTCCTAGAGCAAACGCAGCGTGGCAAAATGGGATCATAGCGAAGATAATTCCATTTCTGTTTGGCAAATATACCAAGGCAAATTCGCTTTAATAAAGAAAAACATCAGATAGGCAGATCACCATACAGCAATGATATTCCATGTACAGGAACTCCTTTTAAAAAATATGGAAGATGTGTGGCAATCGCTCAGCTAGCAGAGAGAACATACGAGGAGAGATCCTCGGGCCAGAAAGTAAATTGAAACACGCATCAAAGAAAACCTCCGACATCCACCACGGGCGGCGGCTATTGTTGTAACAGCCGCATTCATTTTCCATATTTTCCCTGATGACGACGCAATCTCTTATAAAGTATTTTCTGTTTTTTTTTCTCTTCTTCTTCCATCCGACACGCCGTTCGTTGTCATCATAATATCACATCCATCCCTCGCAAGCTCATGAAAGCTATCGATCCCAGCGACATCTTTTGTAGCTCACATACTCCATGCTCGATGCTTCAACGCGAAAGGAGAAAAAAAAAATACTTATGGATTCGCGTGTTTTTTTATGTTTTCATTCCTGGGGAGATGGGGAGAAGATCAGATCAGAAAGGGGATCCCGTGGTGTTTTCTCCATTCCTTTGTTTGATATTGGTCTCCAGTTGTGAAATTATATCAAATGTTACTTAAAGGAAAAAAAACGGATATATTCAAGTGAGACCTTTGTGGTCCTTAGAATTAATTTTCTGGTTGATAAAATCTTTCAAATTAGAACAAGTACTTAATTGTACATATTATGGTAATTGAAATAAAGAGTTTCAGCAGCCAAATGTTGTTTTGAGCTAAATTGGCTCGTTTTTGACCGACTTTCACGAGAAGGTATATAATCCGACTATTATCTGACAAACTTCCAAAGGTATTGGATTTAGCAATTTTTTTCCAAATACTTTTACATTGCAAAATTTTAGAATAGACCATTTCCGGAAATTTTTAAATCGAGCATTATTAAAAAATGTGGACAGCAGTAAAAAATGTGAAATAAATATTTTGTATCAGAAATAGCTTTTATTACTTGGTAAACGAAAAAATACATGTAATATCAATTTCATTGATATAAAGTGAACCCAGCATATTCTAAAGTTATTCATTCTCATAAATTGATTTATTTTGTTCGACTTTAATATGAAACATTATTTGTAAACATCGCAGGTAACGAAATATGAGCAAATTAAATTATTCTGCTTACTTCAAACAACAATAGAAAATGTTCAGGTGCAATTTTTCATTTTCCTAGTATCAATTTTCTAGTAGATGCATTTTCTTCAGAGGAAATATTTTATTTTTCTCTTATTATTTCAAGTAAAACTTTGCTTTATTTTATTTCTTATTCGTATTATAAAATTGAATGACAGTGATATTTTAACAAATAATATTTATCACAATTCCTTGTTTATTTTATAGTTATGTATCCCAGGCTGAAGTCAATATCAAAAATTCATTCTTCAAAAATATATGGAATTAATAATCTATGTGGAAAGGCTTTATAAAAATGATCTAACCGTAAGGATAATTCTCAATATCCTTAATAAACGACATAACTCGAATGTTAAATGAACGTTTCCACCCTCTTATTAGAACTTCTAGATCTTCACTCATTAACAGTATATTACTTTGTTTCTCCAAACACTCAGGAAATCTCTGAATTAAGTTTTGAATTTGACCAGTAGAGAAGTCCATGTATGTTGACGAAATGCTGCGAATGAATGGCGAAATGTTTATTTAAAGGATTACGAAAATGTCAAAGATATTTTTTTAAGTACAAGTTTTGATTGTTTTCGAAAAAAATAAAATAAATGTTGCAAAACTGAATGGTATTTATCAAGGATAAATGATCTGCAAAGAATATCTAACAGTAAAAGTATTTTTGATAGTATCAATTTCAAGAGATTTGAATCCAAACTCATTAATCTTTTTTGCGATATTATTTTGGGAGAACCACTGGTACCTACATAAACAAGGGGTATTTTTTTAGCTGAAATAACTTACATAAGAAAAATCAGTATATGATAGCATCGCCAAACACAAATTGAAAAAAACTGCAGAAATGCATCATTGCGGTTTTTCCAACTTTAGAATAATTTAAATATGAATATGAATATGGATATGAAAATATGTTTCTACTTTATATTTTAGAAATTTTTCTAATTATAAAGGTATAAAAAAAACTTTTTGCGAAAATTTGGCATTTAGATTTTTTGATATAATTTTGTAAACTTTAGAATAGCTGAAATCAGTTACATGAAAATCTATTCATGATTTATATTCTAGTCTTTTTTCTAAACATACCAAATAAAAACCACATAAAAAAAATATTGCGGAAACATCTCATCTAACAAAAAATCACAAGAACATTTCCGCAAAAATCCATTATTTGAAAATTTTCGACTTTAAAGTAACTGAAATTAGTTACATGAAAACCTTTTTTCTGTTATATTCTATAAATTTTACTAAACATCAGCACACAAGAAACTTCTTGCAGAAATACATTAACTTCCTTTTATATTTTTTTTAAATTACATAAAAACATAAAAACCTAACCTAAGCTAACCTAACCTAACCTAAATTAACCCAACCTAACCTAACCTAAGCTAACCTAACCTCATGGTAATAAATCATCATTTCTCGCAAATTCGTACGTTCCTACTTTTAGGGAGACTCTGCACAGATATAACAAAATAATACATAACTCTATTACTATTACTTCTCTACACTATCAGTTTTACTATGTCTGTAACCAGAGTTACAGACATAGTAAAAGCCTGTCAAACATTTTAGTACGCACATCGGGCATGTTCGAGATTTAAGAAAGGTCTATGTCTAATTCAACAATATTTTGTCAATACGTGAAAAAGACGTATTTCCATAATAAGGTTTTTGTGTATTTATGTTTAGAAAAATGTCTAAAATGTAAAACAGAAAGGCATTTTCATGTGATTGACTTCAGTTATTCTAATGTCGGAAATCATCCCTCGCAAATGAAAATGATGTACTTCTGCAACAAAAGTTTTGCGTATTTATAATTAGAAAAATGTTTTCAGTACTAAAGAACATCAATATCTTCAAAAAAAAAGAAAAGCAAGGCAAAACATTTTTTTATATAACCGATTTCAGGTAAATTCTAAAGTCTGAAAAATGGATATGACACATTTCCGCAGAAAAAATGTGTGTATTTCTGTTATAAGCAATTGTAACGACATTTCTCATTAAAGCTAAAAGAAATTTGGTCCTAAGCAATCTCTCAAATGATTTAATATCTAGTTTCTCAATAAGTTCTTCTCAAATGCTCGAGTATTTTTTCCCACATAAATTTCCACTGTAATCATTATTCATATACCTATGCACAATCGATTTTGTGTTCAATAATAATCAATCCTATATATATATATATATATATATATATATATATATATATATATATATATATATATATATATATATATATATATATAAAATGAATCCCAACGATCTTTTTTTTCTTCTCATTTTACTTACCTAGGTATGTATACCCAACTAGCTCAATTATTCCAATCGCTATGGGAAAGCGCAACAGCGGGCAACCAACAATAACAACAACAAAAATTACCATACCAAAGCCATATGGCAAAAAGCAATAATTATCAATCAATGCGCGCGCGCACGCGCGCACTCGTATATGTTTATAAATTGCATTGTCGTGGAGATAATAAAGTCTTCATTTTTATTCGGTTTGCCCATAAATTTTGCTACCCTTTTTTTTCTCTATACTGGTCGTCGAGGTCACATCTCTTTACCCTTCTATATTATGTGTGAGAGAAACAGGGCCGGAACAGCTGAACCGCATTGTAATAATTGCCTACATACCAACTTTTTTTTTGTTACGCAAAATCGTTGCATGAGTCAGCAGACGAATGAGCTGTTCAGCAAATGAGAAGAACGTTTATGATATTTAATTCTTTATAGAATGTCATAAACTACCAAGGTTTGCCAGTTAAAATTGGTTAGGTTAGATGAGGTTTGGTAAGGTTAGGAGTCCTAACCTAACAAAACTTAGAGATATTTCCAATGAATCACAGAGCATATATAACCACTTGAAGATAAATGGCGATGGAATGACTGTTGACGTTGGCTGGTTAGTTTGTTTAGCGGTCCATGACGTAATGTGCTCTGATTGGTGTTCGCAGTCACGTGATAAAGTGTATTATTTATTGCAGTTTAAATTCGTTTTATTCAATCATTTATAATTAAATATGCTCCGAAAAAAATATTTTAGTTATTCAAATATTACCATTCATTGATTAAACATAAATTATAACTAGAGTCGACATTCGTATTGGACGGTATATACCTTCAAGGTTAAGGGTATTTTTAAGCTATTCTATATTGCATCATTTTTCCATAAATGCCATATGGAAGGTGTTCTCTTAAAACTCAATTTACGCATTGTCTTAGAAAATGTATAGATATACTAATAAAATGATATTGTCTAATATATTATAAAATATAAATTATAGTTTCCAAAAAAAAAGCTAGGCTAACAGTCCAGTTTGAAGCCAACTGATTGAATACGCTACCCTATCCTTCAATAAGAACGTTGTTAGGTCGGAAAAAATAAGAAGCATCTCGAAAAATAATTCTACCCTCAAATACTAACAAGCATATCACATAATCGAGACTACTTCAGCTGTCTTCATATATAATACCACCCTAATCCCCCCCTGCTTAGTATGTAGGTACCTTTTTTTCAACCCATCGGAAGTGGAGTGCCCCTTGTTCCTTTTACATTGAAAAAAAAAAAAGAAAAGAAAGCAAGATTAATTTCTCCAGTCAAATAAATCTCCTCTAAACGCATAATATTCACAATATTAACATGGAATTCGGTGGTTTGCGAAACACGCATCGATATGGGGCTGATGATACTACTACTTACTATAAACTCCTCTTTTTTTTCAGTGTTGGGTCCTCTGTCATATCCTCCAGCAGTCATTGTCCTGTGGAGAGGTGTGTTTTGACGTTATAGCTGCTGGGGTGCGCTATTGTCCTGCCGCAAAGGATTATGCACTTGATATATCGATAGATATTAATAAGTATCGGATCGGATTGTATCTCGATTGGTGTGGTTTTGTTGTGTCGATCAAAGCAAAGCCTACTCTTGATAATAAAGTTGTTTGCGATGACGTGGGCAATTTCGAGGAGGTTTTCTAGGAATCAGGGATGGGGGGGTATATTTGCAATCGAAACTATACCAAATCCGTTTGTGAAATCTAAAAGATAGTTTTGAGTAAAGATGTAAGCTGCATATTTTTCTACAAAAAATATTCTCTTTAAGAACGAACATATGGATATGAATTAAAAAAAAGGAATTTTAAGAAAAGACAGCTAGGATGAAATACAACGTTTGATTCAACACTTTATAATACGAGGTTGATTTGAAATTATCACAAGATCAGATAGAAGCTGAAGCCGTTGATGAATAAAATGAAAAACAGTGCACTAAGAACAGCTCCTTGAAGAACCATCTTCCGACCTCACACGACAATCGCTAGTGCATCCGATGTTTGCAAATAAGTAAAATTATATTTTCGAGTTTAGAAAATACGAATTTTGGTGGTGGTGTCATTTCCCAAGATGGCGATGAAGGATTATGATGATAATGAGTTCATTCTTCAATTTTTTAAAGCTTGATATCATTTATCTAGTACATTCTTGAAGGTCATTTATTGGTATGTATTAAGTTCACGCGGATCATAAACTAAATAGACCGCATTTGATATGTGTCCATAGCTGTACTTTTTCACATCATAACAATGTACGGCAAATATCATAAAATAGATTTACGGTAAATGTGTTATTTAATTACCTGTATAAGTGACGCCTCGTCGCAACTAAATGAACACACCGTTTCAAGAATTATAATCAACAGATATAGGTTATAATAATAATTATCCTGACACAATACTTATTACCAGATATAGCCTTTATAGGACAAAAAGGCTTTTTATACAAATAGCTGTGCTGTGGTATTTAAGTATTTGTAATTTAATCCACGATTTGAGATATGAGCGTTTATCGCGCGAAATTATGTCTCAGTAGTCTATCAATTAAAATGCTTATTATGCTGGCGTCTTTTTTTTTGGAGCGCGCGACTTTACTATTACAGTCAATTTATATCCTTGAGCGAAATGAGGTATTTAACTCTTTTTTTTTCAAGTAACATGGCGGCGGGGTGTGTGAGACTAACTACAAAATAACACGCCATGCCATTAGCGGATTAGAGTCCCCGTTTGGGAATAGGAATAGGTAGGTATCCTACTATAAAATAAGCAGAGATGTTTATAAGACTGAATTCATGCTAAGACGAAATGGAGACGTAAAGTATATTTTAACTCTATTCTTTACACAAGGACAGGGTTTGATTAAATCTGAGTGATAAGGCGACGTCGTCGGATATATATATCAATGGAAATTATTGCTCACATGAGCTGGGAATTAAAGTGAATATTGCAATGAAGTTACACTAAGTTTTCGCATTCAGCTACTAAATGATTTACAGATTTCGCTGCTTCTGTGCAAAATCTGCAGGAATCATCTTCAACAAAACCCATCTTTTTTCATAGTTTTTGATTATTCCGACCAAGTTTCTCAGATCATTTCAGGAGAAGAAGGTTATTTTCCTTTTAGGTCGTGCCAGTATTTGGTTTTCAGCCTTGATTCCCACTTGGAAGCCTTTCTGAGCCTTTTTAGCCAGAGAGACAGCTTTTTCGTTGCCATAAATGTTCTTGTGTCCTTGACAAACTTTGTTACCACTGCCCAGTTAGACAAGATCTTCATGGCATTCCTTTACTAGTTTTGATTTTTTAGCAACAGTTGCCACTGCTTTGATGGCGCTATCACTTGCTATATAGATTCTAGCCCTTCTGTGATTCCTCTTACGAATCGCATGGGTGCATTCTATAATAGCCATTATTTCTGCCTAAGTAGAAAGCTTTAAAGAATTGAAAAAATAACAAAAAAGCTTGCTTTAGAAACATCCCTACTGCGATAATAAGAAACAATCCAGACATCGAAAATTAAGCTAATTTCAATTTAGTTAATTAAAGATAGTTCCTCAGTTCGTTAATTTTCATAAATAATAAACCTATAATATAAAATAATACACTACTTTCGCATCTGGATCTGGATATTTTGACGGACAATGTTGATTTTCAATCTTACTTTACTTCTTTCTTATATTCAGCATAAATTTTATTCAATATATTAATAGGAGATTTTAGTATTCCCTTTCGTTATTTTTTGTCTGCCACGATATTCCTTACTTTTTATGCATTGGTTTTAGGTTCTTCATTTGTCGTAACATTCATCTGAATTTTGAATTTTCACAATTCATTATATAATATAAAGGGAACTGAAAAATTTGATGTACCTACATCCTTATTCAGCTATTTCTATACTGAACAGAGTGAGTTGTGAATGCCAGCAGCGAAGAAAGGCTGCGAGCCGGCGATTATGAAAAGGGCAAAGACAACGTGGATTTTACAGTTGGTCAAGTAGATTGGTAAGTACGTGTCTCAATGTTTAAAAAACTTCGTTCTAATATCTCACTGGTCAACTGACCCGACTACTTCTCTCTTTCTAGCTTACTGTAAAATTCACCACTGTACATGCAAAAATCTCCGTCGGATACTTGTTCCCATCGGGCGAAATTACAAGATATTGAAAGCTTTGTTCTAATGATGACAGTAATAATAATTGTTTGTCATTTGAAATAAGTACATAGGTAATTTAAAAGATATAAAAATTCTATAAGATGCTCCAAAATCTTCCTTCAAATATAAAGGGTATATTGGACAAACACACATTTCATCATCTATATAACAAATTAGGTAAAAAAAACTTCTTCGGTTTTCACATGTTTTTCAATTTCAGACATTGTATTAAATAAAATGTATCCAGAAGCCAAGTTGAATCGATGCGAATATCAAGATGCCGAACAAGACATCTGGAATAGGTATCTAAAAAGAATATAAATATGTAAGAAAGTGGCACATAAGCACCGGCAAAGTGACAAGAGTTTCAAAAAAAAAGGTTGCTACAAATATTGCAGACATCGTGCTGCAGTAGCATCAGCACCACCTTCTTCCCCTTTCCCTCAAAAAACCCTCCTCACTTCAGTAGTGTACAGTTGTAGTTGTCCTCTCTCATCGATTCGATGGGAATCATGCCGTGAAAATTGAATTGTACGAGGGAAATGCATGAAATACACACACTGAACACTTTGCGCGGATGAGATGACAAGGGAAAGCTTGTCAGGTGAGTTTAGATGAACCATTTGAAAAGAGTAGACTTCAAATTTTTTTCTTACTAATCTATCAATCGGATTCACTCAAATTTTTTTACATTTAAAAAAAAGACTGATTCACAGTGTGTCATGGAAAAATATCTTCGCATGTATCTACTTAAATCATCTGTGAAACTCTATAATATTGAAAATTTAAACACCACTTGTCACTTTCGAAGCAGAAGTACTTTATTGATCATCTTGGAAATACATACACAAATCTGAATAACAAATATTTAAAATGTATGTACCTCTTTTTCGATCATTACGTACTTACCTAATTTTTGTTCCAAGCACACCTTAAAACAGATAAATTCCTTACTTATATTAACAGTTTCAATATTATGTTTGAAATAATATATAAGAAATCACTATACAAATGAACATGCAAATTTGCAGCAATGATTGACATATGACATGGAAATGATAGAACAGATTATGAAAAAAGTCACAATCATTGTAAATATACACCTTTAAATCGTGAAGTTATCTTTATCTTTATTTACAAATTTCCAACATTCGAAGCATACAGTTTCACTTATTATGCGTGTGATTTTATTATTGCTACGATTGTCCGATCGCTGATTTAACGCAAACACACGCATTATGACATGACAATTGACTGTACTGACATTTGACATACACAATGTCACTGTTCACAGTCACCTATTAAAATTCATAGAATGTTTAATGTGATAATACTAAATTTAATAATACAAAAATTATAGTCAATGTTTACCAATAAATATCATCAATATGACACGTTAGTTTTTTTATAATTTGGTGTAAAAACATATTTTGAGAGCAAGGAATGATGTAAGGAGTTTATGTTGGTATTATGAATGACTAAAACCTTTTCAGTGCGAGAGTTAGGTCATTTTCTTCTCGTAATAGTGGCATTAGAAAGTGAATACATAAATGTACGCACTTGCTTACGTTTTGTCTAAATAAACGAGTCTGAATTCAAGGGATTGATTTCGTTCCCCTACAAATCAGGAAATTAAAAGAAAAGAGACTGAATAGAAAACGTGAGTCAAGCTTGTATACTGGAATGTGGATATAGCTTATATCTCGGCATCCCTTGTAATCTGGCACATCGCCTAGCTGGGCAGAAGGCGCGGCAAGGGCGACACTACTCGCCATTTTTGTATTGATTCCGATTGAGTAGATATCGAATGCAGAGAGCCCGGATAGAGAGAAATATCTGGGGGGAGGTGGTGGTGCGAGGCGAGAGGCACATTCGTCGACGACGGCGGCAACGGAAAAGCAGCGTAAGAAAAGCTCCAAGGGGCGGCGTTAGTATAGCCACCCCACTCTTGTTCGCCGGTGGCGGCGTATCGTATGTGAGTATGTGGACGATTTTTCCCCCGCGCGCGCGAATGTGAAGAAAAAGAAAAGACGGATATAAAACGGAGGCGCAGGCAGCAGAGAAAGAAAAAAAAACGTGAACGCCTAGAATTTTAGATTAGTTTTTATGTGCCGCAGCCACTAAGAATGGGAAATTTTCCCTGGATTTAAGGCGTACGTTTCTCATATAAGGGTGGAGGAACGGTTCGAAACTGAGTTTTTGGGGAAAATCATGCATGCACGTATCCTCCAATAAAAATCCCCTCTTAAATTGGATCCACACTCACGACTGACGAATGGGAGACATCCTCTAAATATATAATGTGTGAGAAACAACATCGGATTTTGCTCCAATAGAAACTGCTATACCGATATGTGATAACAGATCTATTTAACCAACCAAACGTTGTCAAATCTTAAATAGGAGTCAGCTGATTATATGCTTAATAAACTATAAGATCTTCTATCATACATTCGTCCTCGAAAAATATTTGATATAAATAAAAATAATACAACGTGGTTAGTTTATCATGTACTTACAGTTATTATTTTTTTACGTATGTGTTGGTTCTAATTAATTATTTGTCATAGTTGTTTCATATGTAGTTCATTAATTAGTTCTAAAATTAGTAGAATTATTCTCTAACCTTCCAGATTCTGAATGTGAGGTACAATTTGTCACAGTATTGTCAGCTTGACAAGCGTCTAGAACATAATAAAAGTGTTCAGAATAATCCTAGAACATTCTCGAAGATTGTCATGCAAGGATTGAGATATATAAACCGGTGTCGATCACAGGTCACATTCAGTTTATTGTAGCAGACAATTGGTGTTATAATTCGATAGCAGTTGAAATGCGATTCTCAAAGTTATAAGTTGTGGCAGTTGTACAACTACAGAAGGTTTAGCAAAGGGTTAAATGTTACATTTGGTGTCAGAAGTGGGATCCTTTGCATTTTGCTGAATATATATGGTGAATAACAGAACGAAATATTACGGCAAAATGGCAAGATCTTATGGAGTTCCTGACAAAGGAAAAAGAATAACAACAAACAAAAATAAGACAAATTCTAGAAAATCAAGAGAAATGTAGACAAAATGAAAAAGAAGAGCGAATAAGGAATTAGAACCAATACATATTATTAAAATGAATAATAACTGTAATTGTAATTGATTTGGTATGATGTCAAACATCTTAGACAACTATGTTAAACAGTAGTAGGTACTATTCAAAATGATAAATATGAAAACAAACTTTTAATATATTATCTACATTATACCTATGTCACATGACAAGTTTTTTAGATTTTAGATGTATCTAGGAATCATTTTTGTCATGAAAGCATTATTTTCTGTCATGATTGTTCAATTTCAAGACTCAAAATCGATAGTAAAGTTGGGATGATAAATTTCATCAATTAAAACTTCTTTAGAATTAATCGAGCAATTGTCGCAAAAGTTCGAGAATCGTGTCACGTCAATAATATATATATATAAAAGACAGCCTACCTATAACCTCCCCTGAACTGAATGAAATACGTCACAGTGGATGTCGCCGTGTCGTGTGGTAGAAGAGAATTATTATGAGACTTAATTGGATCCGGTGAGAGGAAAATCGATGCCTTCTTTAAACTTTCCACAAAGGCAAAGACCGCGTTCCAAGTAAAAGGGGGCAAACTGCGTAACTCCTGAACAACACTCCAACTTTCCTTGATACCAAAGCGGAATGGTGGGTAGATGGATGAAAAAAACTCATTAACGAGATTTTAGATATGCTCCTTATTCTTGAATACTAAATGCCACTTTGTATTTACAAAAGGAATGTGATAATTGCAAATAATGACACAACAGGCATATGGCTAACCTCAAAAGACTTTTGAAGAGGAGCTCCATGATTAATAGTCCAAAAAACCATCAGAATTTGTATCGTCCCAGCAGAAATGTTCTTTAGATCTGAGCTAATGAAATGTTTCTAACAAACATTTATTATATCCGTCCAAATATTTTTAAACGTTACTTTGCATATCTTAATAACATTTGACAATGATTCCCCGTATGTTATTTCAGATTATTATACATCTTTAAGTTCTGAATTGAAATATATTGAACCGAAATTTATTTAAGAAAATAATATTAGTGTCCTGTAGAATAAAATAAAAATATAACACGATATTGAAACCTTCATCAATCAGATTGCTTCCAATGGTTTATTTCGAACAGTCTGTACACGACCTTCTGTTGTAGTACAACTGTCACCACTTGTCACCTTGACAATCTATTCTGTCACTGTCTTTACCAACTGAACTACTATGAACATCTGATTTCACAGACTGGCTCAATAAACACTGACTTTATCAGACTGACTGTTCTATAATATATCTAACGAACTTAACAATGTTCTAGAGGCTTGTCAAACTGACAATATTGTGACAAACTGTACCTCACATATAGTTTCTGGAAGGATCGAGAATAACTCTACCAACTCTAGAACTAATTAATGAACTATACCTGAAACAACTATAGCAAATAAGGAATTAGAACAAATACAAACTAAAAAAATAATAACCGTAAGTAAATGATAAACCATTCACGTTACAGTATTTAACAAAAAAATCGAGAGAAAAAATTATCGTTTGTTGATTCGTTGCGTTTGTTTTTATCATGGATGACCAGAAATTCTTCAAAGGACTTACAAGATATCATATGCGAAAGATTTTTTAGATATTTTTCTTATAATACGCAAAATATTTTTAAATAGTTTTTACTAATTACGATTAAGTGGATAAGGCCGGTCCATAGCGATGTTTCATGACCCATTTGGGCTACAGACTTAAAATATTTAATTTTACAAATATATTTGAGTTCAAAAATAAAAGATCTATAGAAATCAATGAAAATTTACTGAATCTTCCATTTGAAAACAACAACTTGTTACAATTTGATATTTACTTAAAAGTTTTTGACATTTGCATCTTAAATTCTTAATGTTCATACATATTGTGAATCTTTCGTATTTAAACTTTTTTCTCATCACTTAACCTGTAGGTAAAGGGGGCAAAATATCCGGGAAAACCGTATCTGAGTCGGTAACATTTCGGAAATGGAGATGGTCACCAGAGAAAAAGTTGGAACAAGAAAAAGAAGAAGCGACTGCGTCCGTCTCGGGTGTACTTGACCTATCTCAAGAAAGAACTCTTGTCTAATTTCACTCTTTAAAAATACTTTCCCTCTGTTCCGGTAAAGTAAAAAAAAGAAAGAAAGAAAGAACCATACCATGGAGAGAATGAATGAGGAGGATAGCAACAAGCACTACACTTCGATGCCGCCACTCATTATTCCCCCTCATCGTCGACGTCTTCGTGACCCACACACAGCGCCTTGCCGACGTCTTTAATAATAATTTGGGACGCAAGCGCTCCAATGATGGCGGCTTCAATTAGCCGCCGACGCGCTCTCTGAGCTTTAATTACCTTCGGGAGAGCAGCGAGAGCATCGACTCTTCCTTCTCCCAACATAAGCACTATCTCCGTCTCTGTCTCTCTCAACTCTCTCAAGTTCAAGGACGACGAACCGGACTGACCTACATACTATTGATGATCGAGAGGGCCGAGCCCCCTTCCAATAATAAAGGTATACATACCCTACCTACATCTGACCGCACAAAGGATGAAAGAGAAACTGCAATAATAAATAACAACGGTCGTTGACTGAACGCGACAACAAGACAAAATCCAGGTGTACGTAGATATATTTGGACAATATTCAAATTTTAGCTTGGTACTAGTTTTGTTTAATAGTAGAGCTAGTTTTGAATTATTTTGTGTTATATTCTGTTTCGCCTTATTCTTGTAACAAATCAGCTCAGTTTTGTCAAGTCAAGTCAAGCTGTCGTCGAAGCCCAAAAAGCCTGTTTTAGCTAGAAGAGGATGCTGGAAGTTTTTCCAAAGAAGCATCAAAAAGGGTTTGGATTGCCTTAGTGATATCGTAATAAAAATATGCAATCATCAGTTTTTTTTAATTCTATTCGTTTCGATTGGGTATTCAAGTTCAGAACCATGACTACTCTATTTAATTGGATAAAAATAAATCATAAAATCATTTTAAACAAAAGGAATTTGGATTCAAATCTGCTCAATGGACTGGTGGTTTTATGATAATTTACTCGAATTATTCATGTTCTGGGAGCAAAATTCATGCACAATTATAGTTATTTCATATACCCTTTATAAAATCTTTATTCTCTGATTTTTTGTCTTAATTTTAGTGTAACATTATCTTCTACAGACTCCATACCAAATGAGGCGGGCATTTTATTTTATTTGTTTAAAATTTTAACGAAGTGCATGCCCATTTTAATGAAATTTAATATCACCAAAAAGAAAACCGTATGTAATGAGAAAGAAGTAAGTATAAGGTTCGTAATAAAGTGAGCTACGTGATCTGGGCAAATAATCATAGTAATCTTTATGGGTTCGTTTACACCGACACATTTTTCGGCTATACCAAAAATGTATCAGCCAACCAAAAAAAAAAAAAAGACCGGAAATCATTAATTTAATATCATCGTACTAAATCGTCCATATAATAATGCCAATATAATGAATCAAAGGCATTATCCTTTATTATTTCAGAAGCAGTTTGTAATCGTGAATCTCCGATTTCGTCATAATATCATCATTATAAATTTGGCTTGACACAGTATATTAGCATCGGCGTCCACCAAAATGGAATGCTAATTTACCTCTCATTATGGGTACAGGGTTTTGCTTTTTTTAGTTCAGTTTATAAGGAGCTGAGCTACCATGAGAATGTTTTAGCATTTAAAAATGAAAGTAGATTTAACGATTACTTCTACATTTCATTCCATTCGGTAGAACTGATCTACAAAGACTTAACTGTACAAGAAACAAATATAATTTAAACGTTATTAAGAAAAAAATATGTCATTGAAATTTTTTTAATTGCTCAATTATTCTAGGTTTTATCATGAATTTAATCAATTTATAAAGAGGGTAACACAATGGGCCTAAGGCCACCGAGTAGACCAAGTAACCTAATCTAACCCAAACAGAATTAATTTATTCAATTGAAATTGTTAGATAATAAACTGAAAAAGATTCAAAAATAGGTACACCAATTCAATAAAATTTCACATTTCAAGTAACAGATTTGTCTCTTCTTAGATTTTAGAATTACCAAATAATTACAAGTCAAACTGAAAATGAGAACTGATGAAGAGTCCGGAAATTTCAGTCATTTCCAATTTCCAATGTTCAAAAATATTTTTATGTACATTTTAACTATTTGTTATGAAATACATTAGCTCAGGCTTGTGATTTTTTTCGTTTAATGTTGATCAATAATATATTTCGGCTCTAAAAAGTGAGAAGTGATGCTTCACTATATGATTTGAGTAAAGACATGATCCTATAATTACATGGATCAATCAATAAAAGTATATATATATATATATATGCTAATATGTAGTCTTTTGTGATTGATATAAGGCATGTCTTGTTAAATTCTAATGCTTCAGTTGATCCGACGTCATTAACACACGTTTTATCGTACCTAATTGATTTCGTTATATTATGGGGACCAGCAGCATGGAGCTGCGATCTGCGATCATTTGTACAATTTACAATACACAAGTAAAAACGTTATTTATCATTGCCGAACTTTTATATTCGAGCGAACTTTTCACCGAACGACAAGAATATGTACATCCATTAAAATCTCGTTAGGCATTTGCCACCACGTTCGCTTTAGGGGGGTGTACCGAGTGCGGGTGACATGAAAACGCCCCCCTTTCCCCCGACATATATAGGATACAAGGATGGTGTGTGGCCTGGAGGAAGAAAACGGGAGAAAAAGCACACATTCTTGGAAAATCGGGACCCCGGCCAATCCTGAGCTTCCCCCTTTGGAGGAGAAGAGTAGTAGAAGGTAGAGTAGTAGTGTAGCAGTAGGTGTTCAAATGTGGAGAGTATTGACGAAGGGGATGGCGCGTGCGTGTGTCCCGCGCTCTCCACATGAGCGGCTCCAACAACGCGACTACTACGACGCGGTGACGGTGGCAGCAGCAGCGGGGTAGAAGCGGAATTGAGGGGGCAGGCAAGGGGTATATGTGGGAGGGAGGGGGGTTAAATAGGAGAGCGTGTGTACTTTTGTACTTTTTCCATCGTTTTCCACATCCAGGCCGACGACGACGCTATTTTTCATCCGGGTGGAGCCGAGAGAGAGTAGGCACGACGATAGAAAGGAGGAGGCCCTCCCAAGATCGATCACCCACCAGTGACGTAGGTACGTACTCACATTACCGATCTGGTTGAAAAAATATATATATATGTAACTATATGCGTACTATTGGGGAATATAGATCTTTTATTAGATAAAGTAGGTAGTTATTGCGAATATTCCATTTTCGATAAATTCCTCTGAAATTCCAGTTTTATAACATTTGATCAACTCTCTTTCGAGTAGCCAAATTTCACATTACCCAAAAGCTAGCGAAGCAAAGTGAATAGAATCAAAAATAAATATTCACTACTTATAGCTCACATTAGATGCTAATTAAGTGCTGTATTATTTGGTTTTATATTTTTTTTGAAAATAGCTGCTCTGCTTGCTTCTTGCTTGACATAAAAGCACAGCAATCAATGAAATTCGACGTTTTAAATAAATAGTTTTCAATGCATGTGCTAATTAAGTGCTGTATTCCGAAATTAATTGCTCTTATATTTTTTGTGCATATGAGAAAGCTAGCACAACGACCTTTAAAATCAACATTTTGAACAAATACTTTTAAATGCACGTAGCTCACGTTAAGTGCTAGTTAGGAGCTGTATTCCGAAATCAATTACTCTCTTATATATTTTTTGAAAATGGCTTTTTGTAGATAAAGTTAGCACAGCAATCATTCAAATTCATCATTTTGGATAGATAGTTTCAAATGCATGTAGCTCACATTAAGTGCTAATTGAGTGCTGTATTCCGAAATTATGTGCTCATGCGTATATTTTTTGGGAAAATTGCAGCTGGATGATTTGGTAGATTTCGATAAAGCTGGCACAGCGACGTTTGAAAATCAACTTTTTGAATAATTACTTTTAAATGCACGTAGCTCACATTAAGTGCTAATTAAGTGCTGTATTCCGAAATCAATTGTTCTTATTAAAAAAAAAAACGATTGTTCTGCTTGCTTTAGATAATGTTAGCACATCAATCATTGAAATTTACCATTTTGGATAAATACATTCAAATGCATGTAGCTCACATTAAGTGCTAATTGAGTGCTGTATTCCAAAATTAATTGCTCATACCTATATTTTTTGGGCAAATAGCTGCTTTGCTAGCTTTACAGAAAGCTAGCTCAGCAACCTCATTTTTTTAATAAATTCTCTTAACTGCACGTAGCTCAAATTAAGTGCTAATTAAGTGCTGTATATACAAAATAAATTGCTCTTATGAATTTATTGAAAATGGCTGCTCTGTTTGGTTAAGATAAATTTAGCACAACATTAATTGAAATTCACCTTTTTTGGATAAATACTTTCAAATGGATGTAGCTCCCATTAACTGCTAAATGAGAAATTAATTGCACTTACCTATACTTTTTGAGAAAATGGTTGCTTTGCTAGTTTTAGATAAAGCATGCACAGCGATCTTTGTAAATCAACTTTTTCAATAAATACTTTTAAGTGCACGTAGCTCACATAAAGTGTTAATTAAGTGCTGTATTCCCAAATCAATTGTTCTTATATATATATATATATATATATATATATATATATATATATATATATATATATATTTAAATGGCTGGTGTGCTTGCGTCTTGCTTGACATAAAAGCACAACAATCATTGAAAATCAACGTTTTGAATAAATAATTTTAAATACATTTAGCTCGCATTAAGTGCTAATTAATTTACTGTATTCCAAAATAAATTAATTGTTCTTAAATATTTTTTGAAAATGGCTGCTGTGCTTCCTTTAGATAAAGTTACCACAGCAATCTTTGAAATTCACCATTTTGGATATACTTCTTTTGAATTCATATAGCTCACATTAAGTGCTAATTAAGTGCTGGTATTAATTAGCATCTAATATGCGCTGCAGATATTAGGAACGATTTATTTGTGATTTTCAAAGGCTGTTTTGACAACTTTATCCAAAAGAGTAGCCATCTTGAAATAAATATAAGAGCTTTTAGTTTCGGAATACAGTACCTACATAGCACTTAATGTGCTCTACAAGAAATTAAAAAAACATTCTTCAAAAACGATTATTTTCAAAGGTCCCTGCATTAACTTTATCTAAAGAAGCCATCTAGAAAGAAATATGTAGGTGCAATTAATTTTGAAATACAGCACTTAATTAAAGTTCAAATATTTAATAGGGACGTGTGAATATCACTGAGATTCTCTGAGCAATGATTTGTTTTTCCAAGTCTCCAGTTTTTACATACCTTAGTGAAATACAGAGAATATACCTAATTTTTCTCAAATTTATTATTTTCTTAGCCTATAGCTTAGCCTTTATATCTCGTAGGAAGGTTACTTCAAAATTGATCTCAAAACAAACCCAATAATTGTCAATTGCGTGAGCCAAAACGGTACAACTTTAAATTAGCTCCATCAAATACATTGTAAAATGAAATGAGGTAAAGGTAAGGAGGTTAGGTAAAGTAGCAAGATGAACCAATTGCAAAACACCATCTATTGTAATCGAACAGCAAATCCCATTATGAGTATGAGCCAATTTTAGATTGAGAATGAATCAACATATCCGATTGGGATTCAATAGAGAAAGAGAGAGAGAGAGATGGAACGGCGTCAGAGAGAAGAGCATCTTTACGATGCTATATCCAACAGTTTTCGAGAGAATTTTCTTCGAATGGCATAACCTCGAAAAAATGTGTGTGTATGTGGGTATGCGCGCCTCCCATATTCCTTCCCCTTTGCGGGTATAGAGAGTGCCTTGCTGCACCGCCTCATACCTCTTGCGCTCCACATCAGGCTCTCACCTCACGTCCACACAAAGAAATCACCTCGCACAGCAGCTCTACCATTTATCATAGCATCTCGAGATTGCCGCCAACGCTTATAGCCGTCGACACGACCGACGCCAATGGCGACGCATGGCAATTCTTCCAGCCTCTACCTTTTTTTATCGTTTCTATTCTAATGTCTTTTTATTTTTGTGTTTTTTTTTTCATTTTGTCTTGTGACGTTTATAAAACTATTACCTCAATACCAGTAACCATAATTCAGAAAAGTGTATAAAATGCTCCTCCTCAATTTTAATTGATTCAAAATATCCTGCACATGAAACTACTTTGATTATTATTTTGAGGGAATTCATCGTTCTTCAGCCTGTTGTCTAGGTTCTCATCTCAATCTTAAGTGTCTTTTTTTTATTTTTAAACATAACAAAATTAGTTATTATTGAACTTTCAGGAAAATTCATAAAATAGCACTTTCACTCAACGATGAATTCACATGAATTTCAGACCGCGAAGATCGAATCTGGTTTCATCGAAGGTACTTAATTGAGTTGACGATCAATATTAGCTGTAAGCGATTCAGCGCGATCAATGAATTCCCCTAAATCTTTGAGCTTATATATGTAATCAAAAAGTATGCTCCAATAACGAAACCAGGTTATAAGCCCCCCACCTCCTAAACAGTTAAGGTGAGTTTATACAGTAAATAATATAAAATAAGAAACAAATTAAGATAGAATAAGAAAGTTGAACATGCTCATTTCCATGGGAGCGTTTATACACGAAATAAGCTAAATTAAGAAATAAGAATAAGAACTAAAGATAGCCAACATTCATCTTTATTTCTTATTCTATTTTATTTTGTTTGGAAACTGATAATGCGCATGATCAACCACCAGAGAACACTTAACTTGCATACAACACAAAAGTTTTTGTCAAAAAAGCTGTGATTTGATTGGTTCATTGTTATTTCTTATTTTATTTTCGTCATCTGTATAAACCAATCTTTTTTGAGGTAATTCTTATTTCAGTTTTAATTTGTTTCTTATTTTATTCTATTTACTGTATAAACTCACCTTTACTTTCATGGCTTGAAGACCTCATTGAGCAATTTCATATGGATTATTCCTTTAGTTGTAGTTTTACATATCATTTTGTTCAAATTTGTACTTACGTAGATCAAAAGTATTTTGTTAGCAGTAGCTCTAACACTGTACTAAACTTTTGTTTCTAGTGGTATTTTAAGAATTTATTCTTGTATAGAAGGAAGTCGACAGGACACTTAGATATTTTGTTTTTTTGCAATAAAATGCCATTGATACTTGATTTCTCATGATTACATAGGTCTTCAAAGCATACCTCTTGCTTCAAGACAACCCCATGTACCAGATAACACGACGATACCTTGCCGAGTCTTGTAAATTGTTCAGAGAAACATAATTTCCCAACGAAGCAAACCCAACAGCTACTGACGATATCTTCTACAAGCATGTGCAGATGATACGGGTGGCTCGTGTAAACTTTTTTTTTTTTTTGGTGTCAACAAAGCCAGATCTACGACCGTCCACTTTATGTAGGTTATAATACTGTGTTACATATTATCGCTTATCGTTTGTTTGTTCGTTGGAAACAAAACATGAGTGTCGTGGAGAGATACTTTTCGAAAAATTTACAACCCCAGTGTTAATGGACAGTAGCGAGGCAGCGAGAATTGAAAAGAGAAAACAAATAACATAAATCACGTGAGAATGTCGCAGCCTCATAAATTTCGATGATAAGATAAACATGACAGAGCAGAAAGAATGGAGTTGATATGGTCCTCCCAAGCAGAAGAAGAAGAAGAAGAAGAAGAAGAAGTCATAAAAGTTGTCGCATGAAACGGCTCCAATATGCTGTTGCTGCTAGACATTAAAATGACTCTACAATAATATGAAACTGCTTATTTTGTTTTACTGTTCGTAAAACTGATGGATCCTTTAATGATTCCATCCATAATGTGGTAATTTGACATTCAGCAATGAGAGACACCGTTCATTAATCTATTAAATATCAAGGGTACTAAATGGTAAAAAATAATTATTCTGAAATGTTTCACAAGTAAGTAAAGTAAATTCATTTATATACTACAATTGTTTCTCTATTTGTACGTGGATCCCAGTTTGAAACAGTTTAATCACTTAATCAGTTATTATATATATATTTATAAGAAATCCAGAAAACCCTTCATTTTATATCATGGAAAAACATGCTATAATGAAAGAAAATCATACCTACAATGAACCACGCTCTAGTGACAGTTACAATCGCTACTTTTTGAAATAAAAAAATAGGGAGCTGAACAGAAAGTTCTTTCCATTTTATTACATTATCGATTTTATCGCAAAAATTATCACAATAAAACTTTTATAAATTTTACCCTAAAAACTAAGGCAGAACCTTATATATTGTTTTTGGATTGTATCAGCAAGATGTACTCTTTATGTTTTTGATTGGGAGGTGAGTATCGATAGCATGGCCAGCAAGATCTCCTGATCTCAATCTATTGAACTTCCAATGGTTGTGATATGTATAAAGTATAGTATACGGAACTGAACTGATTTAGCTCACTAAAAACCCCTTCTTATCATACATACAGTGTGGTCCATAGGTCGATTTTTATTCTCAATTGCCGCCGAAAATGATATAAGTAAATCATCGATATTATGAGCTTTACATAAAGAAAAATATCAACCTTATAAAGTTCAGGTGGTTCAGGAGTTAAATGAGGATGATCTTGATAAAAGGCAACAATTCTGTAAACTGTGAACTGATGATGGACAGAATGGAGGCAGATTTGCAGTTCATAAACAAAATTGAAGCTACTTTTCATTTAAATGGAACGGTTAATAGACTAAACTGTAGATATTGGAGCAGAGAAAATCCCTCATTTGATATGTGAGGCTCACACACAATATCCCAAAAAAATTAACGTTTGGGCTGGTATCATTAACAACAAAATTATGAGCCTATATTTTTTTGAAGGCACAATTAATGGTGAGGTTTATTTAGGTTGTTTGAAGAACTTTTTATTAACTACATTAAACATACTTTTTTCTTATGTTTATGATCTAAATACAATACAATAGATCAATTTCATACCAACAAGACGGAGCTCCACCGCATTACACACGTATTGTTAGAGATTATTTGAATGAAGTTTCTCCCAATAGGTAGATAGGAAGACATGGAACGATTGAATGGCCGCCTAGATTTTCCGATATGACTTCTCCCGATTACTTCTATGGGGGTTATTCAACATCAAAAGTATATTTCAATAGAGCTGACAATATTGCAGATTTAACTATTAGGATAACGGAAGACATTAACAACATGACCCGTGAGCTACTGCAAAATGTTGTACGAAAATTCCGAAATAGCCTTGCTTATTGTCAATAAGTGACTGGTGATGATTTTGATCATTTAATTTAACTGTATAAGGATTTGAAAAATACTTCCTAAACATTATGTGACATTATTTCATTCATTCTTGTAAAAGTATTAAAATTTGACATTTTCTAAATAAATTTTCTCATGATTCTATCAATTTTGAAAAAGTTAGTGTGGCTGGACAGAGAATAAAAATCCCTTTCGTGCCAACGAAACTCCTTTTTGTGCTCATAATTCAGACATCGTGCAAGAAGAGTGTAATATTTTCATTCTATAAATTATTGTCAAATTGAGAATAGAAATCGACGTGTTTTTTCAAACAAATACATAATAACAGTAAAAATTTAAAAAATAATTCATATATTTTGTTAAAATTGATCATAGTAACAGCTTATATCCTAAGTATCTGCTTAGGCTAAGGTACATCCTAGAAAAGAACGTAATTTCTACAAAAGAGCTCAAAGTCGACTTACAGAAATAAATTGAAAGAATTGTACCGGTTGTGACACCTGCTGCCAAATAGTTTATCCACAATCTAAGTTGTATTATATTAAAAATAATCGATTAAACTAAATTATTCGTTTAAAATATAAATTTTTATACATATAAAAATGATTTTACGTAATTAACGTTCAATTATATCACAACATTTTAAAGCGAGCCCAGAACCCTTCATGCAATAAACAATCTCAAATCGATGCCAAAAAAAAACGTACAAGACAATAAGCCCTAGGATAAAGCTCAAAGCATCATCATCCAGACCTTGAAGGAATCCCTTCTTGACATTGTCTTGTCTCATGCCGTCCCCATTAGCATTCTTTAATTATTTCGCCGGTTCCTTTTTTTTAATTCGCATATATAGCGTCTCTTCGTGTTCTCTATCTCTCTCTCTCTCCTTTTCTCTCTTCCTTCATCTATCTCTCTTTCATCACACACACGAAGGCGCATACTTCTAAGGTTAAATCCATCATTATATCGGCGCTAAGGGCAAGGATTCTCTCATACTAGGTATATATATATATATATATATATATATATATATATATATATATAAAGCTACACGTTCCCTTAACAATAGACGTCAAGAGGCACGTACAAACAAGGCATAAGGATGAAGGATAAAGGCTGAAGAGAAAGGGGAAGGGGCAAGTAGCGCCTGGATGATGTGATATACGAAAAAGACTCTTATGGGATTCTTTTTTTTTGTTGTCGTCGTATAGGTGTTTTTTATATGCAGAACTATCTAACAAATTTTTTTGTCTTCTGTTTAATTGGTAAGCAGACTCTGAAAGTATTAAATCAGTGTTTCAAAAATATTTTGCATACATATTTCTTACAAACACATGATTCACTTTATTAGTTGGAATAAGTACTGAAACAAGAAATGGACAAATAAATCTTATGAAAAATTATATACTTATTCCATTAAAATATAAATTACATTGATCATTAGTTGATCAATAGGTAAAATACTATTACCATATCCCTCAACGATGACAACAACTACTCGTTGAGCAAATACTCCAACCCGCATTGGATTACATCATCGTTGATAGGTGCAATATGAATATGAAATAGTATGCAACACAAATATTGCATAATTATTCTAACCCTTATGCTTTTATTCAATTCGGAATAACACCAAAGTTGTTGAATCAAGTGTATGATAGCTGATTTCGTTCTCATTAGAGCTCATCAGATGCACATATGACGCGTGGATGTGTCCGAAAAAGTCAAAGCACCAGTGAGATGTCGACACCAGGCCGATTACTTTATGAATACTCGTAGAGAATTGTTTATCTCATCCTTTCATAGATAAACTTACTCACTGAAATACTAAATTATTATTTGAACTAATATTTAAGTAAAGTTGTTATTAGGAACAAGGAAACAAGGAAAAACTGCATTTTATTGAGCAGGTATCTCTGATATCAGTAAGAAAAATGTTCGAACTGAGAGCCGTAATTCCAATAAACTGTGGATTTATCAATGTATACGTTTAAAAAACTTAAATTTACCATTTGACCCTTGCAGCAGCCCTGAAAAAAAACGTACATCATGTCAATGTTGTCTTCTCTTTTTGAGGAGTCAGAAAAATCTGAAAAAGCAATTTTGAGTTTGAGGATTGGTTAGATTCGAGCTCGCTACCAATAAATGTTGCAAAAACAATAATTCCATACTCGATCCTTGTTTCAAAATTACAAAAAGAAAATCGAATTTGTTTGTATAGGAGCTACCGCGTTGTTTTCACGCGTTTTTAATATCACCGCCATAAACAACAGGTAAGTAGGTAGATATATATTTCATATTTTCAACCTGTTTACTACACAACAGCTATAGAGAAAAGAAGAACTTGCACGGCAGTTGCCAAGGACCTGCTGTTTCATTTCACACGACAACGAGGACGATGTGTGAGATTAATAACATGATACCTTTGGTGCTTGTAGCACCTCCTCCAGTCTGAGAAGAAAAAAATATAGCCTTCATGTCGTAAATAAGCCTTGGTATACACTCAAGCCCAAGCCAGAGCAAGCGAACATAGGGAAGCAAAAATGAGACGAGTTTACGATCATCGTCCGTATGGAGTGCGACGGAAGCACGATATTCATTCAGCACAGTGTTGCCGTTTGTAGGAGTTTTGATTGATTTTCCAGAAATGCTTTTATGTTTATTTTTTATTGATATATGTACCCAATTTTTGACCAATGTTTTTAATCTTTTCTCCTTTCATGTTTCCTAACAAGTTATTAAATCCATAGAAGAACGACAGAATAGTGATTCTTATAGCATTATTTTTGGATTTACAACTTTGACAACCCTGAGATTTATTTACTATTTGAGGAGATTCAGGATCCAGAGTTCAGTCTTGGATTAACCATTGATGAGGAAGAATTTCGGTAGAAAATTGTTAAATCCAACATTTATTTGGATCTCATACAAATAGTATATATATGGCCTGCATGTCGTAAATAAGCCTTGGTATACACTCAAGCCCAAGCCAGAGCAAACGACCATAGGGAAGCAAAAATGAGACGAGTTTACGATCATCGTCCGTATAGAGTGCGACGGAAGCACGATATTCATTCAGCACAGTGTTGTCGTTTGTAGGAGTTTTGATTGATTTTCCAAGAATGCTTTTATGTTTATTTTTTATTGATATAGGTACCCAATTTTTGACCAATGTTTTTAATCTTTCCTCCTTTCATGTTTCATAACAAGTTATTAAATCCATAGAAGAACGACAGAATAGTGTTTCTTATAGCATTATTTTTGGTTTTACAACTTTGGCAACCCTGAGATTTATTTACTATTTGAGGAGATTCAGGATCCAGAGTTCAGTCTTGGATTAACCATAGATGAGGAAGAATTTCGGTAGAAAATTGTTAAATCCAACATTTATTTGGATCTCATACAAATAGTATATATATGGCCTTCATGTCGTAAATAAGCCTTGGTATACACTCAAGCCCAAGCCAGAGCAAACGACCATAGGGAAGCAAAAATGAGACGAGTTTACGATCATCGTCCGTATAGAGTGCGACGGAAGCACGATATTCATTCAGCACAGTGTTGCCGTTTGTAGGAGTTTTGATTGATTTTCCAGAAATGCTTTTATGTTTATTTTTTATTGATATAGGTACCCAATTTTTGACCAATGTTTTTAATCTTTTCTCCTTTCATGTTTCATAACAAGTTATTAAATCCATAGAAGAACGACAGAATAGTGATTCTTATAGCATTATTTTTGGTTTTACAACTTTGGCAACCCTGAGATTTATTTACTATTTGAGGAGATTCAGGACCCAGAGTTCAGTCTTGGATTAACCATAGATGAGGAAGAATTTCGGTAGAAAATTGTTAAATCCAACATTTATTTGGATCTCATACAAATAGTATATATACTATATAATCTCATCTAAATTCAAATTTTGATTACTTCGAAATTTCTTGAGCGGAATATAATTTCTATTAAACCCTTTGTATATAATGAATCAGATATGACTAAATATCTGGTCTTGAAAAGTTTTTATTGCATCAGATTAAGGAGGTTGCTTCAGGGGAAAAGGCTACGAATTGAAAAAAAAGTGGTGCTTATTGCAAGTGTGATAAATATACTGAAACGGCCTTAAATTTCCGCTACTGTCTTGTGCTCTCGGTATATAATCATCTCCATCTAAATTCACATCGCGAGAAAAGAACAAAGGCATTCCTCATCCTCCATAAATAATTCCCGTTTTATGCAAAACACCCCGATCCGAACGGAGCGCGCCTTTAAAATTCAGTTTAGCGTAAAAATATTAATTTAGCGTCCCGGCCATATTTTATTCACTCTATATATATATATATATATATTGCAGCCGCTGCCGCACATTCTACTAGTACAAAATTCTCTAGCTCTTTTTCACATCTTTATAAAATCTATCTGGCATTCGTAATTGCCCAAAACAGAATGAAAGAATAAAGGAAAGGAAAGCATCGTCGTGGGTCGTGGAACAGCCGCAAGGAGTGGCACAAGCCCAAAAAAAGAGGTGACTCCATCTAACAAGTCCATTACAGATATTCAGTCGAATATAAAAAAGTATGCCACCAGCACTACTTGCTAAAGTAGGTAAGTATTCTCAGAAGAAGATACAAAAGGAATAATAGCTGAAACACTTTGTGTTTTTGTTAGAGTCATTCAGCAAAGCAACCTGCCCCAAAGAGAACAGAGAACATTGTCCGAAAGTGAGCTGCTGCTTATACCTAAGCCAGTTTTACAAGATCTGGAAGGCGGCGTTGGAAATTACTGAAATACGAATACAACGACTCTTGCGGGACTCTTCTCTCTTCGAAGTCTTATTTTCTACTATTTAATAGGATTTCGTTTATTCGGAAGAAGAAGAAGAACGAAAAAAAAAAGATACGGAAAATAAACGCCGCCGGAATGCAGGATGTTATATACTGAATAATTTCCAAGTTGGAATTGCTCTTCAGAATTCCGCCTCGGCTGCGAAATATTATTATCTATATATATATATATATATATATATATATATATTATATATATATATATATATATATATATATATATATATATATATATATATATATATACACTGAGGCTGACTCTATTTGCTGTAAAAGATGAATTTCTATGGAAAGCGCAGCTAGTCGACATTTAATATTCACTCTACTTGTCTCTACAATATTCTTCGTGCCTTAATACTGATCTAGAATGGTTAACTGAAATTACTGAAGGCATTTTATATTTCAGTCCAACCGTACAACAGTAAAGTACATGGATACGACACACCTGGATAATGCAGATAACTAGCAAGGCGTTTATAGCAAAAGAAAAGATGGGATTAAAACCATCAGTGCCCAGGAAATAGACAATTGAAGCCCACCTTAGAAATGCTATAAGGATCAATCTCTCAATTTTGATTCAAAGTTTAATGTAAGAAAATTAGGGGTAAATCAATGATGAAAAAAGTTTTGTTGCACCTGTAATTTGTAACACCCTGTGGTAGATAGCTGCGAATCTAAAACCATAACCCAGTATTTTATTATTTTTTTTGTTTACTCTATTATCATTTTTAAGAAAGAAGTTACACTCTTTCATATAGGAAACACTACATAAAAAAGTAACTTGTATGTTTACCTTTAAAAGCTAATAACAACATGAAAACATCAGAAAAGAATAATTCACCTATACGCACGCATTTTATTGGATACAATTCCGTGAATATTGCACAAATATCTGGACGCAGGTAGTGTTGAGCGGATGGTATAGCCAGCTTCCAGCCCAGACCTCAATCGCATTTCTTGGACCAACAAGATGTTACCCAATGTTCTGTTCTAAATATTGGTACTAAATATGACGTAGGTAATTTATTTTAACACACTTAAACACAATAATCAGTTACTGTATATTGAATTTCAACAATTATTTTGGAACTTTGTTAAAATTCTATAGTCTCTCAGTTAAAAATAAGATGTAAATTTTCCACAATTATTATCCTCACATAACTCATCTCTATGTCCTACTACGGATGAAGAAAATAATGAACAAATATTGGATCATCTAATATCACCTTGAAAGCAGCTGAATCGTAATCAAATCGTTTACCTACGGGCTGGTATAGCAGCTTTTGCTATTTGACTTTGGTGAGTTATATATTTGCTTTTCCTATATACAGACAGAACATGGCATACCAGACTGGGAGAGTATTTTTACTCTTTCAGGAAGGTATAAGTAATAAGAAGACATGAAAATTGGAGTAGCAATTGGGGTCATCTCCTATAAGAGCTCCAATAAGGTAGTTTGTGAAAAGAGGTCACCCTAAAAAGATTAAAAATTATCGCAAAGTGTTATTCATTATTTTATTTTAGACCGTGAACTGTTCGCAAAATGATTTCATCCAATTCACCGAACTTGAAGATATTAGGAAACCCAGTAATCTAACTATAATATAGTGCGGTAGAATATGGAATATTATATGAGCCTTAAAAAAATATGGGCCAAAAATGTTGTTGCTGATGAAAGCAGTCCAAACGTTCACTTTTTTCGGATATTGTGTGTGAGTCTCACATATCCAATAAGGATTTTCTCTGCACCAATATCTACAGTTTTGTCTATTAACCGTTCCATCTAAATGAAAAGAAGCTTCATCAGAAAACACATTTTTTTATGAACTGCAAATCTGCTACCATTCTGTCCATCATCAGTTCAAAGAATTGTTGCATTCTATGAGGATCATCCTCATTTAACTTCTGTACCAACTGAACGTTATAAGGATGGTATTTTTCTTTATTTTAAGCCCACCATATCCATGATTTACTTACATCATTGTCGGCGGCAAGTTGTCTACTTGTCATATTCCTCATTCGCTAACAGTACATCTAACTTTTTTCCTTATCCAATTTAACATTTTGACCTGGTTTTTGAATAGTTTCTATATTTTTTCTTTCAGCTTCGGATAAATGAGAGCAGCTTACAAATATCAAAATAACAACAGCTTACTAAATAGAAAATTCCAAGATCACCATGGTTATTGGCAAGAAGTGAATGGTGGTGACATTCTGAACATTTCATTTAATTGTAAAATAAATCGAAAAATACTTCCTAAACATTATGTGACATGATTTCCTTCATTCTACTTATAAGTATCAAAATTTTACATTTTCAAAATAAATTTTCTCAGTTATGATAGCAACAAATTTGAGAAACTTAGTATTGCTAAACAGAAAATAAAAATCCCTTTCGAACAAGATGCCAGACGATTCCCCTTCTCATTTAAAATTTTCAAAAGGGTGCTAATAATTTAGAGGGGTCTAGGAAGGGGGTAATATATTTATATATTTAATTGTCAAATTGAGAATAAAAATCGACCTGTTTTAAGTTTTTTTAACTAATACATTATAACGCTAAATATGAATGTATTCCATACTGCAGAAGCTATTATGAAAATAAGAAAAACTGTTAACGAAATCGTCAAAATTAGTAGTAGGATCTCAACAGGTGAAATTTTTGAAAAAAAATTAAAAATTGTTTTTATCGGGCCTTTAAGATTTAAACCGAACCGATGAGTACCTACTATTGCTATCCTTTTCTCGATTCTAACTATACTTATGTATATGTGTTTGCCAGCAACAGCAATTCCATAACAAATTACTGTTTATCTACCACAACACAAAATTAAACTTTAAATTAACAATAACGTCTGACGTCTGACAATTGCGACATAGCCATAGACGATCTTCCAGAAAGTACCTATATACCAGAGAACGAGACGTATATAAACACTCCATGCTCGTGCGTAATTCCAGTGACGGATCCTATTGTCGTTCCATGTCGACAAAATAATGATCTTGGTTGAATGAGATTGAATGAGATAATTATTATTACCAATGTTGGATCACACTTGGAGCTTAACAGGCGGCGAGATTTCTGCGATCTAAGTACGAATTCGAAATTTCAAGTTTCTAGACCGTATGGGGCCTGCGAAATCGCTGCGGAGTCCATTGATACAAGAACCGAAAGTAATAAAAACTATTTAAAAAGGGTGTTCAAATCGTGAACGCTCTCATTCCTACATAAATAATTCAGAAACCATTACTGCAAAATAATCCAATTATATATTATTATTACACTGAACTTTCTGAGAGCTATCTAACTGAATTTCAAAGTGTTCAATTTTGCCAATCCATCACCCAAAGCCTATTTCGCTTCAATGTGCTGATGAACTATCTAATTTTCAACGATAATCTATACTATTACACTTGCATACCAACATTCTTGTCACCCTATAATATATAACTATGTTAATTATACCAAATTGCCACTAATTCATGTGGAAACACTAGTAGGTATATACGAAAATTACTTAATACCAGATACTGATAGATAGCATGATCTCGGATGAAAAAGTAAAGCTATGACGAATAATGAATATTTAAAATAATGGGATCCGTTTTGCCTTTTGCTTATAATTTGTCATATAAGCTGTGTGAGATTGTGTGATTCGTTGGAAGATATTCCACCTGTCTATACGACATAATCCACAGCTTTTAGCTTATTACCATTGCTCGAATTTATTGATGCCATTACTGTCCACCTGGTGGTTGTAGGTAGTACTGCGGCGCGCTTCGGGGACGCACTATGTTGTGTTATATAATAAGAAACAGGAACGTCGTCGGAACGTGTTTTACTTTATGACACTAAACACAATCGGAAATGTTGCGTAATCTGCTTGTATCTTTTTCATCGACTATAGAATGGACAGTTATGGATATTTTCCAATTAAATTCGAAATGGTCTATGTGTGGATAACGATAATAAGTCTGTCGACTCGACTCTGACTGTCTCGAGTCTCTAATTCATTGAGAGAGAAGAAGCCCATGGCGAGGATAATGGTAGTAATGGCTGCGTGATACTTTGAGAAAATAACGATAATTTTTAGTAGACAAATAAACTATGAGCTAAGAGCATCAACTGATGTTAAACTATAGACACCAGATTTGTTCCTGACTACTGGAGATCATTATCATATTATGTTACTTTTGTTTTTTTGGAATTTTGACCCACAAAAACCGCTCCCATCAAAAAAATATTGAATATATATCGTTCGTAACAAACCCAAAGAAAATTACGTCATTTCCGTTCGAGATATTCGCAAAAAACATAAGTCTGTAGGCAAGCAAGAAAGTTAATCCGCACGATAAATCAAGAACGGAACCGAATTTCGACCAAGGGCTTTTTGCTGATGCTTGGTATCGGCCCAAGGAAGAGCCCTACTGTTTTTGGTGAAGTTTAGATACACGGGTGTCTTGTTACGGCGGAAAAACCCTGTTTTTTAGACCATTTTCTAAGGAAAATCATCGAAAATCTCAAATCTGTTCACTTTTTTGGCAAAATTGAAGTCAAAACGGTATAATTTAGCTAAATATATAAAAATAAGACTAAATATAACATTTTCATCAGATAAAATTGAAAATTGTTGATACAATGAGTATGCTCAAAGTGTCTTTCGTGATTTTTGTTCCAAATTTTACACATTTACCCTTGTTTATCATTCTAATGTTTTAAATTAATATATAATTTCAAGTGACTATCTGCAAATTACTGGATATTACTGTTATCAGTCCGCCCAGAAATTGTTGGTACAAGAAGTATGCTAATCGGTATGAATATCCTTATGAAGGCTTACTGCCTTCTTTACTAGTTACACAGATTAATTTTCATACTTCTTCAGTTGTCCATAAGGAAGCCAACAAAAACACTCTCATTTTGATACAAAGAGTATTTTCCCATATCTCAAAAAAGCCCCTGCAAGATTTTTGAATAGCTACTTTCTGGTCCCACACATGCTCGATCCGGTTTAGATCAGGGCTTCGTAGAGGCCAATCTTAATCATTTCATGTCCACTTTCAGCCCGTCATCCATTGAAGTGTACGTATTGCAACATGAGGTCTGTCATTATCGGGTAATTAAGGAAAAGTTTCACCAAGCAATGATGTGAGAGGGATCACGTGCTCCGCTGAAGATTCTTCGATAGAACGGTTAGAAGTTAAGGTGCGATTTTCGGTCAAGTTGTTGTACGAGTAAACTGCATATTTTCCTATGTTTTCTCAAAAAATGAAGTTAATATTCATAAAAAATGGAGATGCTAAGAAAAGATTTAGTGCAAGGAGACATCAGATAGACAGATAGATAATATTGATCTGACTACATTTTGTAACAACATACAATCATAGCAGGTCAATAGACACATAAGAATATTACAAAAGCAAATGTATAATAAAATAAAAATATATAAAAAAAATACAAACAAAGTTACAGCAATGGGAAGTCAAGTGATAGCGTGTTTCTTAACCGCAAGGAATTCTTCGACACTGTAGAAACATTCAGAGATGAAATATCTCTTCAAATTTATCTTGAACTTTGAGGCTCCAAGCTCTTTCATTGATAGCGGCAGTATATTATAAAGGTTATAGTTAAGTGTATTCTTGGAATATTTCTTTAATCTAAATTTATGGTTAACAATAAGATTTGATAAGGTTGGTAATTCGAATGTAGCTGTCTTCAAGTGAATAGAAAAGACAAAAAAGTATGTCATTAAATTGTCCCAAGGAGTGTTTCCACCTGGAATGACACTAGGTACATTCGATATATATTTTTATGATCATTTTGACTAAAAGTGATCAAAAAACTGAAAAATCATCCAATACTTAATTTGAACAAAATTTTCATCGACCGTTTATTTTTTTTTTGTCCCCAAATATATAAGCAGATTTCGATAGAACCTTTATGAACTCATTGCTGCCAATTTTTTAGACCTATTATAATAAAGGCCTATTGAGAAGTTGAAAATGTAATGTCTTAATCTAATTTCTTCAGCATTTGCTACTAGCTTCACGAGTTCTCAAAAAGCTCGTGCTTTCAACTAGTAGTAAAAAGACTTTCAACTTCACAATGACGCAGCGTCGAGAGAAAAACTCATATGAATCGAGATACACCAAACAAAACTTCAAACAATATAGCCTCACTCTTATGCTGTGCTCTATACCACCGCTTCACGCCTTCAGTATTTAGGAAAGCGCTCAGCCCCATCATAAAAATTTGGTGTGTCCATAAAACAACAAGAGAAAGGCCCGCCACATAAGCATATGCCCGATGCGAGAATAGCCCAATGGCAATAAAGCCAGACATACAGACAGACACACAGAGATGGCTTATGGTCGGAGTGAGTTGTTTTTTCTCTTCTCTTCTTTTTCGCTGTTCAAACTTTTACGAGTCCTTCTTCTCCGATATACACTTTTATAACAGTGAGTGCGCAGGCATCCAATAGCTTTTTGTTATTGTTTGAATAGGTCCGGCAGCACATTCGGTAAAACATATATGTATACATACCTGAGATATTTATGTTTTATTTTGACATCCCTATTGCTACTGTGTACCTTTGAGAAAAGGTAGGTACATGGCTGTAAATTTCATCTGTTTGCTCTGATATTATCTTCGTAAACTCTTTTTATTTGGGAGATGTTATAATTTATTGTTAGGCACTGTTGCTGAAAGGTTAAAATTAAATAAAGACAATAAAATATAACCTTCTAAAAAAAAAGTTGTTAGATTGTAATTAGAGATGAAGCTGATATCCGGTCTATATGGTCGAAATTTTCAATATTCGGCCCGATAACAGTAATTCAAAAGCTACTAAAATTTCCTAAAATCAAATGCAATAAATACCAATTTTTCCTGAATTGTAATAAAATAAACTCTGGTGTAATATTTTTTTTACCTAAAATTGGACCGATTTTTTTAGTTGGTACATAAAAAATACAAAATAATATTAATTCTATTATTGGTTCTGGTAATTTTAAAGTTGAGCAGTTGTAGTTAAATTGATAACTTTTGGCACCAATTCCAAAAGTACCAGAACCAATAGAATTAATATTATTTTGTATTTTTCATTGTACCAATTAATAAAGTCGGTCCAATTTTTTGTTTAAAAATTATTTATTCCACACTTTCAAATGTAACATTGGTCATCAAAATCATTCAAGGTTCACCAAAGAAGTAGCAGTATGTTGCTTATACTTATTCAGAGATTTCCAAAACTCGCGGAAATACACGTATTCAGATTTCCCCAACGTTGCTATGTAAGGACATGTTAAATGTGTAGAGTAATGTTTCCACAATACCAAGCTTTCTTAAGAAGCATTCATTTCCATTTTTGTCTTTAGATACATTTGTTGATTTCTTACAGCATTAGGGAGATGACTTTCCGAATTGTTGTTCTAATGTCAGTTTAAATCGACTTTTGAGATATTTTAGTTGATGGTAAATAGTACTTAATACTTAATCTAAATTCTTCACAAACTACCAAGAACTAAAATTAGTCACGTGAATAACTAATATAATCATAACTATAGTGACAAAAGAAATTAAACAACAAGTGAAATTAAAAAAAAAATAAAAATTGTTTTTATTGGGCATTTAAGATTTAAACCGTACCGATGAGTACCCACTATTGCTATCCTTTTCTCGATTTTAACTATACTTATGTATATGTGTTTGCCAGCAACAGCAATTCCATAACAAATTCCTGTTTGTCTACCACAACACAAAATTAAACTTATTAATTAACAATAACGTCTGACAATTGCGACGTAACCATAGACGATCTTCCAGAAAGTACCTATATACCAGAGAACGAGACGTATATATACGCTCCATGCTCGTGCGTAATTCCAGTGACGGATCCCATTGTCGTTCCATATCGACAAAATAATGATCTTGGTTGAATGACATTGAATGAGATAATTATAATTACCAATATTGGATCACACTTCGAGCCTAACAGGCGGCGAAATGTCAGCGATCTAAGTACGAATTCGAAATTTCAAGTTTCTAGACCGTATGGGGCCTGAGAAATCGCTGCGGAGTCCATTGATACAAGAACCGAAAGTAATAAAAACTATTTAAAAAGTTATACCGATATCAGTCCATCAGCTCGCCGGATATCAGTCAGCCAAACAACTAGGTATACGTTTCATCTTCAATCGTAGGACACTAATAAGAAGCCTCCGTTCAATTGGAACTCGAAAATATATAAGCATAACTATTCTCTTGAAGGTGTAAGAAAAAATACAATACCACTCATAACCTTAAAGATATACAATCTATGTTATTTCAGCCTTATAATAAAGAACAAATTCTGGATACTTTTTTCAAAAGAAATTTATTTCAACCTAGATACTAAACACCCTGTAGTGAGCAGTCAAATCTAATATCACTGTAATTGATAAAGATACAAAAATATCTTCCCATCTCAATAATATCTCACCCCGTTCGAGAGATTTATTGATATTTTTGAAATCAAAAGAATAGGTACATATATCCCACCTGCAGATCCAAATATTGAAAATCTTTAACGTGATAGACTGTGAAAACCCTTACACTTACCGCGCACCCTTTTGCCTTTCGTTTCCTATCGTTTCTCCGCGCTTCCCTCATGAGAACTAAAAATAAAGTCGGCATCATCAAGTCATCGTTTCCACGGCAACCTACTTCCCTGCAGGTTAAAGCCTTATTGGATATGTTTTGATCGTTTTATTTTATTTTCGACTTTTTCCTCCCACAGATATACATATTTAAATTTGTTTTATCTGGGGGCTTTCATTTTCAAATGCGCACCAATGGTGTACCTACTATATTCACACCGATGTCTCTAAAAATATGTATGTTAGTAGCTATATAGAATATAAGATACTCACTGTATCGAATATACCGGACATTATTAAAATTCACCAAATTAGTAACAGCATTTTCTCCGTACAATTCTTCCTGAACTGTTCAATATAACATATTCCTTTCGTTCTCTACTGCTCATTTTAAATAATATTACATATGTATATCATTCCTCAGAACAATGTTCTTCAGTCGAATGATATTTAATTACATGAATATTCAAATATTTTTTTTAGAAACATTGAAGAAAGAGGATCAAACCTGAACTAATATAATAAATCGAAGACAAAATTACCACAAACTGAATGACAGTGACAGGTTTACTCTTGCAGATGACAACTTTTTTGGCAAAACCATTGTGAATGTAACAAAAGTGTTAGTGGTACTGTTGTATAATTTGATGTCTTCTATCGACGTCAACGATTTCACAGAACCAAACATTATTTATTGAGCTATTGTAATTACCAACTATTTTATAAAGTATTTTTTCATTCATTAAAATATTTGATAATAATTGAAATAAATTTTCTTGAATTCTCAATTCCAGTTCTTTTGAACAATTTAGAAAATATTGTTCTGAAGGCTGCTGAATGAAATATATTTATTAGACATACAAATATTAATAATAACATATTATAGATGTAGTATTGAAGTATTTGAATCCTCCTTTTTCATTCACAAACAGATCCAATTCAAGCAAGGCATCTCTTAAATGGGCAATGTTATTTAAATTATTTACAAAATCATTGGAAATGAATGTCCTTCGAATTCAGACATCTTCAAGGAAGAACATGAACTTGAATAAATTAGGAAGTAAGCGCAACTAACAGTTATTAACAAAATTCAGAGAAAAATCAGTCAAAAAAGGAGGAGGTATACAATTCGGTTGTAAGTGTGATTTTTTTATGGCTGTTCGTAAACGTACTCCGGTTCAGACGATTTTTGTTTCATTTGAAAAAGGATATTTGAGAAATGGTCCCATATTTAGAATAACACAAAACGAAATCTCCTACCAGGGGACATTTTTTCTCGAAATAGAGAGACGGCAGAATTACAGATGAGATGATATCTGGAAACGTTTAAATTGAAATTTTGTTCAAAAGAGTTACTGAATAATAACAAGTACAAGCAAAGAATATACATGGGTAATAGGATAAGTACTTCTTTGGCTCTAGTGAACGTTCAACAATTTTCATGAATGTTACACTCAAAAGTGTGAAATAAATATTTGTTACAAAAAAAATGGACCGACCTTTCTATTAGTTGATGCACTGAAAAATGCAAAATAATTTTAATTCTATTGGTGCTGGTAATTTTTAATTTGTGCCGTTTCGCGATGTGAATATATTACTTTTGTTTTTTTGAAAAATCAGTTTTTTGGAATTTTGACCCAAGAAAACCACTCCAATAAAAAGTGTTGAATATACCCAATGAGGTGCATGAAATTATCTATCGTTTGTAAAAAAAAACATAAAAAAATCACTTCATACCCGTTCGAGATATTCGGAAATACATGAGTCTGTGTCAAGCAAGAAAGAGAGTTAAACTGCACGATAACTCACGAACGGAACCGAATTTCAACCCAGGGTCTTTGCTGTTGGTTGGCATCGGCCCCAGGAAGGGCTCTTTGGTGAAGTTTAGGTAATCTGGAGTCGATTTGGGGCCGGAAAACCCTGTTTTTTAGACCAGTTTAAGAAAAATCGTCGAAAATCTCAAATTTCTTCACTTTTTTGGGCTAAGCGATCCGTGTGGATATGCCCATGAAGGCTTACTAGTTTATTGTTGTCGGCATCACCTCCAAAAGTACCAGCACCAAGTGAATTAATATAATTTTGTATTGTTCAGTGCACCAACTTATAAAAAGTTGGTCCAATTTTTTTACATTTATTAATCGATAAGAACTAAATGAAAAATAGATGCTATTAAATCTGGACTGGAAACTATGTTTTCATTGATCTCCAATATACATAGAACTAAAAATCATTTTTACATACAACGCCTTTCACAATATTAAGAAATAACTGAACATATAACAGATACCCATCACTTTTATTATCACCATATAACAACTTTTATACTTTACGAGAGATAAAAAAAAATTAAAAAAAAAGAAAAAGCCTTACACATGCATCCACTTCAATTACAAGGCCTAAATAACCTTAAGACGATGATGATGATGATGATGATGATGACATTTTATGTGGCAATATATCTAACATACATACACATGGTTAATAGCTTTTGATAGAGTAATAAAAGTCTTTTTCAAAAGGTCGCACCACACGAGAACATCCCGATAAGAGAGATGATAATATATCAAACTACTTTCTAATGCCATTATTGTTTTAATTATTATTATATTTTATTTTGTTAATAACATTTAACATGTCTTAATATATGTTTTCAATTCAAGTCACATGATCTCATCGGTGTTTGGTTTTTTTTTATAGTAGGTAAGTGGTCTCTCCCTATACACCTATACCTATATATGTGGCTGCGTAAATCTTGGGAAACTTGCAAGCTCTTGGTTGGTTGGCTGATCGTTGCTAGCCGAGCTATACTTCCTTCTCATAATATATGTGAACATGCTCCCGCCATACGCGTAGTCCTCCTCTACACGTATGTGGTGATGTGGGGGTGGAGTTTCTTAAGTTTATCATCATCCATCGTCTCGGTTTTTCTTTGCTTTCCTTCTAATGGCAAATCCGTGCTGAGCACCACACCCCCGCCACGATATACCACCTATATGGACGCGTTCACGCGCCAACAATATACAAAATACAGTGCGTTCCATAGGTATAGAATAAATTCATTTTTATTCTCAATTCGACAATTTTTAGAATGAAAATATTACCACCTGCCTGCACCACCCCCTCTGAATTATGAGCTCCGCCTCCAAAATTTTAAATGAGAAGGGGGGTCTAAAGGGATTTTCATTATCTGTTCAGCAATACTGAGTTTTGCCAATTTGGTGCAATCATAACTGGGAGAATGTATTTTGAAAATATACAATTTTGATACTTTGAGTAGAATAAAGGAATTAATGTTACAAAATGTTTTTAGGAAGTTTTTTTGATTTTTTTACAGTTAAATTAAATGTTCACTTCTTTACAATAAGCGAGGAGATCTTGGAGTTTTCGTACAACATTTTGTCTTTTGTTGGACAATATTCTATTAGATTGACAAAATTTACGATAATTCCTTGCTTATTGTCAATAGATGAATGGTGGTCATTTTGAATATTTTATCCAAATATAGAACAAATTAAAAAATACTTCCTAAGCATTATGTAAAATTATTTCCTAGTATCAGAAATTTTCATTTTCAAAATAAATTATCTCAGTTATGATTGCATCAAATTGGAAACACTTAGTATTGCTGAAAAGGGAATGAAAATCCTTTTCGAACAAGGTGACACTCGATCCTCTTCTTATTTAAATTTTCTGAGGGATGCTCATAATTCATGGGTGGGTACAAGAAGGGAGTAATATTTTTATACTATAAATTGTAAAATTGAATTTAGAAATCGAACTGTTTCAGGTTTTTTGAAACAAATACACACAAGCATGCTAAAAATTAATTTATTCCATACATATGGATCGTACTGTATATTAATACTACTTCTATGGTTAGTATTTTGCGTGAAAAAGGAGGCCATGTTGAATATTTTAAAGTGGTAGTGGTGGTGACCACGACGACAGTTAGTATAGGAACACCTCCAAGAAGTTCCGCCACGCGACGCGCAGGTTTTTTAAGTCAAAGTAGAAAATCACTGATTTGCCACTAAAATGGCCGTTTTTCGACCTGTCAAATGTTCAAATCTCTACAGGTACATAATCACCTTTTTCTTGGAAATTTTAACTGATATATTCAATATGTTTGACCGACTAACCCCGAACGGAGGAGGAATACAATCCGACTGTCCACATTTTTTTTATGGTTCTTTCGCACGTATTATAAGGGTGTTCGAGCAGCGGTTCAAACCAGTCCCAAACCGTCAGACGCCTGCGCACTTCAATTTACGATAAATATTTTTTTTCCAACTACTAGTAAGATGTTCGAGCAGTAGTTTGACGATTTCCAAACTAGTCCAGACTCAGTTTGAGACAGGCGCAGTTGAAGCGTCTTCTTCTTCTTAGGGTATAATGTTCTCTGTTGTTGGAGAAATCTTTTTCAGAGAACACTACCACAGTCCAAAAATAAACCCTGGTTTGTGTTTTGTCCATCAGTCTTTCATTGATGTTCTCTCTTATCTTTGGTCATAAAACATATCTATCGGCATAGTCATTTGGTCTATGACGACGAAAATGTAAGAAAGTGGAAGGGGTAGTTTGCAAACTGCAGTTTGGTGTTCGAGCAACAAAATCCCAAACCACTTGGAAACTGTTTCAAACCGCACATGCGCATTTTAAACAGTTATCAAACCGTTCCAAACTACTAATCGAACAGCCTTTATATATTAACAGTGATTTTGATGATTTCTGATTCATTTGAAAGAGGAGGCTCGAGAAATGGTCCCATATTTTTGCTATGTGAAGAGGGTGATTTCTTTCGAAAATTGAAAATCTATGGGTACTACATGAAAGGCCCAAATATTTGTAGCAACATTTACAATGAACATCTTTTCCTTAGAGTGTTACGGTTTTCGAGTTAAAGCAGTGGTAAAATGGTAACATCTAAAATACTTATGCGTATTTCCGCAGCGATGTTTTGAGATCTCAATAATAACAACTACAAGCAGTGAATATACGTGGGTAATACGATAATTACTATCTTCATTCGTATTAGTGAACGTTCAACGATTTTCATGAATAATGTTACACTGAAAAGTGTGAAATAAATATTTTTTACAATAAATTGGAACAAGATGCTGCAAAAAGTTATAAAAGAATTAATATTATTTCGTATTTTTCAGTGCATCAACTAATAACGCCGCTCCAATTTTTTGTAAAAAATATTTATTATATTATTATGTAGACTAGTGCCTTAGCTAAAAGGTAAATATTCTTTTAGAAAATTCATAAAATAATTGTGTAAATAAAAATATGATTTCATAAGATAAGATATCCGTTCAAATAAATATTATAGATTTGTAATAATTATAGAAATAGTTAAAAGCTGAGATTTTTACCAGACGCGCCTTAAAACGGGACATGTTGTTACATGATACTCTTGAAGAAATTTGGTATATCAATGTTCTAATTTGTTCCACAAAATTTACACCCTGATACAAAGTTTGTCTATTCCGTTTTTATTATCGAGTGCACAGAACCCTAAAAACTAGTACGTGCTGGCATGGAGATGTACCTAAAGCTGTTATAGAAACTTTAAGAAAACGTTCAACTTTGATAATTTTTTAACCATTTGTCAAGTTTCTAGCCAAAGATGAATCATATTAAGACCAACAAATACGCAAGCCTTAAACATGTTCTTCAATATGTTGAATATAAGGACTGACGTTAAATTTAACGCCTGGTTTTGGCTTAGAGAATCTACCATATGATATGTATTAGTATTTTTTATATCATAATATAATATATATATATATATATAATATAATATCATAATATAATTAAACTTAAATTATATAAAATTATATAGAATCCAACTCTTCATTTGAAGTTTAATACGCATTCTAGAAGAGTTTATTTCTTAAGATTAGTATTTGATCTCTTGTAGATAAGCTCAGATCGATATTTTTGGCCAATATTTAATTTTGTTTTATTATTTGCTGCAAGCGATTTAAGTCTAGAACATACAAATGTTTCAGCAATAGTATACTTTTTCCGTAGAATACTATAATGATATATTAGTGCTTCCAGAATATATTTTTGATGGATTTTCAATAATCGTTTCTCACAAAAATGGTAAGCATTTGAATAAGTAAGTAAGTACGCTACGAAACAAAGCATGATATAATTTGTAAAAATTATTTTTGTCAAGAATATATCTATCTTATTTTATAGAAAACAAAAACAAGGTATCTTACTTTTTTAACAATACTAACAATATTTTTCATCAAATCCAATTTTCATCCAGAATAACAACAAGCTACATATCTAACTTTTTTTTATTTTATCACATTTACAATTATCACAGTAACCATCTTTACTTATTGTGACACATTTAAACACTCGATTTTGACATACCCAAAGTCACTCTTGAGATAATAAAACCAGTTTCTTATAATTTTTAAGGAATATCTAGCATTGGCTGTAACTTCATCCCAACTGTCACCACAACACATAATGACTGCCTCATCCGCAAATGATAATCGGCGGTATTTTCTCTTTATTTACTGGAAACGCGGTATGAGCCCATGGCCTAACGCATGTACCACTGTAGTTGCGAAAATAGTGGGACAAAGCCTTCATTCCTAAAATATCTTCGCTACGGTAATGACGCACCATCATGGTCAGTTCACGACAGCTTTGACAGAAGTATTGTTGATACGTAGATATAAGAACAAAGGTATTGTATGTCCGTACGGTCGCATTTCGGTCGTGGCTTTGATCCAATTAGCAATACAGACGTATGAAATATATGGTGAAAGTATCAAGAAGGTTATGAAGATACTTTTCTGAACGGTAAGTAATACCGACGAGTTAACTAGTATTGCAACCAATTAACCCAACGTACTGTGAGATAATTAGAATATTACTAGTTCTGCAGTTGAAGTTTAATATTAATAAAATTAGAATATGAGTGACGATCAGTTTCATTAGTTGTCGTTTCTGTTTTAAATGCATTTGGAGATGAACAGAATAGCTGCAATGTTTATATGTAAGTATGTATTGTATTTTTCCATGCAGATACGTCATATTTCCTACAAAGCAATTTTCTTCTTTCCTAAAGCCCCTCAGTGGTGCTTCCACACAACGCTATCTCTTTCTTTCTCGACGTCGACAAAGCGCGAGCTTTATGTCTCCGCACTCTCCATATAAGTAGGTACCTACCAACGTAGCATTTTCTCATTTTGAGTATGACACGGGGCCCTTATCTCGCGTGTTCCTCCAGGGCGGAGGGCAGAGAGACAGAGCAGACACCTCTCACAGAGTATCTTGCACAGGGTTTTATTGCACACTCGTCCTCTTTTCTTTTTCGTATCCCCTACACACGCCGCTTTGCAAGCATCCTCATGGTGTGTCGGCCATCTTGGATCCTTTCCAAGGACCACACGACACCCCGGATCTCTGTTCCTTCTTTTTTTTCACTTCTCTTGTTCATTCCGGCTCTCGCTGTTTGCTTTTTATTTCGACGAATGTATTGTTTCATGTCAAATATGTCTCAGTCTCAAGAGGGCCGTGCAGCCCTCCAAGTTACTGTTTCTTTCTTTCTTTTTTTTGGAGGGAAAATTCAATGCAAGGTTTTTCTTCACGTGCAGGAGAAGTTTTTCTTTTTTGTTATATATGATGACATGAATGTATGACCAAAAACAAAAATGTTACAAACAGAGCATTCACTGTATTAATAATTCTTAAAAAAAATACCGACTTTATTAGTTGCACTGACAAATACAAAATCATATTAATTCTTTTGGTTGTGGTATTTTTGAAGTGGCTGCTAAAAGCTTTCAATGTAACTACAATTGCTCAACTTAAAAATTACCAGTCCCAGGGAAACATTTCAGAATACCCGCGTATATATTACCCCCTTTTGAATAAATGAAATCCATAGAATAGATCACCGTAAACATTTGATTTATGTTTAACTTTCTAAGAAATCACAAATGCAGATTATCTGTAATTGTTGATAAGATCCAATAATTTACCTAACAATGATATTTATTCTGCAAGAAGGTATTTATAATACATTTTGATTACGAATTCTCTTCCATTGACATGGAAATAAGCAACTACTTAGTTATGAACAGCTGTGGTGCACCAACGTGATCATGGGAAAAATACCTATATCCAAAAGAAGTCAAGCACCTACTTACCAAACCAAAAGGGTTGGCCTAGTTTTACGTATCAAAAAGACGGCTCGTCATTCAAATTTGTATTTTGTTGCGGAGAGAATACGACTTGGAATTTGTAATGAAAAATTTACATAGAAACGGAATAGCTGTAATATCATTTGTATATAGCTGTTGGAAAATAGGAAAGCATAATAGTATTGAATACAGCAAATTTTTACATTTAGTTTTTTGACCACTATAGGTGCAATATTGAATAAGTTAATAAGATAACAATTTTAAATGCAAATTTGCAAATTGCAAATTTTTGCAACTAAACGCTGCTTGCTTTGAAATTGTTGTGTAAATTTAGCTGCAGATGAAAAACACATGGCCTTCTCACATATAAGTTCACTAAATAATGGAGTCCCTATAAAGAAAAAGAATGATAAAAGAAATGAATTTCGAAAAACTAAGTTACCTAGATGTTATTTTTCTACTTACCTCTGGCCCTTTCCAGAACAATCCAAGTGTAAAAGGCTTATTCCTTTGCTGGATATGTACTTAACCTTAGGTTTTTTTTGTCTAAATTACGATGTTGAGCTTCATAGCCCATTATGTTGGCTTTATTCTTAAATATACCGGAGACAGTAGATTTTCCAATACTAAATTTACCAGCAACTGATCTGACACATTCCCCGGAATCCACCAACCTAATAATTTCATGCATTTGTTGAAAATTTGTGTGTTTTCTTTTCGGCATTTTTTTAACGACAAACACCTATCACTGCACCTGACGCGAACTTAAATGATATAAGCATCCGACTGCCAAAACCGCTCTGAAATGCGTCCGGATTATGACTTAAAAATCCGGAGTCCGGAGTACCTACTTACTGGATGTCCGGATTTATGTGTGTCCTGATTGTTGAAGTTTCGCTGTGTTTGAATAATTTTCAACAATCAGGTACCTACTCTGCCAAAGGAATTATATTACGCCATTGTGTTTTTAATCGGAATATCTGTTTCTCATTATAGCCTCATTTCAAGTCGAGTGGGTTTCGAGCATCTATGAAAGCACCGTATATCCCAATAAATTCTATTGAATCAAATACGAACAAGCAGATATGTCTTTCTCTTTCCAACCAATTCAGTGAACAAAACGAGCCGAAGAACGATCGCTGAACATTATTTTTACGAGCATGATTTTTCTCCTCCAGTTCTCCTTCCTCCCATGGGCTCATGCTGGCTGATGGTGCAAGAGCAAGAGCTACCAGAGGGAAGCGCCTCGTTTTTTTCTCTTTTCGATTAAATCTAAGGCGTGTTAGATAAATTGTGAAAATCAATTTCGCAAGATCCTGGCACACGGTAAGAGGTAAGAGGAGGAAATAATATTTTTCGACGCGGGAACAAAATCATCGCACTGGCATTCTCAGCGAATGGCGCCGCTCTTAAAAATGGAGTTATTAGATTTGGCAGATGAATCGAAGAAAATAGGTCCCCGACGCGTGGATGTTCTTTCCTTTTTTACATCGTGCAAATGAAGCCAGAAAAGATAAAATCACATTAAACTTGGATTGAATACTATATTTTTATCTAATTCGGGAGACTTCTTGGAAAAATCAGCACATACAAACAGATTTCTTTATATTGTTACAGTATGATTTGGGTGAAAGTCTAGTTTAGCAGCTATTGCTATAAAAGCCCTGAAAAATCAGATATTTAAAAAAGTAGATGTATTTTGGCATAACTTCAAATAAAATTGAGTCGGTAGGCGCTATTTTTAATGATTTGTTAATAACAAAAGCGAAAAATGTTGTTCTTAGGACTAAGTCAAGAGGAGTCAAATCAGGACTTTTTGGTGGCCATCTCGGTAACCATGCAACATTTCCATTCTTCAAACCGTTTGTTAAGATAATATGTTTCTCTTTTTATATTTTATAACAATATGATTTCTTTAGTCTGGATCAATTCGCTGAAAAACTGATTTGTCCGGAATTCTTCTTTTAGGGGAAGATTCGTCGATATTCTCCAATTCTTAGGGCAATACTTCTATTCTTTATAATGAAATGTTCAAACAAAACAAAATATTCTTGTTCAGAATACATTTTCTAAGACTATGATTAACTGCTGAAGTTCTACAAAACTTTGACATTTCGTTAATTAAACAAGATGCCATTCTCCCCATCGCTACGTTACCGAATGTGAACCTCATATTTTACCGAGCTTTAAATTTCAATTTATATTTCAGAAAATCGTGTTATTTGGTGTAGGGAAGTAAACTGAAAGTACCCTTACTTAGTCGTAGAATACAGTGGAAAATAATAATAAAAATTGGGGTTTGCATTAAAAAATTCGGAGCTATAAATACTTGGTATAGGGTTTGATACACAAAGGTGAACTAAAATTTTATGTAAAATCCAAAAATCTAAAAATATAAAGGGTTTTTTTAAACAACAACGTTAATACCTGTTTCAGAAATATTAAACACCTTGTAAAAATGACAGCAATAAAAATAAAAAATTTAAAGAAATTCCCAAGGATCATATCTCCATAGTTTTTTCCGTATCTCTCATAGTTTCAGAGATAAGGGTATAGTGAATCTTATTCTGTTCAGAAATCTTATAATCAAATAGGTACTCCCGTTCACCTTAATATAAATAACCACCACTTTCTCTACCTGACCCTAGCATGCAAATATTTTTCAACCCTGCGTGATACATTTAACGACACGGGGATCTCATCAAGCCTGCTTCTTTTCTTAAACGTCTCCCCAAAAACCCCTCTCAAATTATTTATTATACATTATAACAAACAACACAACATAAACTCTTGTAATCTGGTCGTCGAATGAAAATGTTCCTCCAATTAAATTCCACGCCGGGGATCTGTCTGTTCGATTGTTGACTTTCCTCTGGTTCTTTAATATTTCTTAGCAGATGTGAATGTTATAATATGCAAATTATTTTATGCGGGAATATCGAAGGAGAAACCCTTTACTCGAACGAACATTTCCCATGTCTCAAGGAAAATAGTATACTGCTACTACTATTCATTCCTTCAAGGAGAGACAAATTTACATATAAGAAGCGATTTACATAATATCGTCTCTTTGATTCACATACAGACCGAAAGATGTTGTTGACTTTGGTATTCTGGTATATAATAATTTGAATATGTATTGAGGAATATATATCGAATTGAAAAGATCAGGGCATGGGAGCGTGTAAGAGAAATAATTTTGTATTAGATTTATTTAATTCAAGCTAACGTAGGTACACAAAAGTGATATATTCAGAGTATATTCTATATTCAGAACTAGGTACCTACCTGATACCACTGACTTCGACAGCGAGAAATCACTGGGAACAGCATACATACGCTGAATTTCAGCAATAATGTGATAACACAAATAATAAGGAATAATAAATTAAATATTTCAGGAACGAAATTAGATTATATAGAAACCACGGTATAGGTTAAGTCCGATTATATTAACTTGACTGGTGGAACACGTGACGATGAAAAATGAAACATGTCATAGCTCAAAAATAGCGTAGCGTAGCAACCTGAACCTGAAAATTTGGGTCAATTCGACACTGAAAACGCTTAGGACACGGAAGAATTGTGCAGATTCTCTCAACAAATGGGGCAAAATACCTTCCTCCGCAATGGGATTGCGCAGCCCTTCATCAAAGCGTCGAGAATGTAATCTAAGTAATTTTGGTGAAGACTGGAATGATTTTCTGGTAACCTCTCCAACAGCTTTGGAATGATTAAGAGATATTTTGATGTTAATTTATAATGTATGTGAATACTTACAATTGTTTCTATTTTCTGTATTTTATATCATACTCCTATGTTGTTTTAATCTGTACTTATATTCATGTTTTACCTTATATTGTAATACATTTCAATCTTGGGAGTAAATAATTTGTTTTTGTAATTTATTTTTCTACATAAATATATCAAGTTCTTACTATTGTACTACACAGTAATTCTAAAATTAATCAATTCAAATTGTATTAGAAGATAAGAGAGACGTGGTATTAGTGAATATATGTGTACATGTACACTGGCCGCTATACTATACGCAATACGTCAAAAGCATGTCGAGGTCATCGGTGTCGCGAGCCGGGACGATTTTACCCATCCGAAAAACGCCTAACGTGCCTATATAAGTTTTCACTTCAAAAACGGGACCATGAATTTGTTTCTTTTCATTAAATTTCGAGTTCGAAATTCCAGAACTCCATAATAATCTGAAACGAACAAAAAAAATATGAAATGCACCAAACAAAGCTGACAGTCTACAGTCTCACCCAATGTACTTCTTCTCCTTATCTCTAAGATTTAAGGATATTATATATAAAAAAACGACTCCATAGTAGGATGATGAAACGGAAAATAATCTCTATTAGAACTCTCACCTCCATCCAATGTTTTTCAGTTGCGGGTGAACAGGTATGTTAAATGCCTTTCCTAGACGGGATATATAATTTACGGCGCTCCATCCAAAACTGTCGAGACTGTGCACAGTTAAATTCTTAATGTCGGTACGTACCTACCTTGTACATTCTACACAGTTAATTTCTAATTTACAATCGTATGGTACCAAAGATAACTTTTAACACAGTGAATATTACCACATATATATTCATAAACAATATGATAAACACTTCTTGCGTGTATCACTTTATCGCAGAGAAGAAGATTTATGCGTTATTGATTTCCACAGAGACAGACATTAGGATACGAGATTAATAGGTTGGATTTTTGCACATTTCTCTACGCCGAGAGGAGATGTTTATTTATGATGGAGAATGTAATGTATAGGTTAGGTTTTTTTTCTTTCAAAGATTTATTCAGATGCTATTTATGTCCCTGCATCACTTAGATGGAAATTAACTTTTTATTCAATAGAAATAAGGTTAGGTTAGGTTAGGTTAAGAAGATATGAAAATGACAGCTCTGTGATGTTGTCACCGCCAAGTGGGCAATTTATTTTACTCTTATACCAGGATGAAGGTTCTTAAATGCTAAACTCAAAAATGAAGTAGTAATAAACAAACAAAATTTGGGGGGGAAAGGTGAAAGTATTGTGCTATCTTCGTATGAAGGCAAAAAATATTTTTAGTGCAAAATTCAATGAAGTCGATCCTAGTTTTATTTTTCTTAACAAGATTTGAGATCTGGAACATTTGGAGTAGGTAAAACAGACTACTGACAAATGTATGTCAATGATTAATTTTCCTGGGTCATTTCTGCTGCCGGCCATGATGGTAAATTAATTCCGGACATAAATTAGGAGAAGGCAATTGAGAAGATGTTCTCAAGAAGGCTTAGAGGTAAGCGCATGAACCAGGTAGATAAAATTAAGCACACGCACTCATCGATATATATATATATATAAGAGTGGAAGAGGCTACTAGGTACTACAAAACAGGCGAAAGAGGGATCATCAGCATGCAAATATCATTATCTACTCGAATACTCATTCAATTGTTGAAGATGAATATAAAAGGGGCTCAAATGGCCACAAACCCACGTTGCCAAGGAAACGTGGCAAGCACATGCAGGGAACAGAGATGAGAGCCAGAGAGCTATAGATAGATATATATATATATATATATATATATATATATATATATATATATATATATATAACACACCGGGGCAAAAGAAAGGGTGTGTGAGCTTGCAACAGTGGCGGCACCCCAAGGTAATGTACAAGGGATGAAAAATTGAATACAATCAATCCACCACTGATAACGTAAATCTTTTTGAAAACTTTTGATAAAAGTTGGTTTATCAGATCGGTTTATTCAAGAATCGAGAAAAAAATAAATGATTAACAGTGGTGGCACCTCAGTATAATGTTCAAGGCATGAAAATTCAATTAACCTTCACTGATAAAATATATAAAAAAATCTATTGATAAGGCTTGATGTATCAGACTTATCTATTATATATTCAAGAACCGAGAAATCACTTTTCAAAATGTTATATTCTGATCCAGAATTCACACCTATACCAAATCTCATTTTGATATAGGTTAGGTTAGGTTTGGAAAGGGTCGGTTAGGTTAGTTTAGGTTAGGTTAGGTTAGGTTTGCATCCCAATAAGCTAATAATATATACAGAATGAAACAAGCAAGTGGAATAAATTCATTAATTCAATTATTGTGTTGTGTTGTAAAAAAAACCTCCGTTTTGAATCATAGAATAACAACCTGCTACGATAAAAAAATACATTCTTACACTGAACCCCTTTGGAATAAAAGTCCTAACAGCCAATTCTTTAAATAGTACCTAAGTAAATGGACATTTTAAAAATCCAAGGCTTTTTCATCTTTGTGGTTTTCCAGGATTAAGACTTAATTGCCACAAAACATAAATCAGCTTGTAGGAAAATAGAAGACAACAATAGGTACCTACCTACTAAATAAATTGACGTAACAAATAGATTGAAAAAATAATGTAATTAACTTGTTAGTTAGGTGATAGATTAATTAATTGTTGAATGTGCTTTCGCTCGAGGTGAAACGGTATGAAGGGGAAACATTTTAAATCTGTCGAATAGATGATTATGCAAGTACAACTCCTAAATCTGTATCCAAGAATTTTATTCTGAATTTGTAAAAATCATAAAATTAGAATAATTAACCGGTTATTGAAATGGGACGAGTCGCCAATGTGTCTCTTATATGAGCCCGATCAATCTTAACTCTATCTCTCTCTCTCTCTTTCTCTCTCACTCTCTTCTGCTGTGCTCAAGCCTTTGTGCAGAATTTTCTTTTGTGGAACACGTCAGCATATTCCCGCCGCCTCCTTAATCCACCATCACACACTCATCATTTTTCGAATATGCAAAAAAGAGTCGAGTACAAGGAGAGGCCGTGTAATCATCGCCATCCTGTCATTAAGACTCGAGAGACAGAAAGGACGAGGACCGAGAACACACACTGGCTGGCGGCGGGGCTCAGCACACTCTCTCGCGTGTTTCACGATTAGCGACCTTTGTCTCCACTACTCGAGGACCTCTACTCTCTACTCCCTGACCTCATCCTCCTTGTGTAAGTCCTCCAATTCCTCCTACCACTACTACTGCTTACTCCTGCTACTTCTTGCCGCGTAAGATTTTTTTCCGGCGACTAGGCATTTGACTCTTTTCGTTTTTTTTTCATCCTGCTCTTCACTCAGCTCATGGGGCTCTCCCGAGAGAGAGAGAGCGCCCCAAGATAATGTGCTCCAGTCAGACGTGAGAGTGTCCCTCCACTCATTCCAGGCGAGCACAAGTCATTATGCAGAAGTTTCGGGAAAGACGCAATTAGTGAGCGTGGCTTTGTAGGCTGGAAGAATGCGATCCTATATAGCGTCCGGACAGAAGGCGATTTAGGTTTTATTCTTTATGTGATTTTTTTTGCTTCGGTGAAAATCAAGGCTGAAAAATATGCCAACTGCAAATGCTAATCTCTGATCATCGAATCCGCCTTCTAGATGTCATTTGAAGGGCCACTTGAGCCTCGTTATCATGGGGTTGAATTCGATTTGATCAAAGTTTACCTAGACAGAACTTTGATTTGATAGTCAATTGTTAGGATCGTTACGTTACGATTGCAAATGTAAGAATTCAAAAATAAGGAAGTATACTATTTTGAATTTTGAAATGAAGATGGGTTTCAGGAAATTTTCTGTTGCATATTATGCTCTATTGAGCTGTATAGCTAATAGACAGGGTGATCTTGAAATATGTGTACCAACTTAAAGCCATGATTCATGAATTAGTAAAATGATTTACTTTGAGAATCGTATAAGTCAATGATCGTTAATGTTAATCAGAGCATCATCTTGGAATATTTTAAATAAGATATTTCTCCAACTAATATTAACAGGTATACACTTCCAAGCGCCAAAAATACAGATACATCGAGTTTGTCGAACACATGGATGTTTCCTAAGTGCACTAGAATTTTATAATTTAACCATTGATGTTTCTTGTTTTATTTTCAGTATTATTTAATCTGAATCATCTTCCGAGATCGATCTAGAGGGTAGAAAAACTTTTCTGTTGACCCCAATTTTCTTAAGGAAAGATTATGATCTTTGACATATTATATGTATAATTATTTCTGAGTTGATGTATTTTAAATAAGTAGATTTAGGAAGAGTTAAGACTTGATCCATCTGTATAACAACCAAGAGTGTAAAAATACTGCCAGTATAAGAGAAACAAAGGAACAAAGTATTTTAACGACTATTCTTTGTAGTCAGAATATCATCCTTTATCGATCATCGGGAATATATGTATATAACGAAAGCCATCCGGGCGTGAACAATGACAAAGGAACTTCGTACGAAGAAAAAGGCTTTCCACATTCGTCTGAAAGCTAGCTACTATATAGCTCGAAGGCAATAAAATGGAAGAAAAAGAGTTCGAGAGAGGTAGATACACGACGAGGAGACGATGGCAAAGGAGCAAATCTAATTAAGGCCCTTTTTCTCCGAGACTCCTCTTTTCCACGACGCGACGGACGTACTGCATACACTTTTCCGGGAGCTTCCAATCTGTTACCGGGTTTCCCGGAGTGCTGGCGACTGATTGATTCGGGGGGCAGGGACGTATAGGGGGGTGGTAGCAGAGTGGCAGTCCACATCCAATCCTCCTCCGCTGCTTTTGCTGCCGCCGCCTTTCGTGTGTCGCATACGTCACCAGACTCACTCCGATTTTATTGCATTTCTTTCTATTTCTACTACAACAAAAGATGGCAGAGCTTTCCGATATTTTATGTCGCTATCTCTATTTATTTTCGAATATATCTCTCACTTTTCACTTTTATATAAACGCTTCTGGTGATTTGTAATAAATTATTTTTCAGTAGAGATGCAAGGCAAGATTCTTTTTCTAGATAGGTCGTTGTAATTAGTTGAATATGGACATGGATTTGCTGTTTGAAGGAACAGGGATTTGTTACCGGATAGCCACATAGTGGACATATTGGGTTCGGAGTCATATTACTTTTACACATCAAATGTGGAAGATATATGAAGTCATTCCAATTTTAACAATTCAGAGATGAGCAACGTTAACTTTTAAGTCACTTTAAAATAAATATTTTTTACCAAAAATTGACCGACCTTACATTTTCATGAAAAATGTCTAACTTGATTGTTCTTCAATTTGGCAGTCACGTATTTTAAATTTTTGAAAAAAATTGCTCCTTCCACGTAGCGGAAATACTTATATTTCAGTCTTTAACATTGCTGTAATTCGAAAATCGTAACTCTTTTGAAAAAAAAAGTATTTTATACACCTCCGGATATATGGTCTTTTCTGTAATTCTGCCCCTTCGGGGACGGTTTTTGGAGAGAAGAAGATTTCGGATTTGGGTTTTTCTAAATAAAAACAAACATTAAGCCAAATTCTATATCTCCTTCTTTTTTGAAATCGGTCAAAAAGGCGTGTCTTTCCACTGTAGGTGTATTTCAATTGGCGCCTATTGAAATACCTACAATGTATACGACATCCATTTTTAGAGAGCCTTAAAAGGTTGCATTCTGCTTACAGAAAAAAAAACAAATTTCATGACATTTTCAAAAACAGATTGCTTAAACAACGAGCAATGCATTAAAGTTGTTAATGATGGTGAAAAGAAAAACTGTTATTGAAAAATATGGACTCGAGCCGTCAAGATAATGCTTGATGCTTTTGTGAAGCTATAGGAAATACCATGTTTATGTGAATAATCCTGAAATATTTAAAGAATTATCAAATTTTATCCTATTTTGTGTTCAAAGCATAATATGGAAAACTAAGTTTTACTCGGGTAAACAAAATCAATAGTTTAAAATATTTTCTACAAAAAATTGGAACGACTATATTAGTTGGTACACTGAAAAATACAAAATAATATTAAAATTCTATTAGTGCTGTTAATTTTGAAGTTGTAGTTAGATTGAAAACTTTTGGCACCCTCTTCAAAAGTACCAGAACCAATAGAATTAATATTGGATATTTTGTATTTTTCAGTACAATGATTCAAAGTTCACTAAAAAAGATAATACGTTTCTTATACCTGTTCAAAGATTTCAAAATATCGCGAAAACATACATATATCAGACTTTTCCACTGCTGTAATTCGGAAACCTTATGATTTCTTTTTAATAATGTCCAATTTAAACGTCGCCGGATATGGCCTCTCTTCTTAAATTTAAATTATTTCAATTCTTTTCACAAATGATCATGCCGACGATCATTTACTCAGGTCTTGCATCTAGAGCTTTATATACATGGGCCGGTTAACGTGTTGACTCGCCGCAGGATCGCTGCTATCGAGGGATCATTGCTACGAATGTCGATGAGTTACAAAGATGCCACTAAGGTTATTCGAACGCATTTACTCAATGAAACGAACTATGAACCGTAATTCAAAAAGCCTTGATTTTATTCTCTATGATGCAGAGTATTTATTGGACTGACAAAAACACAAATACGAAAATAGTCTTAGATAATGATTGATACTCTAACTTTTCCGTATTAATCAAGAGGGTTTTTGTGAACATAGGTACTTACAGTGAATTTTAACAGAGAATCCAACTTGTTAAACATATTTTTTTGGATTCCGCTCAAAGTGAATTCTCGGTTTATGAATCATCCAATAGGTACCTTGAATTTAGATTTAGGAACTGAAATATTAAATTAGTCAATGATTATTAAACAACTTGGTTATGTTTAAATTCTATGTATGTATTTCTAATTTCTCATTACGGTATTTTTTATTTTGATCCCTCCATAGCAACCCCACCTGGTCACTGTCCCATTACAAGTCTCACTTTCATAGCATTAAGTTGATAGGAAGATGCAAGATCTGAGTAAATGATCATGGTGATGCCCAAGAGCATGCGATTAGTGATTACTAGTCAATTTGGTAATCAGTCACTTCGAAGGACACGACCATAGGTTGTTTTATTTATGTTGTTAAATGTGACAAACGATTATCATAACCTATTAAACAGGTAATCAACTGATTACCTAAATGGACTATTATATCGTGAAAATAGTATAGACTTTTCTTATTTTTACTCAAATATCTTGCAAGGTACTATAAATAGTCTACTTCTTAAAACAAAAACGATTATCACTCATCGATAATCGTATACGAATACCACAACACCCACCTCACTACTACTACTACTGTATCGCTAGCCTCTTAAAAACATGCCGTCTCATCATTACCGACATCCCCCACCCTAACCCTAAAATTCATGGATTCAAGATTATCATTTCCACCACCTTCCCAAATTTCGTCGTTGTCCGACGGAAAATGAGCGCAGAGCACCAAAATGTCATTAACCTCTCTCTCTCTCTCTCTCTCTCTCTCTGAAATACTGAACTTTCTCTCCCTGAGGAACTTTCATTAGTGTAGTAAGTAAAATCAAGCAGCAGCCAGCAGCACCACACCACCAACACCAACCCTGATCTTGTCCAAGTTTTGTCGACGACACGACCGGCTAACCGAGTTCCCTTCTCGCGCTCTCGTTCTCTCTCTCTCTCTGTCTTGCTCAACATTCAACCCAATTAAATCTAATTGGAGCAAACGCGTGTTTCTCGCATCATGTTGGGATAGGCGCTGCACGGCGTTCAATTCTGCTGACACTCACTCACTAAGTAAGCATCTCTAATGTTCTATTGATTGGTGTTGATTTCTGCAAGCATCTTGGTTCAATGGTTAGGGCAATTTCACATTGCATAGCATTTGGAAATGACTGATATGTATTGATAATTGCCAGACTGATTACATTCATAATCCATTATACGGTTCAGTTAATTTGAATCAAAGCCTTGAATCAAAGCCTGGTCTGAATATTTTGTATGTTAGGTTAGAATTTTTGGAAATATTGATGACAAGGCTAGAGATATTCAAGTTGTTAGATATGCGAGGTGAATCGACAAATACTAAGCTCGATTTCGAGAGTATGCGATACTCTGGTAGGAAACACCTAAATACTGAAAGTGAGTAGTGGGTGGTGCGTCGTAATATGGACGCTTGCATTTTTGATGTATTAGTTACTTTTGCTACGCTACGCATGGATGCGATGGTACAATGCTAATTTAGGAGGAGCATATTACATCTAGCTGCGTGTAATATAGCATCTCGAGAATACCATTTCAGTTATTAAAATGAACACAATAAAAGCAAAATTATTGTCATTTCAAATAAATAAAAACTAGAGCAGCAACGGCATATCTCGATTCGCAGATAATAATACATAACTATATATATATATATATATATATATATATATATATATATATATATATATATATAGTGTAGTCGAGTATCCGGTGACAGACTCTTTGCAGCTTGCTAACGTTATTTACTGAGAAAATTTTAATATAAAACGCAGAAACGACGCTCGGTTGGTTGAATATATATAAGATATCATATTCGGGGAAAATAAAGATTTTTCATTTTGCCGTAAAAATCCGTGTTCTCGTTCTCTTTCTCTTATATACACAGCACACACAGGTATTTGATATGAAGGATTCTTTATGCATAGAGAAGGAGCGGCGATGGAGGCGGCGACGGCGGCGGCGAATATTAAAATTCGCTTTGTTTCAAAACTCAATCTCACGATACAGGCTTAATGTAAATATAAGCCGCCATGCAATGGGATACACACAACAGGCAGGGGCGCTGCTGTGGGCGGCGGCAGGAGGGCGGTTTTCAAAAAAAAAAAAAAGATTAGAGACAAGAAACGACACGACGTTATGTTACAAGATATTGCATGGCAGGTGAGCGACGAGATACAGGAGGAATTAATATTGGAAATTAAAATGGAAACACAAAGTTAATTATTTTGAATAGATTTATTAGATTTTATCTCGAATGAATTGAGCGTCGATATTTTCAATAAACAGCTTTAGGTGCCTATCTACAGGCAGAAATAATGAAGCTTTTCACTCATCGATACGTTGGAACAATAAATATGAAAAATACAAAATAATATTAATTCTATTGGTGCTGTTACTTTTGAAATTGTGCAGTTGCAGTTAGATTGATAACTTTCGGCACCAACTTCACAGGAACCAGCACCAATAGAATTAATATTATTTTGTATTTTTCAGTGCACCAACTAATAATTTTTTGTACAGTTTTGTGCAATTTTTATCGAAAATCTGAGATGGCAGAATTAATGATGAGATCATATCCGAAAACGTTTAAATTTAACATTTTCTTAACAGAGGTACGGTTTTCGAGATACAACAATGGTCAAGACTGAAATATGTGTAATTCCGCAATGTGGAAGTGGCATTTTTTTTTTTCGAAAATTGAAAATATGAAGCGGCCAAATTAATGAATAAACTAAATGTAGCAATATTTAAATTGGACATTTTTTAATGAAAGCAACAGTTTTCGAGTTACAGCAGTGTTAAAGTCTGTAATATATATGTGTATGTCCGCCGGAATGCTTTGAGATTTCTGAATAATATTGAGTACAAGCAAAGAATATACAAAATGTTTAAAATTTTCACTATATTGTCAACATGACACGTGTTTCTTCAGGTCAAATAAAGGCCGAAACTATCAAATTGTTCAAAGAATATACATGGATAATAAGATAAGTACTATCTTCTTTGGTATAAGTGAACGTTTTTTTCATGTCTAATGATACACTCAAAAGTATGAATTTTTAAAAAAAAAGGACCGGCTTTATTAGTTGGTGCACTGAAAAATACAAAATAATATAATTCTTTCGGTTCTGGTAATTTGTTTGTATTCTTCAGTCTACCAACCAATAAGGTCGGTCCAATTTTGTTTGAAAAAATATTTTTACATGTACGATTCCGGATACATTATTTTTGCGACACCTGCCATGAATCCATAATTGGAATCAAAAAATTCCATTTGTACAACACATTATTTTATGATTAATTTAAATTGAATGCATCATTTGAGAATGACGTAAAGTGTTTGTGATGGATTTAATACTAAATGACGACTGAATCAGCGCTTGTGTAAAGTTATCCACTTTCCTCACTAGTGCGGTAAAATTAAAACTTATCGTCACGGCACTCAGTGTAGGAAAATGAAGCTTTCAAGGTAGACGTTGGACAAATATATATCTTATAAGATCTAATTATCTGCAAAATATTCAATATATTTCAAAAGGCATTAGTTTCAGTGTCTCAAATAACCAAGAAATTCAATAACACTCACACGCAAAACCAACTTTCTGTCCTGTTCTTTCCATATATCTATATCCATCCATCCTATCGAAATGAAATTATTCAATATTTCCTCCAGCTCTCAATATAACGCCCCACGTCCACCCACCCGCTAGCCCCCCAGAGACCGTGCGCCCCTGCTAAGCGTCATGGAACCAGCAGCGGCCGCAACCACCGATTTGACGGCTCATACCATCTCTGTCAGAATTTCTTCCTCGAGAGAAGATTGATTTTAATAAGAACGCAACAACCGGGGAAATGTGGACGACAGCTATGAGATGAGCCAATATTCGGGAGAAAAAAAAGTCTCCTGGAAGAAGATTTTTCCCCCCAGATACGTATGATGCTGATTTGATATCATATCCTCACAGCTAATGATTAAACTTGCGAATGTGACAGAAGTTGTGGGAAAGTTTGTAACATATTTGTAATAAGTAATGCTATATATCCAGATGAGCCTGTAAAAGGTTCAACTTTTTTTGTAGTAAACACTTTTTTCTGTATAATAATATTAATAATAATTTATTCAGGCTATCTATGTATCTAATCTATGTAGATAAGTTTGTATCGATATAAACTTATTTTTTGACCAATATTTAATTATGTTTTATTTACTTCAAGCGATTTATGTCTAAAACATACAGATGCTTCAGCAATAGAATACTCTGTTCCTGTAGAATACAATAATTGTTTATTATTGCCGCCAAAATATATTTTTCATTGATATTCAACAATAGTTTCTCACTAAAAAGGTTGTTTTGTTTATTAAAGGTATAAAATTATGATAGCACACTTTTGTATTCTGATTTGTCATTCTTAATCTACAGTGTTCTACATTTCTCAATTTTTGTTAGTTTGAATCATTTAGATATTCTTAATCTAAGAGCTGCCAAAAAATAAAGATATGAGCATAAGTCTATTACGTGAATTCTTTTTAAATCGGTGTATTTAAGTTCTCTTCATTTCATTTTATAGAAGTTTTGAATAATTAAAACAGGTATTCTATTTTTGTCCATCAGACAAAAGTAATTTTTTCGGGCTTTATTTAAACTGCACCAACTGACAACGTCGGTCCAATTTTTTGTGAAAAATATTTATGTGTTCTCGAATTTTCCAATATAGAAAACAATTGCCAGCTCCACTCCTTTCGAGGACAGTTTTATTGGGTACCTATTTAGTATTTGGAATTTATTTAATATGGTAACAGTCGAATTGTTGTATACCTCCTCCGTTTGGAAATCCGATCCGTGTCTTTTCCACAATAAAATATTTCTCCATTTGTCAAAAGCAAGGGCGTAGGTAAATGCTCACACCTCAGCATCCGCATCGAATTACATTAATTTTCTTTCTCAATTGTCTTCCTGTGATTCAGGTGTCAATTAGAATTCCTCAAGATCTGCCAGATGGTACCTACCTATCGAGAAAAGACAAGGAGTATAATGCTTAGTTGTTGCTTGTAGGTCACACCTTGTTCCACCTTTTTTGGATTAGGTGCTATTGAATTGAATATCGTTTCTGTAATAATTATATATTAAATTGGTTACAGTAACGAAACTGTATCCGGTGTGATTAAAATGTAATTTTAATAGATGCCAAGTCTTATTGTACCCGAAAGTGCCTACGCTTTTTATCATTCCACAGTACTCACAATTTGTTATATATATATATATATATATATATATATATATATATATATATATATATATATATCAAAAAAATAAATGAAAAAATATTTTTTATTGCGCATTATAGATAGATAGATTTGTTAATAGATACTCTGCCTGATAGTACTTACAGATTTATAAAACACGCACAAGAACACACTGAAAGAATATTATTGACGTTTGACATATCAGTCAACATGACATAACGAATCAAAGATCTGTCTTTATCGTGTAGACAGACCTTAAGGTTTAAGGGAGAACTGTTCTATGCCGAGACATAGTTCTATAGTGAACGCTCCCATAATTTTTCATTGCATAAATGTATATGTAGCACTATGGTTCCATGTCCCCCATATTGAAACATCACTTATAAGTTTCTGGAGCAATATTTTATTCAGCAAGAACATACACACTTGAGAAGCATTCAGAATATAATCAAATAATTTAAAACACTTTTCTCCATTACTAAAAGATAACTAGTTAATGTAAGTAATCAACTGCAAAAATTCAAAGCAACAATCAAATACCTACATTCGTAAATTGTATTGTCATTTGTTGGAAAATAAACAACTTAAAACTTAACAAGTGTTAATATTATTGGAGATATTAACCATGAAGACTGACCGCACCTTCGATTTCCTCGTGTATCCAATTGCCTAGCATAACGGTATAGGTACATATATAAATAAATATTTAATAGATTTCTCGATTTGATACAACTGTCATAGTTAAAGACTGTTTTGTGAAGAGATATGTATGTGATCAAAGGTCTAAATAATTTCAATCGTAATTGCATTTTAAGCATGTCTGTTTGCCTATCTATCCGATACTCCCAGCCTCTTTTTTTGAAACTGTTGGACTCATACGGATGAGCTGGACAGGCATCCAAAAGGATGATTTTGAGTTCCGTTTATCATCGGCCATACAGAACCCTAGAAACGAATTATCGAACTGAAAACTTAAAAAAATATTTCAGCATAACGTATGAGATTTGACAATCATGGGCGACATCTATTTAACACTGTCTAAACTTTATATGTGGCACCCTAATACTTGCTACAAGTCATGGCCTACTCTATCACGTACTAGATGGCAGTACTATCTGAAAATAATTTACATAGGTAATATTAATAAAGTAACGGAAATTATAGATGAATTTTTGATTGTCGGTAGATGGAAAATAACAGTAGATTTAAAACAACGTGTTTTGAAGTACGTAAGATATCCGTTATCTTAATAGAAATATCTAATTTATAAATGTATGTTCGATTATAAAAGCAACATTAATAAGACATGAAAGCAAGATATTATCAACTTCCACACCTTCATTCTATTCTATTGAAAGGGGGCTTCATCGGAAAGTGCATCGCAATAATACCACAAACATTATATAATCTACACACATCTACATCGTTGATAAGTGATTCTTTACAGCCATCTAACGATATCCCTCTAGAAAAAGTGCTGCAGGGATGGTTTTTACACCCGATGGCTCATCAAGATTATCTTAAATATAAATTCGTTATCACCTTTTATGGCGAACAGACCTGGGGGTAGGGAAATTTATGAAGATGTCAGTCGACGATTGTCTGTCATCAGCAGCGGGACCTCCAGCGATCATAAATAAGACTTAATATCAATTTAAAAAGAGAACAGTAGTACGTAGTAGGCGAATGAGAGAATGGAGGACGCAGGTGAAATGGATTCTCGAATGCGTAATGAGGAGACAGGTGGTGGACTGGGACGAGGCATGACAAGACGACAGACAGGGTGACTGTCGGAAGGCGCGCTGACCACTAGCTTTATATGGAAGTGGAAGTGCACATTGCAAGAGGCAGATGATAACGATGATGTTGATCATGATGGGCATTGGACGGACACCCCCACGGCGTCCAATAAGTGACGGGAATGAAATATATGGCGCAACTGGGTCAGTGCAGTTGCCCTACAGCCGCTAATTAGACCTGTCGAAGAGAAAGTGATTCAGCATTCGTCTTTATAATTGGGGCAAATGAACGGAAGCCGGTGATTCCCATAATCGAATTTCGGCTATTGAAGACAGGTGGAGATATTTGCATACATGACTCTTGTTTCTTCCTTTAATTTCCACTTTTGAAGGTACATTGACATATATAACATTGTTTCTAAATTATGAATTTTATAGAATTCAACTGTCTGTAATTTTACCTTTCATACAAAAACAAATACTAGGAATTATTTATTACTCGTGTTAAGTTTGCCAATGCTTTTCCAAGAGAACATGCCATATTTATACATATATTAGTTACTTCCATATATTATTAGTTAATCAGTGATTTCGTCAACAATTATTATATTATACTCGTATAGATATGGACGTGTTTGTTTTCGATAGTATACACTGGATACAACTAGGTGGGGCTGCATATTAATATATTTCATTATTTGTGCTTAAACAGTTGCATACCTACTAGAACTTCATCAATTTGATCTCAAGTTTTCATGTTATTCAAATATAGTGACTGTAAATAAAAACACATAGTTGTATATTATTTTATAAATACCAAGATTAATATTAATTATTACATATTACAATCATACATTGGGTATGCAACCACAAAGACACATGTGCTGTCAGATTCTGACAATATGACTCTACATGGCGCCCTCTAGTTGTATTCAGTAGTAAGCTACCGACCCATATTTTTCTAAAGAAACGATTATATAAGAGTATATAATCAATGATAATATCATTACCAAATTCACTTTGAAAGATTCTGAACCACCTATATGTCTTTTGATCTTTGGACCGGCGATAAAGTTTCCCGAAAATTTATGAAGCAACGCGTTTCACAAATAGATGTCGCCAACCGTAATAAGAGATTAGGGTACTTGGCACTTCAAGAAGAATGAACAAAATTGCAACGAAATTTATTCTTTATTTTATTTTGGTAAACACAATCAACAAATGAAACGCTGACAACAACAAGTTGGATCCCCATACATTTCAATTGGACAGTCACACAATGGATCTTGGGCATACATGAGTGGCGGTGGTGAGTGAAGAGGGTACGGAGGTGCTGGAGCTAGAGGCACCACTTGACCAATAGGAACCGGTATAGGTTTCTCTCTGCGACATGTCACTGTACATCGAGGAGGAACAGCAGTTTGACATGGCGGACCTTGGCTCTGTTTAAGGGCACAATACTTGCATGGCATCTCTGTGCATTCCTTAGAAGGTCGACTGCAGATATTGCGAGTATTGTTGCAATCCGTTGTGGGTAGAATGCAATTACCCTGACAGCATACTGGCGCTACTGCATTATTGTAACAATTACAAGGTGGCTGAAAAGTCGGTAGAGTGGCAAAGTTCCTGTCACAACCACAGCTATCTCTTTTGACCTCATAATCTCCCTTCGTGCCATCCGTTCCAGATTTAATATCCTCACAATTATCTTGCAAGCCATCTCGTTTCCTGCAGCGGCAGTAAGATAGCTGACTTGCTTTAAGTTTTACGCATTTGCAGTTGGTTTCTTCAATTGGCGCATACAATGGCTCATTTTGTCTACAGTTTTCACATTTTAGGCATAACGAAATTGGTGGAGGACACATGTCTGGACAAACACATGCAGTAGTCTTGGCAGATATGCTCTGATCTTGTTGCTGTACTTTTGAAGTATTTGTAGCCAGTTCGATAGCATCATCTAAATCTCTTGCCTGTGAAGATTTGTCTTCGAAGCTGTTTGTTGAATCTTTTCTCACAAATGACTCTCCAAACTGAATAGCACTTTCTTTTTTTAGTTTGCTATCGGTTTTAATAATACTTGAATGTGCCATAGTTTTATATATATTATCACAAAAATTTACACCATATTATTAATATATCTTACTATTACATTACAAAGAATTTAGTTTTAGTTTCTAGATTAATCTTAATTTGACACGTTATTCTTAATAATAAGACAAATGTGGCAGGTTGGTAAACAATTAACTACACCGGGTGTATCGTAAATATATTTTGGTCATCGCCTGAAAATTGAATTTTCGATAGTTTTTTAAAGTTTGGCGTCTACTATTATATTTTGTTCAGGAGTATCAATGTTGATTCTAGAAATATTTCAAAGGCGAAAGAAACTTCAAATGAATTTTGTAATAATTATTGGGAAAAGCCAATGTAATTTTTCGATTTCGAGTAATTTATGTATTAGTATTTTATATTTCAATGTCTGTTTTTATTTATCTGTATCGTACCAACCCGTCAAGTAGCGTGTAGTGTACAGCCGGCTTTATAAGTTATAAGACTGTGTCAGAGAACAGAAACGTCTTGTTCTCTGACTGTGTGTTCTTGCTCTGTTTCTGTGGAATTGACATGACGACATGACAGCCGGTTTATGTTAACCTCCAAATTCCAAATAAATCTTGCTTTCTACTGTCTACATAATTTTGATTATTAAAATAAACTGTTTCGAAAGTAAAGTTAAATATGTCCCTTATCGATGAATTATGTGAAGAAAAGAAAGTGATAAGTTGCTTTGACACACTAGGTCTTAATAGTGATATCTTGAAAGGTTTAGAGGAAACAAAACTTGAATCTCATTCAACAAATTTAACATTCACTGCAATCCCTCTTGGCGTAAATGGATTCGGTATGTTTTTTCACGGATATTGTCGTATTTCAGGATGTTGATAATAATTTTTATAGATTTGGTAGTAAATGGAGGAACATTGCTGGAAAGAAGAATAGCCATGGTGCTAGTTACTTTAGAAACTTTTCTTCTCGTTGAACGAACTTTTCATGCAATCATTTTATGCCATGATAATGAACAAGCTGCCGAAATTCACTCGCTCATAGGCAATATTGGTAGATATATAGAAGATTTGCAATTGACGTTATGTACCGAAGACACAATCGAAGGAAATGAGGATAGGATCATAAGTCATGTTGTTATTGGTACTCCCAAAGCCATCGAGGTATCCATAGAAAACAGTTTATTAGATACAAGCTCAGTTAACTTGTTTATTTGTGATGAAGGCAGTACAACAGCATCGACCGAACAGCATGTAATTGTGAAAAAACTTTTGAATCGTTTGCCGATCAAAACTCAGCTGGTATTTTGCAGTGAAACTTTAGATAAAGATTTCGTTACATCTTTGGGTGCGAATATTTGTTTGTTACCGGTAAATGATACTTCAAGTCCAGCTCTCTTCAATTATCAGCAATATTTCGTTCGCTGTCAGGCACCTGCTTTACGTGCTTTACAGATGCGGGCAAAAAGCGAAAAATTGAATGAACTTTTGTCCGACATGTCATTCAATCGATGCATCGTTTTTTGTAACTACCACACCAGGTGTAAAAGTCTGAATAGCATTGCCAGCGAAAAAGGGTTTAAATCCATAGCTGTATCAGATAAGCCTTCGGCAAAATTTACAAATGGGGCCAACTGTAATATTGTTTTTGCCACAGATGATACTGCGGCGAAAATTGATAGTAGCCAATTTGATCTCGTTGTTAATTATGATATACCCGATGATGCCATTAAATTCATTGATAGACTAAATCGAAATAATCTAAATACGGGCATTTGCGTAAATTTTATTACAGATGATAATGATTTGAAACAACTACAAAAAATTCTGAGCTTGATTGCTGGACCTAAGGTTTATTGTACCGAATTATCAGGATTTAAATCAAGTGTTTCTGACATTATAGAGAATAATTTGAATAATGAGTGTATGGGTATTTTGAAAGATTTTCAAAAAACGAAGAATATAAATATACGAGATAGAATTATAGGAAGAAAAACAAATACGGAAACTGTTTCAAAATCAAAGTCAAAAAGTAATAAAAATGGTAAAGTGAAAAGAAACTCTTCAGATAATATTGACATTGAATCTTGTTTAGCAAATATATTGAGTAATGAAAGTGCTGAAGTCGAAGACATGAAAGAACATTTATCTGAAATGGATACAGACTCGATTCTCCAATCACTAGCGGCAGGAAATATTAATTTCGATACCAACGGTGCATGTGAAGTCGGTGTCACTGAAAATCGCGATGGTAAAGAAGCAAATACTGACAAATTCGATTCGTTGCTAAACATTTTGGCAACAGCACATCAAACATCTGAAACTGTCAAGTCAAATGATGTAGCTACAGGTTCAAAATCACTCAAACCGAAAGAGGATAGTAAAGAGGATATTTTAATTAAAAACAAAGCTTTATTAGATGTTTCAAAGATTATAAACGGAACGGATTCAAGTGACAATACCATTGAGATGTATCTGAATGATTTAAAAGGCCAAGAGCAGGAAGAAATATCCAAAATTGAAGAACAAGATATGAATAATATTCTGGGAATTTTACGCAATACAGATATGAATAAGGGTGATGATACGACGTCAACACCGCCATCTGAAGATGCGATGATCGAATTGGAGGATATCTTCAGTTTTGGCTATAAATCCATAATTGGTGGTGAGAATAGCCGTTGGAAGATGCTGTTAGCCAAATTCAAACCCGAATCAAACAGTGAAATTAATACAAATAGTAATTTTAGTGATAATGATAACAGTGACAACGAACCAATAGCAAAATCTTCCGAAAATTTAGTTGTGAATATTTCAGCAAAAGACAATGGAGAAAAAGACGATGAAGAAATGTCAGAAAATGTCGAAATCATGAAATGGGTGACTGTCGAGAAATCTTCAAAAAAACCAAAAACCACTGCTGCAAACAATTCTGAACTGATGGATCACACTTCAGAAAACTTATTAGAAGAAACGTTGGATCCAGTAAATGTTCCTGTCAATCCAAATCATGAAAATTATGAGACTTATGAGAACTATTTCAATGATTGCAGCCAACATTTGTGGAATAATGCACTTAATTTCTCAGATGTTGATCAGTTTGATGAGTGGTTTTATTGTAATTTCGAAGCACGATTGTCATCGATTCGAGATTATGTGCAACAGAATATCTATGTTCAAGAAATGAGTAAATATCAGAATGATGCTTGTTATAAATACAAGTCTTAGAAGGAATATGTCTGTAGGTTAAAAAATGAGCGTGATGATTTTAATATGGATTTAAGTCTGATGATGTATTTTAAGGATATGTATTTTTAATAAAAATTCAGTAATACAGAATGGAGTTTTTAATTTATATCTTTTTTTTTTTTTGATGACCAACTTTGTTTGAAATATATTACTGCGAGAAATTTTAACTGCTGAGATCGGGGTTAAACTTTATCCAGAAGCTAACAGACTGATTCAAATAAAATGTGAAGGTCAATAATTTAAATGAAAATTTTCGAAAAAGTTTGGATTTTATAGTTTCTGTAGATTTCATCTATTCATGTCACACCTCTGCGTTTGAGTCACAGATATTGATACGTACGGAACCCTAAAAATCCTGGCAACAGCCGATTTCAAGGCAACGTAAGTATTGGCACATCCCTGCATTTTAAACATTAAATGAAATAATTTTGCCACATCAGAATCAACTCTGTATTGAATATCTCCACAATATTGCGGAGATAGAATTCAATAAAATTAAAAACTTACCAACGATAAGTAAGAATAAATATTAAAAAAATACAAAATAATATTAATTCTATTGGATTTAACCATTTTATCACCGCAGTAACGCGAAAACCGTAACTCTAAGGAAAAAAATCGTTATAAATGTTGCTACAAATATTCTTTTCTTTCATGTGATACCCCCTTTCATATAGCGAAAATACACATATCATATGTAAGATTTTAACATCAGTGTAACTCGAAAACCGTAACTCTTTTGAAAAACTGTTCAATCAAAACGTTTCCGGATAACGTCCTATCCTTTAATTCTGCTATCTCGAATTTTCAATTTTCGAGAAAATTTGCACCATCCATCTCCTTCGCGGGCGATTTTCGGAGGAAAGAAGATTTTGTATTTGAGTTTTTACGAGTAAGAATCATTTCTCAAGTCTCCTTTTTCAAATGAATCAAAAATCATCAAAATCGGATTACGTTTACTAAATATCGAATTGTATACCTCCTCCGTTTGGGTTCGTCGGTCAAAAAATAGCTTTTACATGCGATATGACATCCCTAGCTTCTCGAGAACTTACATGATCTGAGGAAGAACATATATATGTATAATAAGATGCATATTTTAAATGTGGAATAAAAACAGTATGAACATTTCGATTCAATCTTTATTTTTTTGTTTATTGCATATACATTCTATGCTTACTGTAAGATTATACAGGGTGTTAGAATATTGGTAGAATTTAAAAAGAATTTCAATTTATTCGATAGGTATTTCTAAGAGAATGAATTTGTTATGAGGAACTTGGATATGGTATAATGTGTATTGTTAAGAAAACCAATTTGAGTACACCCTGTACAATCTATAAAATTTGTAAACGATCAAAATGAAAAATTTATGTTCAGCGCTCTCTAAGAATAGACATATAGATATGTGTGATTTGACATTATCTAACAACAGTAGCTGATTCAAAATAACACACAGTACCGTATATAGTCTATAAAAATGCTTACTTATTGTTTTTATGCAAAAGAAGTTAAATTTTAGGATATTTTTTTGCAGAACCCCAAAGAGCTTCTGATTATTTTTATTAAAAAAATAACAGTTGATATTCCCTTTAAACTTTTTTTTATCTACAATAGACGTATAGGTAAGTATAAATTAAAGGACCAGTAGGTGTCCGATTGTATTTGCGGCAACATTTTTTGATTTCTGTAACTTCTCAATGTATAGTTTTATTAATTAATATAAATTAGTATAATTGATAATGAAAACATATTATACCTTGCAAGCAGTGTAACGTCAATTATTTGGAATAGTTTAAGATAGTTTAAGATAAAATGTATGTATTGCTTCAAATATTACACCCCTATAATATGACAAGATGATTCTAAATCTTTTTTTGGAATTATTCTAACTGTAGGTACCTAGATTATCCTGTTTCTTTTAATAATGAAATAAATATTTGCCATCCAAAATACACAACTTCAAAGATAATCGTTTAGGATACGTCCCGATCGAAGTGAATATTTCTTGCAGTGCATAAGTTACCTATATTTTTAAGATATCTTAAGTAATCCATTTGTACAAGTACCTAGTTCTTCTTCTTTCAAATATAGAAGCGTATTTTTTATGTACCTATGCCTGAAATCAGATTATTATTCAATAAAAAACTTAATACATACAAAATTAATTTGATTGTGAATGAAGCCATTAAAATCTAGCTATCATTCGTTTCAGTTCAATTCATCGCATTAGCACCTTGGAGAATGTACATGGTGTCCAAAAAAGTTAAGAGAGATCTCATTGCGCAAGCGCGTCTGCCTTGAATCAGTACATTTATTATTAGTGAAGTTGAATGAATAAATTATCGATGGCCCTTCATTAGGCCATCAAACAATAGAAGGAAATACTTTGTTTAGTTATGAAGACGACTGAAATAAGATGGTTGTCCTCAAGATGGAAATCAGTTGAAATAATGCTGCTATTTTTGTGAGTTTATGATATATCGGATTGTTTTCTTATGTTGAAAGTAAATAATTAACATCTCAGAAGATTTTTCTATGTGTTATTGCACTGATATACGGAACACTACTTATAAAAGGTAGAATTCATATTCCAACTAACAAAATAATTAAATTATGGCACAAACACCCAAAGTTTCCAGTTGATAAACATAGGCAGAGCAGAGAGTACACGTCACCAGTAGACGTCATCACAACGGAGACCGGTTTGGCGTCATTTTTAAACTTAAAATTCAAATGGCATTTTCATTGTTCTAAACCTTTGTTTTCCAGTGGCAAGATATTTTTAGGAGATAGTGGAACCTTCCAAACATCATAGAACATTTTTTGGAAATCAATCATCATGCCTATTGTCTGTACTGGGTTCCGGACAAAGAAGAATCCTAAAATAAAACACCAGCAATCGGTTCGTTTGTCTTAAGATCAGCTGTAATGTCGGGTAAAGACATACTAGGAGGAGGAATTGCAGTAACTTCGAGGCGTAGTCTTAGGAACATAGTTTCAGCAAGATGACACCACTTTCCGTACATATTATCCATCAATGAAAGCTGGAACCGAGGTGTTACTTCCCAATAAAGTAATTTCTTGTATAAACACGGTTAACTAGTTCCTCAACAGCTCTCATCTCAGTCTGATTTATTAGTTTTTAGGGGTATACCTGGAAAGTAAGGTGTACAAGAACATTTTTTCTGTTTATTGTCTGTAAAAAGCAATAATTCACCAAAGGCATTATGTTCATATTCATTATTTTAATCAACCATCAAATACCCAATTCCCTTTTTTGGACACCTTGTATAATGATAGAAATACTAACATATATAATGTAAAAATATGTCAAAATAATCACATCGAAATAACAGAAACTCTGATTTAACAAAATTCCCACAAAGTCAAAAAAATATACGCTCTAAATAATACATCAAATCATTATTAATACGCTACTTCGTTGAAATCACAGTTTAAGGAAAATAAAACTACAATAATAATATCCTAGAAGCAAAAAGGTTTTTTTTTTGCTCTCGAATGTTACTATTCATTTCGAAGTACAATCACTTGAAAATTCAACAAACACAATTAGACACTGCTGGTTTGGTAGCTACATATAACAGTTCAACAAAAGTTCTCCATCTCCTTACACAACTAAAAACAATGTATCTTTTTTTTCTCAAAATGTATTGCTGTATCATTGACTGTAATTCCCATCAGTTACTTATATTTTTATTTATTTTTTCGTTCAACACAACCTATATAATCTCTCACCTTATTTCGTGAATTCAACTTTGATAAATATTTCTCATTTAATTTTTAAAAAAGCTTTAAATTAGTAGTCTTTATACAAATACAACAATAGGCAAATATCATTGCCGTCCCCTATCAACTTCACATATCATTTTACTTATCACATTCATAACTTAGCAAAAATCAAAACTTATTATCACTATAATATATAAACAATACTCAATAAATTCGTTATGCTTAATTTATTTGTGTGTGTGTGTGTGGGTGTGGCTTTAGAATATATTTTTTTGCAAAAACTAACTACCGAGAACATCTTCAAATAACGCTTATTGATTTTTTTCCCAAAAACTCTGGAAAACAACAAAGCACTTCGATCATCTGTAACACCATGGTCTCACGTCATAGGAACGGTACTCCATGTTGAAGTACTCTTCTTAGGGGGGCGTGGAATATTTCCGATTTGTGATTATCTAGATAGTTGATGTGCGATTCAATTTTCTGAAAAATATAATTCATTTTAGACAGCCACTATACAAATGGGATACCTCAAGGAACAGTACTAGGACCTGTTTTATTTATAATTTCCATAAATTACTTCTTTTTTATTAAGTCTCAAAATAAATTTTAATTTTTTTTATACTAACGATACTGTGATGATTTTCAGAGGTGCTACAGCTTGACAAACCTAGCTGTGAATCTCTAGAGACGTACGCAATAAAGAAAGGTAGAATGTCGGATAAAATATAGAAGATCAGTGCAGTCAAATATTTTTCTTTAATAATAGCTAGATTTATCACAAGCTATATGTAGAAATAAAGTTAAGAAAATGTAAAATAACGATAAAATTTGGTTACTTATTAAATGCCACAAAAACAAAATAATTGCCTTTATTCTTTTATCAATTCGAATCAATTTAATTTCAAATTAATACAAAAATTGCAATATAAGAAATTCAGGAAGTGCAAGAAATTATATATCTTGGGAGAATATAAATGGCATATTCATCAGGCCTCACTAAGTGCGGAAACACAAATTTCTTGCTAAATTACACATTATATTTCAAAAAATACCCCCACCAAAGTTTATGACGTACTTGCCTTCTCATTGACGTAACCTCTACCATTTTGAAGAGCTACGTCATGACAATTTCAACTACTTCAATAATATAGGGTTTAGTCTATGTCCCACTTCTGATTTTCTAAGTAGTAGATAAGATATTTTCTTCCTTTTAGTTTTTTTTTTTCAATATTAAAGTACTCAATTTACTGTAATAAACCTTATATCATTTTTTGAGTGACTATCCGAAAATACAGAATTATACAGGGTGATTTAATTGAAAAATTAAATGAAAGAACGACATATAGGAATTCATATGTCCAGAATGTAATTAAGGGGCTTTTGCAAGTTCCTATTTCACTGATATTTTTTCTATACTCCTAATAAGGCCCTCCAAAATTGTGGAGAAAAATATTTTATCAATATCTAGAAAAAATCTTATTTTTACCAAAACTGATATTTAGAATAACGTCTCAAGAGTATTCTTTATGGATTTTATTTAAAAAAAATATTTTGTAGGTAGATTAAGACAAAGATGGCCCACCATGTAATTAATGACCAAAAACAATTGAAACTGATTGATTACCTCATATGTTAGGTTATGTTTTAGGTCTATAGCTATTTTTTATTTTGTTGATGAATGTTGGGCCATGACTATGTTCTTAAAAAGGCCCACTTTAACAATTTGTTAAAACAATTGTTTTCTTAAAGAAATTTTATCCATATGTTGATTTTATTTACAAATAAATGACTAATTTTGTGATAAAGTTTGTTTTCATAAATTATTTCTCTTTTTTATTTATTTATTTTAAACTTATGTATGGGTATTTTCTTGAATACAAAGTTTAGCCAAAAATCCACTGGCAAACTATCAGCTAACCTCTAACTGCTACGAGGACGGATTGTGTCCTTTTGGTATGGAATTGCTGGGCTGTTGTCTGTTTGTCGTAGCAGTGGCTGATGTCGAACAAAGCAGCAGCCTAGTCTCCTCTGTTGGAGAATTATCCAGAGGAGGTGGAGGCGGACAAATATACAGTGGCACTTCACTACCATTATTGTCACTGCTGCAAACCTTCAACTTGTTGTTCGAATCGAGCAGCGTCGCCTCATTACATGCAGCTGCTGCAGCAGCCGCCTGTTTCTCCTTGGAGAGGATGTCATCGAGCAGGAAGAGCTGCGACTTGAGCAGCCTGGTGCGCTCGAGTTCCTGCTGATAGGTGGGAAGATTCTTGGACACCTTTTGGCTGTAGGTGCGTCGATTGGCCGGTGGGGATGATAGACGTTTGTTGGGTGAAAAGTCGCTGCCAAAGCCAACGTCAAAGCAGCCTGACGTGTTGTCCGATATGAGACGTTCACTTTCTGGATCGGCACCACCACAGCGATTGCCACTGCTGCTGTCTGATTTCTTTAGAATTGACTTGGAGCGACGATGCAACTCCAGCTGTGGACTTGTTCGACTGTCAATTGAGTCCACCGATAAGGACGATTTGCTGCCACTGTTCCTACCTATTTAATGGAATATATTAGATAATCCTGATAGATTGTCAACAGACAAATAATAACAAAGCTTAACAACTGTATAGAAAATTATCTAAATGTGATCATCACCTGCTTTTGAAGACATATTCTGGAACCCAAACAGATGTTGGTTGATGATTCTGGTAGCCGATGCTAGACCTCTTGTGTGCATAAATGATGTCTTCTTCTTTTTCTCTAAGCTCTCTTGAGAATCATTCTCAAAAGAATCTCCAAATCGTGTCCGTGGACGTCCCTAAGATATTATACGAGATTATTGATTTTACATCATTCAATTATTGATTCTAAAATGGGCTATTTTCCGCAGTTCTGCTAGAAAGCAACTGTGCTTGTGGATATATATGGGAAAAATATAAAATATATGAGATTTCATGCACTATAGTCAAAAGGAATTAATATTATAATAGATAGATAATAGTTTTATTTTCAACTATTGCACTGCTGAAATCCAACACAAAGTATTCATTCTTATACCAAATATGGCAAGCACTGAATATTCAAGATATAAAAAATACGATATGTTGAGATGAAAACTATGAACGAAACATAGAATAACGTTACAGTATCGTGTATTATTTCATGAAATAAAAAAAAAGGTTCTAAACGCTGTCCATGTTTTATCATGGTTGGCACGCAATTCAGCAAATTGGCGAGCTGATACCATGTGCCATGTGTTTTATTTATGCATTGTTGATGGTAGAACAATGGAAAAAAACTATTGTTGGCAGTAAAACATTACGTACTTTTCGTCGCTGGCTAGAACTGAAGGTATAGTCCAGTCAGAAGAGTTATGCTGTTACATTATATCATCACATCTTTATCTTTACGACATCCATTAATGAACAAGATAAAGATGTCATGCTAAATGACGTAACAGCACAACTGTTCTGACTGGACTGTGGATTTAAATAATGAAAATAAAACTCTATTGTATCTGTGTGAATAAATCCAAGAAATATATAAAACACTTGAGATCTTAATCTGCAAATGATTATCTTTGTTTTGGATTTAAGCTAATTACCATTAACATGCTAAATAGTTCGATAATTTACTATTCTGAAAATCTCCAAGTAAGTGCTTTGGAAAATTACTGCGGTCAACGTATATATTACATATTATATAGGTACACATCTTAAAATTAATAATTAATTCGCAGGAAACAAAATCTCACCTGAAACCGCGTCTTTCTATGTTTGGTGAGTGGTGAATCATTTAAACTAACTCTACTACCCCTTTCGAGTACTCCAAAACCCTTAAAATTCTCGTCCATTGGCGATGTACCCAAACTCCTGAGTGCAGTATCACCGGAGGCTGATTTCTTTACGCCCGTCTTCGTTGATAACACCGCAGGAGTAACTGGACTATTTTCTCCTGACTTATCCATGGGATTCACATAGAGATTGCTGTCCATAATGCTGCTGGCATTCTCGATGATGTCCGATGTGAGATCACCTTGTGAATTGAATGGGTGCGTGGTGCAGCTGGCAAATGTATCAGAGCTGTCCATGCTGTTCAGATCGATGCTGTTGATGGTGTTTTTCTTTTCGACATCCACGCCGGGGAAGCCCAGATTGTTGATGGTCTGTTCGGACGCCTTCAGGATGCGCATCTCCAGACAAACTGGATTACGGAAGTCGCTTGTGGTTAATGGCATCAAGTTTTCGGCATCAACAAACTCCTTGAAATCCTGTGAATAGTTTTGCGAGATTTATTACATTGATTGAAACAGACATCCATTCATTCATAAATCGCATTATCGAAGAGAAAGATCAGTAGTGAAGTATTTGCTCAAGTCAATAAATGATTAGAGGAAAAGTTTTGGTGTACTAGTATTTTTTGTACTCTTCATGTTTTTTGATTTGTTTAACACGAATGCGAGGTTTACCTCATTCAATATCCAATTTCAAATATCGTTAGCCCTCTTTTCTATTTACCATCAAAATTTCGAAAATTGTCAATTAAGAAAAACTCTAAATTTTTTTTTAATTATTAACGAAAGTCTTCTATCTATTTATAACTGTTTTTTTTACAAAACTTCATACCTACTAGAACCAATAGAATATATTTTATTTTGTAAAATAATCATCTAATAAAATCGGCCTTAAATTTTGTAAAAGATCAACTATATTGTAACGAGTTTGGGATATTGTGTCGACGCCATTCCGAGGTGGCGTGTGCGATTCATCCGAGGGCGGAGCATCGAGTACAGACGTTAGTGGGGCCCGGATGGCGTGATTGTAAGGCATTCTGCTATTGGCCACCGATACACGCCACGGTCAAGCTTATATCCAGCAACATATAGTAAGTTCGCGCTATTGGTGGAATGTTCGGGGCGTTGGAAGATGTCGCTTCTAGACGTAGTGGGCTTGCCTATATATTTGAGAGGACTTTCTGTGCAGCTCAGTCAGTACAGTGAATATGGTGGAGATCTGAGTACGGTGACTGTGGAGAACGGCTGTATGGTGACGGTGGAGACCTGCAGTACGGTGCCATCAACAACAGAAATAAAAACGCTCGGTTCAAATACAATTGTAAATAGCGTAACAGTGTATATAAATAATCTGTGGTATTTTAGTGTATGAATAACTATTTCTACAAACCCGTTACAGTATGAAATCTATAAAATTAAGACACTTCACATGAAATAAACCCATAAAGGGTCATTATTATAACATTCTTATAGAACATTTATGCTATTCTCAAAGTATTCCACCTCTTATCAAAAATGTTATTGCGTGGAATCTGTAATTTTAGCATATCGGACTTAAACTGGCCTAAATATCGTTTTTAACATGTACATATCATTATTTTTGGTCGTTTTCTTGGTAGGCTTAAATTATTGGAAACTCAGGGGGAATTGCTACTAAATGAGAGATGGAAGATTACATAGATCAACTGAAAGGTTCGAAAATTTAAAACGAAAAACCTTTTTAAAATTCTATGTTTACGCTTCCGGTTTTTTTTCATTAATCCCGGAACACCATGTATAGGTAAATTACCGCTGATGAGGTAATCCTCAGATTCATATTCACCGACCGACAAAACGGAATAATGGTTAAAAAAGAACTACGACTCCAGCAAAACTTTTCCTCTATCAAAACATCTGAGAGCTGAATAGAAAATTCTGCAGGGAGTTTTCGCAACTGCCATGATAAAATACTTTTAGTCTAATTAATAATAATTCAAACGTGGGAGGGAAACATTTTTTTTATTATGGATATTAATATTATGTCATTCAATTTGTAATAAAAAAAATTCTAGAATAATTAATAATCAGAAAAATGGAGTGCCATCTATATTTCCATATCTAACTAAGGTATGCCAATATAGTCTAGTAGTTTATTGCGCTAAGATCCAATTTTCGTGAAGTTTCTTAATGGAATTGGAAACTTTTGAATGCAGAGTGTTTCATCTGACTAATTGATTTCTCGAATCTATAATCTAATTTTCATTTCTAATCCAATAAAATTAGAAATGATCTAGTGGATATTGATAAATATATCAAAAGTGCTAGAGCAAATTTATGCAAAATCCTGACAATATTGACATACTACATCACAAAATTATCAATGCCAAAATATACAAGCCCAAAAAATTTATCATTTCACATAGCTCGAGAAAACCTTACCTAAATCTGCCTTTATTATAAAGGGTGTTTCAAATTCGATAGAAAATATTAGACATTTATGGAGATAGTAGATATAAGAATTTCATTGCATTGCCTGTACTACCATGAAATTGGAAGTTCTATTACAAAATAAATTAAAATTTAGAGTATGTCATATTTGAAATAATGAAGTTGATATCAGATATGGGTAGATGTGACAACACTGCAAATTTCATATTTCTTTCAATCTCCATAATAAACGTCTAATAGTCCATCGAGTTTAAAATAACCTTTATATAATGAAGTCTTTTATACCGGCAGATTTGGGTTAAGCTTTCCATCTTTATAACTATATATACAGGGTGGTCCGAATTATAATGGAAAAACTTTAACAGCGTATTCAGCAGATAAAAATAATTAAAAAAGTTCATATAAACTTATCTCCAAAAACGCTTCGTTTTAGAGATACGGGGTGTTGAAATATTGCGAAAAAAAACGGTTTTTCTTATTTAAAAAAAATATTTACTAGATTTTGCTTTAAAACTTAGTAGGTATTATTGCCACTTTAGAAACAAATTTATAGCTTGATAAAAACTTGTTCTTGTTTTGCCAGTGGCGTTCGTGAGACCGTTTCAATTCATTTAAATCATAAAAAAGTTACGCCAATGGTTTATTGCAATTTTGTTGATAAATTTAAATATCCTTATCAGTTCTAAACAAAAATCTCTTTAGTCTTTTCGCTAAAACGAACCGTTTTAAAAAAATAATTTTTGTTTGCATGTGCATTTAATATCTTAGGTTTGCAAATAATGTGAATTATCTTAAATTTAATTTGCAAACCCCAGATATAAGTTGCACATGCAAACAAATTTTTTTTTCCCAACAACGGTTCGTTTTATGAAAAAGACTAAAGAGACCATTTTTGTTTAGAATTGATCAATATAACTAAATTAATTAACAGAATTGCAATAAACCATTGGCGTAATTTTTTTTTATTATTTAAATTAATTAAAACGGTCTCACGAACGCCACTGGTAAAACCAAAACAAGTGTTTATCATGCCATAAATTTGTTTTTAAGTGGCAATAATACCTACTAAGCTAAATCTAGAAGAGTTTCTTTAAAAATAAGAAAAAACTATTTTTTTCGCAATATTTCAACACCCCGTATCTCCAAAACAAAGCGTTTTTGGAGATAAGTTTACATGAACTTTTTTATTTATATTTATCTGCTGATTACACTGTTAAAGTTTCTCCATTATAATTTGGACCACCCTGTACTATAATGCTTGGAACTTTACATTCAGAATTCACTACTTTAATGGCCTCTAATAACAACGGCATTCGCCTCAAAAAAGTGCTTTCGTGTGCTGCAAGTGCAAAAAGTATGTAATGTAGGTAGGTACCTGAAAATTTGGTGTAAGTACAGGTTCGTGCATGTGACTGGGAATGCTTATAGCGTGCAGTTGACCAATAAATTCTACAAACCTTGAGGTACGCGAAAAGAAAATCTCTCTTCTGGCGATAATACGTACTCAGTTGTTAATGATTATTATTGTATAGGCGAAATTGTGCTACCATGAAGGGGTCAAAAATAGTAATTATTATTGCTTACGACAATTTGTCATTCGAGATTGGGCTTTGTTTATTATGACTGGGGCGGATATCAAATCAAAATACAAAATTAAATTTTCTATGTTGAAATTCTGAAATTAATTGGAACTTTCCTCGCCCCCCTGCTTCAGTATGGCATCTATGCTTAACTCATATACCAATTAGGTTAGGATTTTCAGGAAAATATTTTTCCATATACAAGGTTCTCCCAAAAAGTGTGACGACAAAAAAAATATGGCACGTCCTGTATTTTTGAGATATTGACATATATTTTTGTGTTCTTTCTTATTTCCCAAAATTTGCTTTAGTAGCTTAGGTAAAATTCATTAAAAATCCCAAAAAATCATTTTGCAAGCTTGGAAATAAAATCATCTGTTTTTACTCAGTCACAACTTTATAGGGAACTTTAAGGATACCCTGACATTAAAAAGTTTCTTTTTTTAATTTGTACAGACTGTCGAAAATATGGTTCGAAAAAATAAAAAAAATTAAACCAGTTTTCCTTAACATTTTTAAATGATACACCCTGTATATTATTTCACTGTTTAAAACAGAATGTAAGAACAATTACATTTTAGATTTACTAGTGTATTGGAATTCTTAACCGTTTAGAAGATATTGAGCAAAAAATATAAATATGTCCGTTTTACCGGTTTTATGATGGAAAAATAATCTGTTTATTTTCTAATATTTTTGCTGAGACGCATTTTTATTTTAGAAGATGTTCAAAATGTCCTCCGTTTTGTTCAAGACATTTATATTATTCTAACATGGAAGAGCGTTTCCACGCATCTCGGAGTATTGTACTTGAAAAAGTTGCATATATGCGATTATTCTTTGTCGCATGTTCTGCTCAGTTGTTGGAGGCTCCTTATAAATAAATTCTTTTACATACCTGCCTACAGAAAAAAGTCAAGGTTGGTTAAATCGGGCGACCTTGCTGGCCATCTAACTGGTCCCCCACTTCCAATCCATAGATTTGGGTAAATGTTATCTAACTATGCTCTGACCCGTAGCGAATAATGAGCTGAAGCTCCATCCTGTTGCAACAACATGTATTGCGCACGCATATTTGTTGGTATATTTAATAGAAATGCAGGTAAATCGTTTGTTAAAATTCGAAATACGTTTGACCGTTAAGGTGGCCATTAAAAAAGAAAGGGCCTATCACAGGTTCTCCAATAATTCCTCCCTAAACATTAATTGACCAAGGGCGTGTCATTTAACTTTTTTTTGGTGGTCACACTTTTTTGGAGCACCCTGTAAATATTTTTCTGAAATACACTCATATATCTGCGTACTAACAAGCTATAGATGCCCGACGCACTATTGTAGGACACCCTGTATATATTTAATTTTTACGTTTATCACTAGAACAGGAACCATATAGACGCCTGCCGAGTTTTGATGATATACTCTAAAAAAACTTATCCAACAATGATGTGGCCTTTGAAGAATAATTTTAAACCGTGTTTAGTGGACCACGTCATTTATTTCGATCCATTAGTTGGTGGAATATGTTATTGTGGATGCAATGAACATTCGACTATTAGATTGGCCCCCACGAAGCCCTGATCTAAAGCTGATCGAGCATGTTTGAGACATGTTAATCTCCAATGCAGATTTGAACAAATATAAATAAAATTATGAACTTTCACAACTATATACATATTTATAACATTTTAAGTGAACAAATTCGCGCTAACATTAAATTTTCGGGGCATTTTATAAAGTAATGATTTGATTATCCAACGAATATTTCCGTTCGCATTTGATTGAAGTGAACTCGTATATAATATAAACAGGTTGGCTATGTTAACAAATTGATTGGCAGTTTGGACAGTTTATAACATTACAGAGTTTTGTGTAGACAACACTTATGGAATCAGCAGGTAGTGATGTTTTTTTTTATACACTAATCCGTTGCCAAGATGGAAGAAGTATCGAGTGATTTAAAAATACACACACACGCCCACAAACACACAGGCAAAATTATGTGGAATTACAATCTGCAATATTGAAAATATTCGCATTTACTAGAAAAAAATCATCATTCTTTAAAAGTGTGATTATTGAAATTTATGAATATATTTCTTTTCTATTCAGAAATAAACCTTGATATTATTGAATATGAAAATAACAAAATCAAATTACAATGTTTTTATTAAATAGTTTTTATTAATTTCGGTTCTTGTATCAATGGACTGCGCAGCGATTTCTCAGGCCCCATACGGTCTAGAGACTTGAAATTTTGAATTCGTACTTAGATCGCTGACATCTCGCCGCCTGTTAAGCTCCAAGTGTGATCCAATATTGGTAATTATAATAATCTCTTATCAAACAAGATCATTATTTTTTCGACATGGAACGACAATGTCGGACAATGGGATCCGTCACTGGAATTACGCACGAGCATGGAGCGTATATATATACGTCTCTGTTTTCTGGTATATAGGTACTCTCTGGAAGATCGTCTATGTTGTTATGTCGCAATTGTCAGACGTCAGACGTTGTTGTTAATTTAAAGTTTAATTTTGTGTTGTGGTAGACAAAACAAACAGTAATTTGTTATGGAATTGCTGGCAAACACATATACATAAGTATAGTTCAAATCTAGAAAAGGATAGCAATAGTAGGTAGTAGGTACGTTTTAAATCTTAAATTCCTAATAAAAACTATTTTTCAATTTTTTTTTCAAAAATTTCACTTGTTTAACTTAATGAAAGCTAGAACGCTAGGCATAGAAAAAACAGACATCGGGTCTCCTAATAATATATTGCCCCTAGTCTTCAGTGACAAGTAACTAGGAAATTTTATTTTTGAAACTAACGGTACCATCACTGGTACTAACAGTATTGTACTTAGGTGTGAATTGCACTCAACTTAATTTTTTCTTATGGAACATGTTTATTTTTATTTATTAATTAAATTCTCCATAAAATTTTAATGCCAGTTCTATAACAAAACTTTATGACTAAGGTTAATAGATTTCGAGATATAAATGTTTTCCTAAAATTTGTTTGAGATCAAAGACACGTTGTAAAAATTAATATCTCAGAAGATGTAAAAGAACAGAGCATGAAATATTTATCAGAGTCACATACAATATTGGAGATTATTATGAATTTGTTATATTCCCTTTATATTATACGAGGCGTGAACAAAAAATAATTTTCTGGAAGGTTTTTTACATGGAATGGTATAGGTATATTTTCTATGGTCTCACTGGAAAGAGGAGTAAATTCTACATGTGATCTATCAAAAATATTTTGAAGTTTCATAAGATTTTTTCTATAGAAATCCAAAAACATTAAAAATTGTTTCTTATGAAACTTCAAAATATTTTTGATAGATCACACGTAGAATTTTTTCCTCTTTCCAGTGAGACACTAGAAAATATACCATTTCTTAAAAAAACTAATTTTTCAACTTTTTTTCAACCTTTCAGAAAATTATTTTTTGTTCACGCCTTGTATAATATAAAGGGAATTTAACAAATTCATAATAATCTGCAATATTTTGTGAGACTCTGATAATAATTCAATTCTCTGCTCTTTTACATTTTCTGAGATATTAATTTTTATAAAGTGCCTTTGATCTGTAAAATTTTTCAGAAAAATATTTATATCTCGAAATCTATTAACAATAGTCATAGAGTTTTGTTATACAACTGGCATTAAAATTTTATGGAAAATATAATGAATTAATAAAAATATAAATGTTCCATAAGAAAAAATGAAGTGCAATTCCGATTATTTGGGCGCATCTTGTACAACTGAAAATATTTTTGGATAATAAAACTTTTAAAAAATATTTAGTTTGTGAAAACATATTTTTGATATCTTTATCCATAAAGCCGTAATCTTCCCATAACAGAACAAAACCACACCCTGTAGATATCCAGAAACGACATATAAAAAAGTAATGAATATTTATGAAATAGTAGCGAGCCCAACAGATTTTGTTCTGTCCAAATTTTGATAATTCTGTTTGTGAAAAGCTATTATGGAAATGAGAAAAACATGATTAAAGATCATTTTTATTTGAATTTAGAGTGGAATGTGGAATGCGTTTTTCCAGATCTGATACTATAAAACAATAGACAAATTAGTAGTCTAGCTATTCTCATTTCATATATATTTGACTTTTCTACGAAACATTTTTTGTTTTTAGATCCACATCTGTACCTATCAAACTATGACTGAATTAATGTTAATCGCTTAATCTTAATCGGTATTCCTCAAGGGTATATTTGCTGCCCAGGTGCCTCATGATTTTCCTTATGGCCGCTGCAACAAATTAAAGTCGAGAAGGTTTTGATCTCATCGAGAATAACCGACAAATACTTTGTTTTTGGAATTTATAAAAAACGAGAATCCGAGCATATATTTTGAGCATTAATAGAGCACGACCATGAAATAACGCTTCGAGACAAAAATAACTATTCTTGTCGAGAACTTTAAAACCCACTAGTGCGCTAAATGTCTTCTTTGTCCCTTAGCTCATTGAGAAGTCTCTCCTTATTTGAAGTAACCATTGAGTTTGTTTTACAAAATGTATTTATTCCATATGAATGATTGTTTCCATATAAGTCAGCCTGTATGTGGGGGGGGCAGGGATTGCACATTTATCTTAGGTGAACTCACCTGAAAGAAAATTCTAAGGTGACACATACGGTTAACATCACTACACGCTTTTGTTGCGTAGGGGTATGCACTCTCCTTGACATCGTCCTTCTTTACAATCCTGCAATTAGCACACCATTTTGGATTATTTTACAAAGAACAAAGAGACGAACAACAAATCAATCGCCATTCATCAATTCACTTCACCAGTGCAGCGTTGTTAGACTGAGGAAGACTGTTAGAATGTACAAAGACGGAGACGAAGAAATACATACAGTTAGTAATTAAGTAGATTGTGTGACAGTCCGGTGCTGGATGGCCATAAATAGTCTTGTTCTCAAATTTGAAATCGTCATAATTTTTTGAAATGTGAATTATAAATAGGTGGCATAGTTCCTTGGTTGTATAATGACAGCTGAAAAAATGTGGGAAAGTTTCATTTCAGCACGTAAAAATGCAAATTTTAGACCCAATGAAAGATTTCAAAATAATTGAAGAACTAAATCGAAATAACATGAAAAAATAGATAGGTGTGCATGTTAAACTTAATTTCAAATAAAACTTTATGAAAAGCTAGGACAGACTTTGCTAGTTGATACAAAAGTACTAGCACCAGTGAAATTTATATTATTTTTTGACTCACTTCCAAAAAGGAGGAGGTATACAATTCGATGGTATGTTTTTGATGCATTTGAAAATTTGAAATGGTACCATATTTAAAAAAACTTAAATCTGAAATCTCTTTTTTCTAAAAACCCACCCCAGAAGTGGGAGGAGTTGATAATTTTCTTTGAAAAACGAAAATCTGAGAAGGTGAAATTAAAGATAAGACCATATCCAAAACTGTTTAGATTGAACATTTTTTCAAAAGAGTTACGGTTTTCGAGTTACAGCAATGGTAAAGACTGAAATATATGTATTTCTGCTATGTGGAGGCGGCAATTTTTTGCAAAAATTGGAAATGTGAGATGGCCAAATTAAAGAAGAGATTATATGTAGCAACATTTAAGTTAGACATTTTTCAAAAGATTTTACGGTTTTCGAGTTACAACAATAGTAATGTCTGAAATATGTGTAAGTATTTTCGCCACGATGTTTCGATATCTCTGAATAATAACAAGTACAAGCAAAGAATATGACATGGGTAATAGGATAAGTACTGTCTTCTTTCGTATTAGTGAACGTTCAACAATTTTCGTGACTAATGTTACTCTCAAAAGTGTGAAATAAATATTTTTTACCAAAAATTGGACCGACTTTATTAGTTGGTGCACTGAAACTACTAAACAATATGAATTCTATTATTATTGGTAATTTAGAAGTTCTGAAGCTGTAGCTAAATTGGAAATTTTTGGCACCATCTTCAAAAGTAGCATAGCCAATAGAATTAATATTATTTTGTATTTTTCAGTGCACCAATAATAAAGTTTTGGTCAAAACTGTTTATTCACTGTAACAATTAATAAAGTCGGTCCTAGTTTTTTGTAAAAAAATGATTCACATTTTTTTGTGTATTATTCATTAAATACTCATTTATATTTAGAGATCTCAAAACATAGCGGTAATACACAAATTTCAGACTTTGTTATTGCTGAATGTTTGAGGAAGCCGTTGAATTTTTTTGACAAAATTTCCAATTTAAACATTGCCGGATATGGTCTCTTCTTTAATTTTGCCATCTAAAATTTTTGATTTTAGAAAAATTGCCCCCTCCACCTTATTTTTAGAAAAAAATTTGAGGATAAGGAAATGTCAGATTTATTGTTTTTAATATGGGATCATTTCTCAGCACTCCCCCTTTCTAATTGAAAAAAAAAACATCAAAATCGGAACACGGTTAATATGCGTAAAAAACGTACGAACATAAACAGCACCTGACTTCTGTAATATCACCTTCGTTATTAATAATTTTTGAGCAATTTTCAACTGAACCAACCCCGCTTTTTTAAGTCTTCAATCTTTAATTATTTATAACTTTTGTAAATGATTAGAGTTGAAACTTTTGTACCTACATTTCTTAAGTTGTTATTCCATGAAACTATTACACGTATTTGAAGTATTAACCTTAACACAAATTAAAACAGTTTTGAACTTCTGAACAAGGCAATAATAACTAGATACATACAAAAAATCAAAGTGAAAGCATCTTATTCACATATGTATCGAAGTTTTTTTGATTTTCAACCAATTTACTTCGGCTTAAACAGATCGGGGGCAATCTGTGTCCATTCGTAGGTCAGTATTGGAGAAGAAATCGATCTTCTGCTATGATTTTTTTTTAACCTAGCCATTACGATCTCCAAAGCAGTGAGCAAAACTAAAATACTATTCAGGCAAATGAAATATGTGTCAATAATGTAGAAACAGTATTTTTGCCAGCATACATTTTTATTTAAATATTTACGGCAAACATTAGAGTTCTTCTATGTTGAGCACATGTTTTTATATGTGACAATGATAGCCAAAGAAAATTTTTGTGATGTGTGATGCAAGGGGTCACGATGGCTGAGTGGGCTAAGGCGCTGGAAGTGCGTTCGTCGCTTGCGACAGCTCATCGTGAGCGCGGGTTCGAATCCCGCCTGAGCCATGGTTGTTTGTAAACTGGGCCCGAACACAGGTATCCTGTATAACTCTTCGGGAAAGTGTATTCCAGATAAAAAAAAAAGTTAATTCCAAATAATAATAGTTAATAGGAGCGGGGTTCAGATTATATATATATATATATATATATCACATCTGTATTATTGCAATGGATTACCGAAGTCTATCACCGAAAAAATAAACAAATAACTTTAAAAAACGCTAGGACCGACTTGAAGTTCATATCAAGGTTCAGGTTCGTCAGCGTTTGTTATCTTCAGCTTTAACCAATCATTATGATGATGAATAGTTAAAATTACTAAAAACTCATCAAATATATTAGGTTAGTTAGAGGTCTAACCATCGCTATCAACATTTGGATTTGGTTTTCAAATACAATATTAATCTACAACATATATGTATCATGATTTTGAGCTTCTTTGCTCTCATCAGGATGCTGTAGGGTGGACTGCTTTATAGCTAATATCAAAATACAATGTAAACCTATTCTTCAATGGGAAATGGTGGTTACATGCTTTTCGCAACGACATTAAAAACAACATTAACACTGCAGGCCATTTAAAGCTTATATAAAAATTGAGATAGAGTCTGAGGTAAGAGGCGCGCAACAAACAGATAGAGAGAGAGAGAGAGATTAAGCTCAAATACCTGAAGGTATCCTCGAGACCAAAAAAACAAAACCATCGAGCATCATCATCATCATCAGATCAGTATGAGTGCAGTGTACTTGTGTTGCTAGTGCTATATTGTAGTGCATCGTGTGATGTGAAACTCTGATTGTGTCTCCTGTATTTAAAATGTACCTAAACAAGAATACAGAAATATATTAAATTCCTTAAGGCGATGAGGTATTCGTTTATTGGTCAAAGTAGTGCTTTAATATTGCTCAAAAATTATGAGTTGTATTGGTAGTGTTTGCTCACTATTCAGCGAGAAGATACGATTTTTTTTTAGTCAATTTATTGCAAAAAACAATCCAAAAATCTCTAAGGATGACAATACTTGATTACTAGAAATCAAACTCAAGTCAATGATGTAGTAAAGTCAACGAGTTTTGAGTCAAATTAAAAACTCACAATGTCTGATGAAATCCGTCGATGAGTTTTCCTATCGTGTTGTGATATCTACCCGTTATTTTATAGACTTTAAGTTGGAGTCCCCGGTGGTCTAGTTGGTAAGACGTTGGACTTCTAACCGAGCGGTCGTAGGTTCAAGCAGCTCAAATAGGTCAATAACTGAAGGAGTTCTCCTTAATAAATTAGGGACTGATTGTAGAAGGTGATTTTTACAGGACGAATTCGTTTTTTTTCAATCAAATATAACTTTCTAAAATTTCATCAAGAGAAAAGATCAGAGGAAAAGCTGGAATAAAATAAATATGGTTTATTAATTTCAAAGTCACTTAAATGGAAATTCTAAATTAAGTTTGTAAAATTTGGCAATTTTAAATTTAGTTTTTGATCATCCGGAGTGATCAGGTTTAAAGATATCATAACTTCAAGTTTCACAACTTTGACCACGATTATTTCAAAAACTGTGGTAGGTATATGGAGTCTTAAATATTTATGTTTTTTGGAGAATGCAATTAAAAATATATCGACTGGTATCAAAAGTTTTTCAATATACGAGAGTTCATCGGCTGGCGCAGATCTGTTGATTCGTTATGTCAAGTCAACCGAAATGTCAAACGTCAGTAATATTGTAATATTTTTTTAGAATGACCTTGTGCGCTTGTGCGTGTTTAATAAATCATAAGTGTTCGAAGATAAGTATGTAATAATTCAAATCGAGTGCAATGCTAAAAATTAGTTGTACCTTTTTGGCACCGATTTTTCTTCAATAGCTTTAATGCCTAATAAAAACTATTTTTTTTCAATTACACCTGTTATTATTAACCTTAAGCCTACCTTTTTATGATCGCGAAATGTGATTATGTATTGATAACAACTAATAAATTAATTCACCATAATTTATTATTTTGTATCGTGGAGCTGTTTTTTTTTTGTTTGTCAGAATACGACAAAAATGTCCACATTTATTGCCAAATCACGCATATACCTGCGAAGTTGTAAGAGTAACGTGGACCAAAAATTTTCTTTAGCTTCCATAGGTATATAATCTCGCTATGAATAATTTTCACCGTATTAAACACTAATTTCACAAACAAAATGGGCAGCATGCAACGTATACATATATATATGTAAAACATGCATAAGCTGGTTACTAACGCATGCAACACCTCTTGTCCAGGATATGATGAGAATTTTTAGGTTATGTTTGGTAAATTTTGTAAAAACTTTCAAAATAGTAGTTCAGTGTTTCTGAAATATTTAGAACATAATAGGCTTCTCAAAAATAATAATTACTAAGTTCCAGCTCAAGTCAAGTTGACTTTTCGGAAGTTGGTAGCAAAATAAATGTTTTATATGGATAAATTAACTCCTCATTTAATGATGACAGTTTTATCATTTTGACAGCAGATAAAAAATGTCCATCCTTTTTTTATCACCGATTAAAACGCCTCTTCCTCATAACCAAACCAAACAATTTAAAATAATAAAGGATTTAAAAATTATTCATTTAAATAATTTAAAAGTATCAAAAAGATTTATTATTTTTGTTGTTCATTCATTTATTCGGTCGCTAATTTATATTGCCAAAAACGAACTCGAGCTTTTCTCTGGAGGATAAATTTCCTTTTAACTCAAAATTTTTCCATCAGTAATTTTGCTCGAAAAACTGATATTAATAAAATTACTGATTTATAAAATTATTTCGTCACAAAAAAAAAATTATCCAACAAAAAAAAGGTCTTGTGTTTTTACTTTTGATAAATAATTGAGAATTCAAATGCTCCACGAGTTTTTCCAAAAATGTAATTTATCTAGAGTTAGCAAAACTATAAGAACCAAAAAATTTAGAAGAAGAAATATTTCATAGTTGAGACCATCCAAACTTCATAGTTGAAATATTAGAGGATCAGGTTTAGGTTAATTAGAAATTAAGTGATTTATGCGAATTAAAAATAGCAGCTTGCATTGTTTTTTTATGGCACTTAATTAATTTGTACTTAACCATAGATATGTCATCTTTGAAACATTCGTTCTCCTACCTTTTTGGTGTTGATCTACTAACTCTCATTTTATTTGTCACTCTAAAGCTAAACTTATTGTTCTATTGATTTATGTAAATTGTTCTTAATATTTAAGGAAAATATTGTTTGTTCTAATCAAAGATCCTAGTTGAGAATCAGCACTATGACGTCATCAATTTCGTTTGTATACAACAGAATATCCTGAACAAAAAGGCAACCTAGATGGTGACTATATTACTGTAACGCAATATTACAATCGTACTAATTACAAGATCACTCAGCTTAATCACATAATCAATATATCAAATTAAGAATTCCAATGAATTAATCATGTACCTAGGTAGGTGGTAGGTACGCTTTTCCAATCATATTGAAAACGCATGAAATGGAACAATGACGCCGATCGCTTTCGCATTATTAACAAAATGTGGGGAAGCGCGTAGATATTGATTTCCAAAGAAAAATATAATATTGGCGCATTTGATTTTTGTGATAATTACGCAAATGTTGCCTTCTGAAGGATGTTCTTGCGTGTTTGTTTATTGGATAAATTGAGCTGAAATTGAATTTCAAAAATACCCTAAAGTCACTTTTGACTTTTGAATGATGAATGAAATAATATGGGAACAACATTCGAGAATGCAAAACAAATGGGATGAAAAGAGCGAAATTATATACGAATCGTAGTATTGGTATGTGAAGCAATACATTTTTTGGAAAGTTTCTTCACAAATAGGTCAAAATGAGTGCTATTTTCATCTATTTTGGGTATTCCAGACAAATATTAGAATAAAAGTTGATGTTGTTTCTTTGGGGAATTTTTTCCAGATTAAAGGCCACATTACTTGAGCTACATTTCCGAGATATTCAAGAATCATCGTAAATAAAGTTTCTTCCAATTTGTAGAAGAGCTGAAATATTGAATAAAATATAGAATGTCCCATTGAAAGAATATTTTGGATACCTAGTGTATTTGGGTACACCCTGTATTAATAAAAAAAAAGTAGGCATAATTGACGCTCAGCTTCCTGTATTCTCTGAAAAATATGGGCTTAGGACACTTCGCCCAATGGACACTTCGCCCAAAATGATATATCGACCACTTTGCCCCAAAATTTCGTACTCGAAACACTTTCCAGAGCCCAATGTAATTAAAATCCACACAGCCCAATAGGGACACTTGGCCACTTTGCCCAAAATGTCCACTTCGCCCAAAATGTCCACTTTGCCCAAAATGTCCACTTTGCACAAATTATTGATATATTTTATTCAGGACTTTAGTAATAAGGTAATTCAAGGTAGTGGAATGTATTTTTTTAAATGTTAATGGGATCACTATCTTTAAATTGAAGATCTATAAATTTATATATTGATTATTTGCAGCTCGTACATTACTGAAGATGTTATTTAAAAAAAAACAGTAAAATATAATGAACTTAACATTCCACTACCTTGAATTTTTTTATGTTTAGTATGTTTTATATTAGATATATCTTTTATCCAATTTAGTCATGTTTGGGAAATGTATTAAATAATATAATTTTGTTTATAATAAAGTGAATATTTTATATAATAATATATTTATCATTTATATTTATTTAATTAATTTCTATATTAATTTCTCGGTGACTTTTTCTAAATTAATGTGAAGTTGAATTACAATACTACTTTATGCTCGATCAAAATAAATAAATAATTTCTGCGAAGTGGCCATTTCGGGCTTTGTGGACTTTCAGTTAGTTTGGCCGAAGTGTCCACCAACGAGTTTTGGGCGAAGTGAACATTTTGGGCGAAGTGTACATCAACGAGTTTTGGGCAAAGTGGACATTTGGGGCAAAGCGTCAACCAACGAGTTTTGTGCAAAATGTCCATTTTGGGCTTGGTGAACTTTTAATTATATTGGTTGAAGTGGCTCTGGAAACTGTTTTCAGTAGGAAACGTACGATATTTTTGGGCGAAGTGGTCGATATATCATTCTGGGTGAAGTATCCAGGTCCCAAAAATATGATAGAGAATTCCATCTAAGATTATCTAGGAAACAATAATAAGAAACTAAAGCGAAAAACACTGATGTGGAATGATGATATTTTGAAAATTTCCATAGCAAAGGCGAAATGAAGAATGATTGGTGGTGAGAGATGGTGTGATTGATGATTGTCTATCTAATATGCTAACGGTACTACCTTTGAGGTACAGAAGCAACATTCGAATTCGCTAGGTATCATCATCTCTTCGATTTTTTCAGTCTTCTTCATAGCATCCGACTTTTTACTGTCAGCCTACAAGACAAATCAACCATCTGAATATTCTTGATTTTTTTTTCAATCAAGATAAAACCGATATTTATATCGATGTCATTTATATGCTTAAAAGGTTGGGAAATCATTTATAGAATTGAATACCTATTTGCTATAAAAAGATAAATGAATAACTGAGACCGCTTTCTTGATCACTGGAACAGTTGACATATGATATGTCCTGTATTGACAGGGTTACCTCTGCGGTGGCTAGCTTTCTTATTACTGGAAAATATGTCTTGGTTCAATTTTCAACTATCGGAATAATGCGATACTTTAAAAGTTGATGTGAATTATCACAGTTTGAGAGTGTGAATGGAAGAATTTCGAAGATAATCCATTTTTTGTCTCAAATGTCAAAGTTAGTATCACAACATCGTCAATGGCGTTATCAAATGCATTTAATCATTATAATTGACTGTTAAAATAAGCACACAAGTATAAAGTATCATCGAAAACCATGCAATCAGTGTCGTAATTTATCCAGAGGAGTGTTTTTCAAGTTTGAAATAGACAAAGTCTTTTTTATTTAAAACTAGAGATGTAACTATAGCTTCTCCAGGATCTTACGAAACTGCATGCCATCAAACCCATCTCAAATCAAATAACAATGAACAAAATAACACTGTAAAACTACATCCAAGTTTCTTTTTCTTTGTGGTATTTTTATTCAAAACAGACTTTAAGGGACTCCAAATAAGCAGTCTATATTTTAGGACAGTGAATAAGGACAATTTTTTTTAGACTTTCCTACAAAGATTTGCTGTTACTAATATTTGGATATTAAGCTGATTAGAAGCCCATTTTCGTCCCTTAAAGGTCACACTTTTGAATACGAAGAGATGTTTAATAAAACAGCTTGAATGAATTACAAAACTTGGGAATAAAATTTTGGAAAAACAGGTTTTGTATTGAGCTATGCCAGACAGTGGATCATAACAAAATATAACAGAAATTACGATAGGAAATATTCAATTAGACAACCGTAGAATGTTTTCCCTTATACATTTTGTTCGTAGAGCAGTCAGAAGCTGTCAGAGACTAGACTGATTTCTGAATAAAGTGTCTACTATCGCTCGAGGTTGAACAGTAGGAAGTGGAAACATTCTACACTTGTCTATATGGATACTGGGTAATATTTGTTATATTTGGTACTTGTCCACCAGCTCAGTGAAGATCTATTTCCCTATAACTCTATCCCGAATCTGTATTCTATATTAAGAAGTTTCGTTTTTTTTATAATTTACTTAATGAGTCTATGCTTTTTTAATAATATCTACATGAATTTGCAACTTACTGACGGCGATATGCACTCTTTCGGCGTACTTGGTATGAGCTGCGTCTCATCTTGAGCCAGCGGCGCAACCAATGGCTGATTTTGGTGCGTACCAAAACTCTGCAGCTGCTGTTCCATCTCCTCACCAGAGACAAGCTGCAAAAGTCGGCGCTGCGATGAAGGCGACGCAGGCTGCTGCTGCGGAGGCAATGGAGGCGGCGGTGGCTGACTGCTACCCTCGTTGCTCGGAAGACACGGCAAGGTGGAAGAATTGCTGCGTCTGTGTCTGCCACCGAAGCTTTCAAAGTTTCTATAGCAGCCGGTGCCAGTTTGGGCGGGATTTCGTCCCCCAGCCAAGGACTCGCCCTCGGTACTGTTGCCGTCCGCATGCGACATATTGTGTCCTATATCGAGAGTGTGGATGAAGTAGTTCTGGGACGGACACACAAGTCATCGGAGGCCATGCAGTGTTTTTGCGTTTGTTGAGCATCGACAACTTTTTCAAGAGGAGCATCACAATAGGACGCGGATCGGCGAGAAAAACGATGCCCAAATGGTCGCTAAATGCCAGGCAGGAGTTGAATAGAAGATAGAAGAGATATGCTGAATATTTTGGCATGATTGAAGTGAAATGGACTCTAAGGAACATATTCTCAGTTCACAGAAAGGCAGGACTGATTGTGGACACTATATGTTATAAAGAATCACAGATTGGACGGAAAAGTTTATAATTGACATAATTTTTGCTCTAGTGATTTAGAAGATAATTTCTACAACAAATTCGAAAATAGTTCTCAAGAAACCTTATTAGCCTGAATAAGCACTAGATCAAAATTGCAGTTAAAAGAATTGTGATAAATATACTGAAAACCGATAAGCAAAAAATTAGCATCGTTTTTCGACCGAACTCGCGGCGTAACATTCAGAGAACGAATAATCAAAGCGTTTTTAGGAATGACAAAAATAATGTGCTCTTTCTCTAGTACATACGGTAGGTTTTGCAAACTTTGTACAACTTGAAACAAAGCGTCTCACATATATATATATATATATATCTAGGTACATAACATGCTTCATATTTTTTTTGAGAACGAACTTTTTTTTTGTACGTGTTTGTGTGTGCTTAAGAATTTCTGCGATTGTCTTCGTTTTCACCGATCAGGGCGCACTTTTCACCTGGGGGAGAAGACACAACCGTCTTAGCGTTGGTGTAAAACAAAGACACGCGAGCTTTAGAAGAACAAGCTAAGTATAATATAGGCTTAGTTCTTGTTTCATAACAACATCTAGATTTGGAATGGGATCACAAAGTTGACATGATGATGTGTGTCGCTACAAACTATGGAGGAGTAGCGGCAATTATATGGAAAGGAGAGCGAATTTGTCAGCTATCAGTTTCATCCGTCTGTCATTTTTGTAACATACGACATCAAAGTCAATCAAAATGATATTTGGATTTTATGAGCACAAAATTGTTAGTTTGTATTCGTTGACAATTCAAGATTGACGTTTGACGTCACAATGACAATATATCACGGTTCTATTCAAGAATATATAAAGGGAGGATGACTAACTCTGTATCCTGTTGTATAAGCAGAATGGCTGAATTAACGTCCCGTGATAAGTTGTCAATTTGGTAGGTTGCGCAGTATTTCACTGAGTGTGTATTGTATTTAAGCTTCCTTCGCCTTTACTACTTAAGGATGCGCAACGTGATTTTACGCAACCCACCGAAATGACATACGATAACCCAATGTTTTTTGTGCTACTCCCACTACTCGTGTTACTCGTCCTACCTATATTTGTTCATGGTTCTATTATATGTGACTGACACACGTAGAGGTGATATAATAGATTAGTCATGTTATAGGTAAAACTGTATATGGAAATCCAGTAGTAATAGATGAAAAATGTAACAAAATGAGTAATCATCATTAAAATTGAACTTTCACGGGAGGAATTGATAAAATGATGATATTTAAACAAGAATATGAATTGCCAAGTGATATTTGAGTGAGAATTTAATCAAATTTGTTGTGAAACAAGAACTTCTTAAGGGCATTATAGTACAAATGATACCCTTTATAGCAAGCATTTACATTTTCTGGCAGCTTACATAGAATCAGGCTTGACAGAATTTTAAAAGGATAGATAGAGAGAGGCATTTATATGGGTAAGGTAATGCTTATAAGTATTGGTGTATACGTGCTAAAAAGAAAGTACGACTCACCTGTATCCACTATAACATCTATGAGATCCATACTTTTCGCAAAAGCGTCCCTAAGGTTAATGTGATGGAATGAAACGATGCTGCCCTCTCGCTTGGCCCTCTCCAGCGCCTCTCGCCGCTTGAGTGCTTTCTCGCGTCGCATTTGGTTTTTATAAAACTCAGCAAAATTATTAACAATGATAGGAATGGGCAACGCGATCACCAAAACGCCGCATATGCAACATACGCTTCCTATGACTTTGCCAAGCGGTGTGGTGGGATAAATGTCACCGTAACCGACAGTGGTCATAGTGATGCCGGCCCACCAAAATGTCTCTGGTATGCTAATAAACTTAGTGCCAGGTTCCTCTTTCTCGGCAAAATAGGCGAGACTCGAGAATATGAGGACACCCATGGCCAGGAACAACATCAGCAAGCCCAACTCCTTGTACGAGTTGCGAAGCGTAAAACCCAACGACTGCAGCCCAGTCGAATGACGGGCCAGCTTGAGTATCCGCAAGATACGCATGATACGAAACACCTGCACCACTCGGCGCACATCTTGGAATTGATCAGTCGCATTCTTATTGGTCTCGAGAAGGAAAAGGGAAACAAAATAAGGCAATATGGCTAACAGGTCTATGATATTGAGGCCGCCCTTGAAGAACTTCCACTTGTTGGGCGATGCGCTGAACCGCAATATGTACTCGAGCGAGAACCACGTGATGCACACGGCCTCGACCATGGCCAACTGAGGATTGTCTTGGAAGTTACCTTTCTCATCATTGACCTGCATGCTTGGAATGGTGTTGAGCGTGAGTGCTATTGTAGATAGTACAATGAATAGGATGGATACGATGGCTATGACCTGTAAGATATATATCATATCACATAGATCAAAACCGTGAAGTATGATAGAGAAGGTTGTTATATAGGTAGGTACGCCATCAAATGCAGCGATATAATACGACACCGAACACAATCTTGCCAACCAGTTAGTAGTTTGTGTTGTGCACAAAAAGCAGTTTTTATTCACATAAAGTTGTTGGACACTGAAGACACAGAGATGGATGTACAGTTACATGGGAAGAAGAACAAGAAGAGGAGGAGGAAGATTTACAAGTACAGGATAATGTTATGAAGTACATGGAAACCGTTATTTGATATAACAGTATGTGTCATCCTTTAGCGTTGATAGAAAAACACATGTGTGTAGATTTGTAAAATAAAATTTAACATAAATGATAAGTGTAATAGTTGAAAAAAAAGGTACCTACAGGTATTATACAGGGTGAATTCGAAATATATACGAATACTCTAACTAGTTGATCTCCATGATTTTAGAAGCAATACAAAAATTACAAGCGTTTAAACTTACCAATGGGGCCAGATACATCGGAAGTGGATTTTTATCATGAATTCTCAGTTTCCAATAGTGAGAATCATTAATTTCGTTAATTAAGTTGAATTATGATTTTCAATATTAGCAGATATTTCATATTCACCCATTATTATCCGTATAAACTGTTGAGTTATCAAATAGTAAAACCTTCTTTACTGAAACTTATTAAAAGTATTGATAAATTATTGTTAGATATAATTATTATTGTAATAAATATTTAGAAAAAAAAAACACCAAATAACGGTCCAAGTACGAGTGGAACACATGTTACATTGCAAACAAAATAAAAACAAGCAAAAATATAGTGCAGAACAGAAAGTGTGCGTAAATTGTTTAATAAAAAGCTTATTACTTATAACATGAGAAAATGATTACGTGTGAAGAGGATATTAGTGAAGAAAACAGGTTTCCGGTGTAGGTTTAGAAATAGGAAGCAATGTACAGATAGCTCGAACCCAATGTCGTCCATAACCAGTCTATTTTGGAAAACTTCTTGACGTTATAAGTACGATTACAATAAAATATAAAATAGCTCAAGCACTGATCTCAAAAAAGACTACTGATTGCCGTTAAATATATATGAATTAAATTATTATTAATGTTCAATGATCTATTATTAGTAAATTCATCTTACAAAACTAATGTGTTTTAGTACTTACTTAATACCTATGTATTAAAAAAAAGTTCATTGATGAGAAAACTCATTAGTCACAAAAAACACATTAATTTCATTGCAGCTCAATGTTGTTAAAAGGCAAAATAAACTAACCGCTCTCATCAGCAGCATAATATTTAAAAGACGTTTACATTTTAAATATCGAGAAACACAAGTAAGTTTATATGTATATATATATATATAAGTAATAGATAAATACCTAATAGGCTATTTATAACTTGTGCTTATTGACTTGTAAAGCGAATGCCTATAATATAAATGTCGATATAGGTAAGTAAGCACCGCAATAATTGAGAATCAAAGCGCTTTATGCCAAAGCTTAGGAGGAGGAGTTGATCTATATACACAAAATGTCAGCTTTCAACATTATTTTTTTTTTTAATTGTTTTGCCTATAATAATATTCGGTCCGTTCACGATCTTTCAGGGTATAACAGGAACTTTAGAGCTTTTCAGTATGTTAATAACATCAATAAGTAGGTACATAGATTCTGTTTCATCATTCTCGCTGATTTTCATGTTCCCGCTGATCAGAAGAATATTTTGATCTTTCACTGTCAGTGTTCAAAGGTTGACTACATACATTCTGTCAAGTCATCTTAAAGATTTTATCTTAATTGTTTTTTTTTATGGAAATCGTATTGTAACATGGATAGTTTATCATGTACTTACTGTTATTATTTATTTTCGTATGCAATTCCTTATTTGCTGTAGTTGTTTCATGAATAGTTCATTAATTAGTTCTAGAATTAGTAGATTTATTCACGAACCTTCCAGAAAGTTTGTGTCAGGTGCACGTTGTCACAGTATTGTCAGTTTGACAAGCTTCTAGAACATTATTACAAGCGTCTAGATAATCATAGAACATCAAAATTCAGCTATATAAAGCTGTGTCGATCACGAATCAGTTTAGTTTATTTGTATCAGTCAATTGGAGACATAAGTCGATAGTAGTTGAAACGCGATAGTCAAGACATGAGATCGTGGACCAGGTTTTGGAAATAAACGTTTTAAAAGCAAAGTACGAACTTTGGAGTATTACGCAAGTGAACTCATCCCACTTCTGACACCATTTGTAAAGTCCTGTGCTAAACGTTGTGGGGTGAGTTCACTTGTCTAATACTCCAAAGTTGATTCGAAAACGTTTATTTCCAACACCTTGTACACGACCTGCTGTAATAGTACAACTTTCACAACTTGTGACTTTGAATATCGCGTTTCAAATCTAAAATTATCTAGACGCTTCTAATAATATTCTAGAAGCTTGTCAAAGTGACAATACTGTGATAAAGTGCACCTCACAAGTAGTTTCTGGAAGATTCGAGAATAAATCTACTAATTCTAGAACTAATTAACGAACTGTTCATGAAACAACTATAGCAAATAAGGAATTACATACGAAAAGAAATAATAACAGTAAGTACATGATAAACTATCCACGTTACAGTATTAACCATTACAATCTATGACGTCATAGTTTAAATTGTGAAACGCCATGATTTTACATCATTAATGAAATAAAAATGATTGTATTATAAAATATAAGAAAATTGTCCCCAAATATATCACGGTATTCTTGGTAGTAGTTTTTTTTGATGATCGTCAACAAGTTAAAAAGGTGTTAGAAGTTTTCTACTCATAAAATATCTTTCTTTACTCTAGAAACTGAAACGAAAAAAAAAAACTGTTTGTAACTTGCTCATTTATTCTCTATTTCTGTCAGAAATCCCCCTTTATTCTCCACATCGCCTGAAGCAATCGTGAACGGACGCTTAACCTCCACGCCATTTCCGTGGAAATGAAATTTTCTCCCAATCATTGCGCCAATATTCCACACACACCCGAGCATCCCCTCGATTTCCGGAGATCGCATGACATTCTAATAATGAATCAGTGGGGGCGTCGAAGAAAGCCTCCAAGTAAGACTAATTATGAAGGACAGCCGCAAATTTTAAGGGGATCGAAAATGCACCAGTAGTTGGTCATCGCGTGTGCCCATCATATCACAAAGAAAAATTATATCGATTTTAAATCGAGAGAATTTTTTCTTTTTTTTTTTAAGGAAAAGCTCATACAATATAGATAGTATTTTCCGCCGAAGTATAGCTGCGCTGACATCTAGAACAGTTAGCATTAACAAAAAGGCCACAATAAAATAATTTTTATATTTGAAGAGAAAATAGCACATCAATTAAATGAAAATGCATTTTCGTTTCCAGATTTGATTGTACCTATAAGAAATGTTGTACTATTAAAATTTATTTCTGATCAGTAAAATGTGTGAAATGTTATCTATTATAATCTCGTTAGAGCAAGAAGGTTTATATAGTTGAGGCAACGAAAGTTTGCTGATGAATCATTATAGCAGATAAGATAACCAAGTAACATTGTCTCCAATACGTTAAAAGAACGATACAGTAGTACCGTATTAATTTTGAGAAAATAAATTCATAGAATTAGATCAGGTGCATATCATTGAATGATGTGATAAAAGACTTTAGTCGCCTCAACTATATTTATGCCTATGTAGATTAGAATGCAACGAAAAGATTTGAAATAAAAAACAAATATTCAAATAGAACTTGCCTATTTGATATGAAATATAGAAGAATATTTAAAGAAGTTTAAAAAAATAAATAAATATGAGGTAGGTAATCTGGAATCAAAAATATCGAAGACACTAGCGAATTTTACGCAATAAAATTGTATTGTGCATTATTGTTGTTAAATTATCGTTTCAGCAATAGAAAGAAAGCGACAATATATTTGAAGCTAAAAGCTATTTTACAAAATTTATATCACAGAAATTAAAAAAACTAAGTATCCCAGCCAATTTCTATCTTTTCAATTTTTTTTATTATAATCAATTCTATTTGGTTGAATTTTATGGAGAAAAGTGTACTCGTTAGTCAAGTAGTAGCAAAACTATTCTTTATTCTGAAACATACAGATATACCACATTTCATTGCATGATAACAAAACAAAAAACTTTAAAGCAATATCATTATTAATGCAGATAAAGGGTGTTCGATTCTCTGACGTAGGTGTATCCGGAAGAGGATGATTTTAAATAATAATAACCAATAAAAACCACCACTATATCAGTATGTTCATCAATTTCTTACTTATCAATTTTTTTTCCGATTTACGTCGCTGAAACAACACCCTGTATACTGATGTATGTATTTGCCAGTTGAGAAATGAAAGGATTTTGGCATTTTATAACACATTCATTCCTTGCAAATTAATCATCTGAGCTTTGATGTTACGAATATTTATATTTATCATAGAATAAGGATTTTTACATCCCTGGATCGATTCTCTGGTATCCAGTATCCAGTTTCTACTGGATATCCTGTTTATTACATCTTAAGTGCGGACGAAGTAGTTTTCTAATTATTTATAATAAATCGAAATAATTAGATGGACTTACAGGTACCTACAGGTAGTGATGCTGCGAAACTGGTCTTGGTATTGCAGTTTTGGTGTTGCTGCAAGACTGCAAGATTCTCGCATTTCTGTGTCCAAACAGAAAATTGGTAGGAAAAAATATTTTTTTGGTCAATGAATAGAAAAGAAACGCTGGTAAATTACCTAATTAAGCTTTGAACTCCTTTCTTATCGATTTTTATTTTACAAATTCTAAGAACGTTAAAGAGCGAGTTTCCGATTTCCTGATTTCAAAAAATTCTGAAACACCCTGTAAGTACAGTAATTTCAACCCTTCTTGGATCTTCCTTATCGAACTAATTTCAAAGAATCGCGAGTGCTCGTAGCCAGGGGAAGATAAACTACGCGTTTTTTTTATCACGCAGAATGTTTCAAGCAAAAGCAAATCATCTATAAATCTGAAATATTTTTGATGACATTTATCCAATAGCCACTTTTTGAGATTTTTTTATAGCCCTTATTTTGAATCTATTTTTTTGATCAAGCTCATCAACTAAGATATTCACAAACAAATTTCTTGAGTCTTGCTAAGGCTTGCAGCAAGACCAGACCCGTCTATGCAAGACCGAGACTCAGGATTTGATGCAAGACCAAGACCAATACCAAAGGTTGCAAAACCAAGACTATATTGGTCTTGGTCTTGCTTTGCGCATCACAAGTTTCAATGTACATTTGTTTTTGGAGCCAAAATCATTTCATTCAACTGAAAAATGTATAGATTTTGTTCAGCTCCATCCAATTAGAATAGTTTTTTGAATGCAATTTGATGAACGTTACATCAACATTTTGACATTTCTGCTGTTTATGGGAGCTAATAAGAACATTGTCTCCAACTAACTCTCTACTAACTTCGGTTGACTCAAGAAATACCTATCTCAATCATTAATGTGCTGTCCATCGCATTCTACCCAAAAACCTATTCCACCTTAATCAGAGCTGTTACCATTGTGTGGATCATTGTTAGTAAGTACCTAGTACTGAAAAACAAAAACCTGCTAGCCTTGTTTTATGGCGACAGCAACTCACCCTGGCAGCTATCGAAGTGGTCGGTTTCTCCAGCATATCCCACAGCCATTTTTGATATTGTGAACACTTATCCTCACCAAACTCCTCTTCGTCTCGCTGCCTCAACGATTCGGCTTCTTTGCGCATCTCTTCGTGCACATGCTCTTTGCGCTGATGGTACTTGTGCTGACAACACGATTCCAAATAGAGTTCATCGACGCCCCAATATTCGAGATCGTCGCTGAATGCAAGAACACACATTTCGTCCACCAGATGTAGTTTGCCGGTACGATAGAAATTCAGAATTGAACTAAAGGATTTGGGGTGACGGTCGAAGTAGTACTCGTTGTCGATGAGTGAATAGTCGTCGCAAAGTTCACTAAGGGCTTCGTGTGTGTTGCAGTCGCGAAGGCGGCCCAGTCTGCAAGAGATTGCCACTGTTGACCACCAAGTCTCAATTTTCCAAATTTGTCTTATTCTTCATGGAAGAACAGTAGGACGAAATTGTTTATCCAGCACATTTACAATTCGAATTGAGAAAATCTCTTTCGAATATCATTCTGGGAAAGAGTTAGTATCAAGGAAAAGGTTTCAGGAATTTTGAAAAAGTTCCTAGAAAAAGTGCTATGACATTTTCAAGATTTTCTAGGAAGAATCCAAGGAAGCCAGTTTACAAAGTGACAAAAAAATTTCCTGGATATTAGAAGAAATATTGGTTACGAAAATATCCAAGAAGTTTCCTTGCTATAATGACCAATAGAGTTTAAGGTTGACTCAAGTCATCCAGATATATGAAAATATATAAAGCACGGATTTATAGAAAGAAAACTTTCTCAGTTTTACAGATCTCTGTAAGAGATTACCACAGTTGACCACAAGTCTAACTTTTCAATTTTTTCTTATTCATCATGGAAGACTAATAAAACGAAATTGTTTATCCAGATCATATATAATTCGAATTGAAGAAATATCTTTCGAATATCTTTCTGGGGAAGAGTTAGTATCAAGAAAATCTTTCAGCAAATTTGAAAAAGATTCTAGAAGGAGTGATATGACATTTGAAGACATTTTCAAGATTTTCTAGGAAGAATCCAAGAAATCTAGTTTACAAAGTGACAAAAAAGTTTCCTGGATATTAGAATAAGATTCCAAATATATCAAAATATATAGTTATACAGACATTAACGTTAGAAAAAGCTCACCTGGTGTGCGGAAGCCGGTCCAGCGTTCGCCATAGGACCTCGTGCTTAACGCCGCCCACATTGATGATGACGCGCCTGTTGAGCGCCTTGGAGCGCATTATCATGAATGGTTCTGGAGGTAGTGATGACATGGATCTGGAGTAGGGACGCTGCAGCTGGAGAGGCAGTGGCGGCGGTGGCGGGATCATTGGCTGCTGCTGCAACCCCGCCATCGCCTGCTGAGTACTGATGATTGGTACTGAAGAGTAGCGAACCTGCAAACACGATTGCAGCTATTTCAAGTCCTACAAGGGATTGTAACGAGTCTTGGATGCAGGGTAGAAGCCATCTCAGAGAAGGCGTATGCGATTTGTCAGGGAGCGGAGCATGTTGATCATGTGTGAACAATTTAAGAACCATGGAAATTCTACAAGAATTAGAAAATATAATAATTCATTTACCTCTCTACCGCCATCCATGAGATTGTGTGATTCGTTGATCTGATCCCAGCGCACGGCCAGCCCACCTCCGGCCGGTTCACCGGCAGTACCACCGCTGCCGCCCAAGCCGCCGCCCCCGTCCATCTCGCCGTCCGCCATGGACGAGGGCGGCGGCTGGCTGCCAGCCGTCGTCGTGGTGTTGTTGGCGGTGTTGTTAGCCGTGCCGGAGCGTCCTCACCCGCCACCACTGTCGATGCCGCCGCCGCCGATCCTGCGTCTCTCGAATGCACCACCTCGAATCTGGAACAGATCAGTGGAAACAGATTTACTAATATATTGACAACAACTACTATGCGGGTTGATAATCAAAAGTTACGGTCGTAACTTGCGCCGAGTCTTGTTTTGGAGATCAGACTACGGCCTATATATGATTTACCAACACGCGCCTTTTGGCTATGACTAGACGACAAAAATATGCATTCGATCATCCCTAGAGTCTTATCAATTATCCATTGGACGGTCAGTTGGGATTTTCATAGGTAATATAATATTTAAGTCAAATGATCTATGCCCTATTTTTTTAATTATATAGAAAATTGTTTGAAAAGGTATATTATAGAAGGTCCAATTCATCTCTTTTTGAAAATTTATCAAATATGAGCAATTTAAGCAAACCGACAGAATTACATTCACCTTTATAATATTCGTATGAAACTACAGATTAAATAGAATTTAATGAAAACTATTCCATCGTAAAAAATAATTCAACTTATCAATATATAGGTCTTTTATAGCCTTTATGAAAGACGCTTTCTACACACAGGTACCTAAAACAATCTTTGGAAAGCAATCTAAAACTTTTCCACAACAACTATAAATTAATATACCAAATTGATTTACCATTACATTAGGTATAGGTAATTTTCCAGCGAGCACATTTATTTTCAAAGTTATATCTATAAAATTACAGAACACAAATAATTAATATTATTACTATTACACCATATCTGTGTTTACGAGCAGGTTGGTATGGAATGACAAAATTATTGTTCAAAATATTGGCAAGAATAAACTGTGAAGATCACAAGGTGTTACGAAATCTGACAGAAATAGTAAACAATTTGCACGATAAAATTAATACAGAAAGAAATATTAGCAAACACACCTACAGCAACTATTATAAAAGATGGAAAGATGCAAAAATAGTAGTGGCGGCGGTAACTCAATTTGGGAATTGCTAATTTTAGGACTGACTTCAATTTCGGTTCATTTTAATGTATGTTTTTTATGTTTTGATACGAACACGCTTTTTGCCACAGTAAACATACTCAAATTTTGTTGATTTTTCGTTCATTTGATAGAGGAGTGATGAGAAATAGTTCTACTAATGAAGAGACCATGTCCGGAAATGTTCAAATGGCACATTTTTTAACGGTTTCAGAGTTAGAGAATGCGAAATTCTTGAGAAAAAGAAGCAGTCTGTCGAATTATATACTTCCTCCGTTCGGAATTCGTCAGTCGAAAATGGTAACTCATTGAACGTTTTCATAGAAAGTTGGTTTGTTTTCTTATAAATAAATTAGATTTCACAAAAAACTAGGTCGACTTAATTAGTTGGTGAAATGAACAAATATTTTATATAAAAACTTCATAGCAATTATGTTATTGCCCACTTACATTATTTGCTTGTTCTTGTTATTATTCAGAGATATCAAAACATCGCGGCGGAAATACGCATATTTCAGATTTTCCACTGCTCTCGAACTCGAAAAGCGTAAGTAACTCTATGGAAAAAATGTAAATTGCTAAAAATAATCTACTCTTTAATTTGACCGTCTCAGATTCTCAATTTTCGAAACAAATTGCAGAAATACACATATTTCAGATTTTAACATATTTATAACTGGAGAACTGTAACTTTTCTGAAAAAATGGTCAATTTAAACGTTTTCGGATATTGTTTTATCTTTAATTCTGCCATCTCAGATTTTCGATTCTCTAGAGAAATCGCCCCCTCCACCCTATTTCGGATTTGAGTTTTTATGAATATGAGAAGATATCTCAAGTCTCCTCTTTCATTTAAATGAATCAAAAATTATCAAAATTGGAATACGTTTATTATACAGTGCGTTCATGAAGTATGGAAACGCTTCAATGACTTCTAAAATATCAACATATAGAGAAAAAGCTCCAACATGTCGATTTTTGATTTTTTCTCTATATGATAATATTTTAGTAGTTATTGAAGCGTTTCCATACTTTATGAACGCACTGTATATATACAGCTTGCGCACAAGCAGAAAGTCGAATTCTAAACCTCCTCCGTTTGGGTTTGTCGGTCAAAGATAATTCCATTGATGTTGGTACTTTTGAATTCGGTGCCGAATTAATATTATTTCGCATTTTCAGTGCATCCAGTCGTAGAATCAGTCCTGGTTTTTATCAAAACTTATTTTTTACTCGTTATAGGTAGAATATCTTTAATGATGATAATATTATCTTAAAAACAAAATATATTTTCGTTTCAAGTTAAAGTTCCTTTGCAGTATTTTCTAATTAAAATTGCGCACAGCCATCTATTGTTAATTAAAGTTGGAATGTTTTTTAATTTGATAATATTCTAAAATAAGAAACAAAAAAACTTCATAAACTTTGTTCGCTGTGTTTGGCGTGAAATTAAAAAATAAACTATTATCATAGTAAAAATTATTATGGTGAAACGGATATTTACAGAGTTTTTATTGTTACAAGGTGAAACAATCTTCAAAGTGATGACAAAATACATTGTTAATCATTCGTGCTTATAATTTCGTTGACATTAATGGGGTCATTATCAAAATACAAAACATATGTATCAAAATTATTATTTTATCAACCGATATATTATTTGGGATTTTGATATAATGCCAGATTTAAAGGCTTTAACTATATTTATATATATATTAACATTCATAGGTAAGTCATTGGCTAAATAATTAGATTATTAGAATTCATGTCCAAAGAAATGTTTAGCCTTGATTATTATAGAAAATAATTGAATATAATCGCTTAGATGGGTTGTTTTTTTTAATAAATTATATTTTTGATGAGCAGAACAAGTACCTAATATTTTTAATTTAGCTCCACTGTATCTTATTTAATTACTCGCTGATTACGTATTTTGAAGTATGAGGAAGAAAATGGACCATTTGATAATTCCAAAAAAATACATCAATTAAAATACCGAGAATAACTAGTTGGTTGTCTGCGCGAGCGAAGTCGTGGGCAACAGCCAATTAAAACTTACGCATGTTTTAATCATTTAACAAATGAAAGTTTTCGTATCTGACATCTTGTGGTTAATCAAAATGTTGAGGAAGAAAATCGATAGATGTATTTATATATAATTATTCAGGAAATTAAACTTCCTGTCGTGCATTTGCATCGTTTATTATCTGACAAATGATTACGTTCATATATATTTAATGCTAATTTAAAAATACTCTTCTCAGTTATCGAAATAATACAAATTAATTTCGAAAGATATAAACACAAAACTATAAACATGATGATCAATTCAATGATGATATAGAAATTAAAATATAAAACAAATCAATAGACGGCCCAGATAAAGAAAGCTTAATTATGGCAATGAAATTAGGAAAATACTTCGCGTTATATTATGTTTATATTTCTAATATTTAAAATTTATTATGTTTCTTTTGTAGTTCCGTTCGACTAAATTAAAGTTTTAACGTATTTATATTGGAAAAAGATGGATGCCACGTAAATATTGAGCTGTTAGAAAATATTTGACAACAAAAAAACATGACATATTGAAAGTTGACAATGTATTGAAACAAGATTGCCGTAGACAAGTCTTCAAAAAAATATTGGAAGGTTTTTCCCCGGCACTAATTTCCAAAGCATTTCAAAACGTTAGAAATGTAAAGTATACAAATATGATTAAATTTACATAATTATTTTACTTTTTGTAAGCTATCAAAAGCTATTCTTAACTATTTACCTATATAATTGCTCATTCCACTAAAACCACTAAATGAGAGAAATATTCTTCATTGCAATCAATATGTGGATAATTGATAAACAAATTTGCGTGCGTTATCGAATTATGGAATTATTATCTATACGGCATTATACACAAGAGACCTCGTTTTTCCTTTTTCTGAGTCACAAAACGTGTATCAATAAATTGTACGATATCATATCATTTTTATACAGAATACAAAAGGGAGCGAGTTTCATGTAACTTTTTCACAAAAAATAGGGCCAACAATATTATATTATATACTGAAGTTGTATAAGTATATATATAGTATTTGTTCAATTTCAAAGCTTCCGGAAATTGTACCCATCTTAAATTTTGAATTTTCGAAAAACAAATGCCCCATCTTCCCCGTTTGGATGAGATTTTTGGGGAACAATATAATATCTTAAATTTTACATGAGAAGAAATGATTCATTATAATCAAAGCTCGTTTAAAAATCGAAAAACGCCTTCATCCATACATAAAAAAAAACATACCCACATAAGTCGAGTTGTGTACCTCCGCCATTATTTGAAGTCGGTCAAAGTGAAAAATAGAACGGCGATGAAGATAAAAATGAGAAAATTAGGTCTAAAATTATATGTGCTGTTTAATTGAATAATTGTTCTATACAATATAAATTCTCTAGAAAAAAGTCAAGGGGCCGATTTCTTTCGTTAAAGAGTATTTTTCATTATATCAAGATATGAAAAATAAAATTTACAGTTGAAAATACAATTGTTTTATTCTATAAAAAAATTATACGTCCATTTGTAAGATTTCCAGTACTCCGTATCCGTTATTTCATAGACGTTTTGGTTAAACCAATGTCTGGTTTATAATTTCTAAATTGATTTGGGATAATCTTACTGGAAAATAAAATGTCACCTTAAAAATTGGAATTTCAGAGTTAACTTATGGCAAACATATTCCAGAATTCAAAGAAATGTTTTTCAGTTTAGAATCAGTTATTTATTCAAAATTTGAAATCAAATATCTAGATATTATTATAGACAGCCATCTTAATGGGATATAGGTATAACTGTATTGGCTGATACTTGATGGAAATCCATATTAGATGAGAATTGAAACAATATATTAAATTTCCACTCTTATATATTTTAAAAACATAATAATTGTTTCGGCACAGTGTACCTTTAGTTTATACTTACATTTGTTAAATCTTTATGAGTTATCTATGCATCAATCAATGTCAAAAAAGTCCTAAGAAAATACTACAAATTCAATTTAACATAGTTTGGAAGAATATTATCTACATATATATTAATTATAAGTGATTGTATACGATTTTTAAAGCATAAGCACAGAGTATGAGTGAAGTAATGCACAAAGTTAAAATTTTGATGTATTATGCGTTAAAATTTTTAATTAAATTAAATAACAAAAATATGGTTTACGTGGTAGAAGTGTATGGTGTGTTGCATAACGAGCGCAACTGCAATGTGAAGCCAACAAATCAGGGCTGTCAGATTGTTTGATTCGTGAATGACAACCCCGGTCAAATGTTATGAATGAATATTCAGAGTGATGTAATTATTTTGAGGGATATATTTAAATGCACACTTAATATGGGTTCAAGAAATTTTAATACTTTTGATAGCGGATTAATGCATTTACAATGCAGGTTTTGCAATGCAAAACTTTTCGAATCTGAAGTCACTTTTGTGAAAAGACTGCATTTTCTTCATTTTGTCATAAGGGTAAAGTAATATTACCGGCGTTAAGTCGAAACATTACAATGGATTGTATTAGAAAATAAATAGCTAGCTGTTATGTTGTGTTTTTTGAACTGTTACTAACATAACATTTTAAATTTCATTGTAAGGAATTAAGTAAACAACTCACACTAATAATTTTCTCAAAAAACAAAAAACAAACTCAATAACGTTGAAATTTAAAATATAATGAATTACGGTCGAATTTCGACCACTGGGCGACCACTATATAAATATTGTAACGTGTAAGGGGAACAGCCACCGGTATTGGCTACAAAGTGGCGGCATCGTTTTAAAGAAAGCGCGAGATCTATGCTGTGGTTGGAAAAATCGAAAGAGGCGTTGAAAAAGAGAGCGACGGCAGCATGTCGGCATCTACTCCTAGAATGCCAACAAAGGGATTTCGAGAAACGTCCAGTGGCGGCTTTCGAATCGAAGACCAGAAGCCGCTCGAATGATCTGGAGACTTTGTCGGATATATATATATATATATATATATGGGAGAATTGTCGGCATGAGAGACAGAATGTACAAGACAGTGTGAGTAATAAAATATTCCGAGTAAGCTAGTGCGAATATAATAAAGTTAAGTTGTAATTTATATTATTTCGAGTGTAAATAAAGTTAATTTAATAACTCTAAATTAGTCTTACTTATCTGCGAACCCACATACGCAACAATATATATTCCCATATTACATTTATGTAGATGAAGTAACTGAAAGTTTCATGTATATTGTCTACAACCATATATAAACCATCTACCGACCGATAAAAGAATTATTATTATGGCCTCATCGACATGAAATGATGGTAATAGTATAGGGGCGATATCAGCTTCTGGTAGGTACATAACTATACAGATATATATACCTATATACCTACACCATACAAGTACAAACAAAACCATCGATAAGCTCATATTATGAGCAACAGTTTGCTTTTGTTATAAACCACTATGCAAACGGGATTATATAACAAAATTGCAAATTATCGATTATTATATATATATATATATATATATATATATATATATATATGAGATGACATGCCATGCATCGAGAAAAGCTTGTGAACAACGTAATTTTACAGGGTTAAACGCACTGGGTTATGGTGTAAGTCAGTGATTCTATTGGTACTGGTTGGTAACTTTGAAGTTGTGCAGTTGCAGTTTGTTTGATAACTTTTGGCACCAACTTCACAAGTACCTACCACCACCAGAAGAATTAATATTATTTCGTATTTTTCAGTGCACCAAATAATTTTTGGTAAAATTAGTCGTGAAAATCGTTGAATGTTCACTAATGCTAACGAAGATAGTACTTATCCTATTACCCATGAATATTCTTTGCTTGTTTTTGTTATTATTAAGAGAATTCAAAACATTGCGGCGCAAATACACATATTTCGGATATATTACCACTGCTGTAACTCGAAAACCGTAACTGTTTGGAAAAAAAATTCAATATAAACAGTTACGAATATAGTATTATCTTTAATTTTGCCGTCTCAGTTTATCCATTTTCGAGAAAAATTGCCCCCATCACTTCTTTCAGGGGCGGTTTTTAGAGGGAGGGAGATTTCGGATTTGAGCTTTTCGAAATATGGGATCATTTCTCAACTCTCTTCTTTCACATTAATCAAAAATTATCAAAATCGGGGCACATTTACTATGCAAAACGCGCAAACAGTCATTCATAAAAAAAGCAAACATACAACCAAAGTTTATACCTCCTCCTTTTTTGGAAGTCGGAAAAAACTTGTAAAAACTGGCTAAGGGCACTTTCAATCAAGTCAGCTTTCTAACAAAGAATCAAAATTCCTTCATCCTTCTAGAAGATACGCTATCTTAGACAAATTATAGAAATGAAAATTAATTTCAAGTATTTTGGAAAAAAAATACTATTATTTGGATAGAACATGGTAAAAGCTTGATGAATCTTTTGTTTATCGAGCGATATTTGTTTGTGGCATATAATTCTTTATTTTTACACCCCAGTACGTGACGTCCATCCCTCAATTCGTAACTTTACAATAGGACGTTATTGTAATGGGTTTCATATAAATAGTATGAGAGTCGTATATGACAATTAGAAAGAGATTGAAAAATGTATTGCACTTCAGGTTACAGATAACCATTTTGTATTTTTTCAAAAAAGTATGGAAACCACAACAAAAATACACTCTCTTATCATGAAAACCTTCCTGACCGAGTTCATGTGGATTAAGGGTTGACCATATTTCTCGGTTTTATATTATGGAAATAGAAAATGGGCCTGATCTCGATAGGTTAGTTGCAGACTTTGTCCTGCTCTCAAATCCATTTCCCTACGAAATATTTGGAATTTCTTCTTGTAGGGATACTTATATTTTCCTGGTACACCAGGTACCTGTATTTCAGACTCAATTCAAAAAAACATAAACCAAAAACGACAACAGCCAGTGTTTTCTATTTAAACGACCATTGTAGTCTTTTTCACCCGCATGTAGAATCGCCCTGTACAAATAGGCGACAGTTCTATCCTGATGGAGGATCCTCTTCCTTTACGTGTAATAATTCACGTTACCATGGTGTCACGAGAAACATCGGTATGCCGACAACGTGCCAAAGTCATTAGACCGACCGACCCAGTTTCCGCCATTCATATTTTTATCGTTTCTATATAATAAGTTGTAAAAAGATTCATCCAACAATTTCCATTTGCCAAATAATGCCTCAAATGATTTTCTAGGAAAATTTGTTCACTTACGTATAGACTTGGAGAATCTATACCTTGTTCTCTGAATGTGATTCGGAATATTTCCAATACCTATATAATATGGTACTAAGACAGTTCTTGGCACTGTTGTTTGCCAAATTGAAAAGAATTCGCAAACTGGTTCATGCATCCAACTCTTGCGATTACATTTCGAAACAATCCTTAAAGGGGCTTGAGGAATTATTGAATATAATTTTTGTAATACCCACCGTATTACATTTTTTTATTTTAACTATTTCAGGCAAATGATTAAACTTATGCTAGTTATCGCGGGAATTCATTTTCATATATTTCTCTTAAATTTCAGTGTACCTACTACAATTTTAAAAACCTTTATCTTGATAGAGAAGTTTTTTATCGCCGTATCGATATCGGTAAATAAATTATGGGTTTTTATATAAGTGATAAATAATGACTTTATTTTTTCCTAGACAAAACTTTTTGATGATAGATTTCACTGAAAAACTACTAAACCTATTGTGAAATATATTATAAGAAATGTATATCTAAAAATTTAAAGCAATTCATCGGTAAAGATTTTGGAATATTTATCTTTGAAGATCAGCAACATTCAAAATGTAAAATTTAAGGCAATGACTGCTGTCTAAAAGTTAAAAAAAATTGTCAATTATTATGTAAATGTTACCAAAAATATTTTAAACATATTTATATAATTTTTGTTTACAATATATCTAATAAATGACATCTTGTTTCAACTTTCCAATATTTTCCTGATTCAGAGATTTTTTTTGTCAAAAAGAAGTTTTCTTTTTCATATTTATGTAGGTAGCATCAAAATGTATTTTTTTTAAGTTCATCACTTTATTGCAAAAACTGAAGAGAGTGACTGACATATTCACAGAATTATAGATTCGTTTTTTTTTTTTTGTGAAAACTTCTGGAGGCACGTTAGGCGTATACATGTATTACACGCTAATACAGTTTTTACACAATACTTAGATAAATTCCAGTCTAACATATTTGTTTCTTATTCCAGTTACCATATGCCTATTATATATTTTGAGAATAAAATGAAATAATTAAAAGTACAAATGGACTAAGTATTGTTGAACTAAACGATGATAATAAAGCTAATAATGAAAATAAAGTTAATTGAAAACGTTGTAAATACTAATACAATATTGATATTTTGTATTGAGCTTTTGTAGTCCATCATATGTTTGATTAATAAATAAACTTTATGGAGATGTAAATAATTATTGCTCGGAGTGCCAATAGAATTTAAAACCAGACTAATGTTAATAATTTCATTTAAAAATTCAAAAAAATTCAACAATTTAGTTATTCATTTATTTTAAGTGTTCACTTCTGTCGGCAGTCCTTATGGCGGCCTCTGTTCTTTTTATATCACCAACCAATAATAGAAATTTCTTGTTTATTATATCATATATTCCACATTTTCATTATATAAACGAAAATCTCGGAGCGATGAAATATGCACTAAAGATAATAAAAATACTTTTATGCATTACCAAGAAGTGAATAAATTTCCCAATGCATTTCACGTTCTCTGAAAAACCATTTTGTGTATCGCAGAAAATAATGGCGCCACTCCTAATGGAAAATGAATAATTCAAAAAATTGCTTGGCTGTGGGCACTATATTTTTGATGTTGCGTATGTGACAAAAATATCTTCTTTAATTTATTTATGAGTATAGGATAGAAAAAAAAATGGCATAGAGATGTCATTTCCAGGAAATCGATGCAGATGATAAAATCTAATATCCAGACAATTTGAATGAATAATGTTTGTTGATGTTAATGGAAGGGTTTATCTTAAATTTTGTTCATTGAAAATAATTAACTGCGTATTTCATTAAATTGCCTACTACCGTGAGAATGTCAAACAGATAATTAGGCGTAATATTTGCAAAAGCTAGTTTAGTTTAAATATATTGCATTATATGCGATGTTAGATTAGTTGGAATTATTATTCGTAAAGAGGAAATTAAATATCCGGCAGACGTCGAGTGTGGAAAACCAACTTCCTACCAAAATAGATTATCTATGCTTCAATTTCGGCTTAGCTGTACAGAAGGATCTTATCAATAATGTGCCCCAGATAGCTGTGTTGTCTGAAACAAATCTCTGGCCAAAACTGATGCTTTTATTCATAAAATGGTATATTTTTTTACATATTATACTCGCGTTTAAGAGAACTTATGAAAAACTGAAATAGATCTATGTAATACCACAGAAATACTTTTCTATTCCATAAATATGAAACATCAAAGTGATCAACCATCTGGTTTTTCTCTTGACCCTGACATTAAGAGAAACAAAAATACTTGAAATATCATATGAAAATATAACCGTGAATATCGCAAAAGCACATCTAATAATTTCAATTATAATGTGTGTCATTATTTTTGGAAAAAAGCAAAGACCCGTCGCTTGTGAATTCAAATTGACTCCACCACTTTTACCCCCCTGAGGGTAAGAATTAGCCTAAAATATTTAAATAGCATTGGGGATCGAGTAAGATGTCTTCTAACAGCTCTTGTAATTCCCATTACAATAGTCTCTAAATTTGGAAATTCCGACTATTACTTGGAAAAAATTAAATTTTAAAGTTTAAACGATGGTTTGATGCTTACTTACTACTTAGTTGATTAAATGTTCAAACTGATGTCCATCTGCCTTCATACAATAATAAAGATTGTGTTCGAAACGTTCGCGCACATTTCGAAGCATTTCCGGAGTGATTCTTTGGCAAAAATCTTCTAACGACGCTGGTTGTGTTATGTAGATTTTACTTCTAAGGTATCCCCACAAAAAGAAATCGAGTGGTGCTAAATCTGGATATCGAGGAGGCCATTAAATGCTGCTCTTCTTCGAATCCAATGCTTTGGAAAGTGTTGGTCTAAATACTGACGAACAATCAAAGCATAATGCGAAGAAGCAGCATCCTGTTGAAAAAGCAAATGATCTTCATCATACTGCTGATCATTTTCAATAACATCAGTTATGACAGGATCTATAGCTTCTTCCAGTAATTGCAAACACATTTCGCCAGTTAAAGTACCAGGTAGAAAAAAAGGACCCACCAGTCGGTCACCGAAAATGCAGAGCCTATACATTTAATTTTGCTGGCTGCTGTGGAAAATCCCAGACTGACAGTTGCTGTCATTTCAAGCTTGAATTGAAGGTTTATAATACAGAAACTCACGGTTGACCCTCGATTCAGTTTTAAACTTCGGTCAACCGGACATTATAGAACCGGCCCTTAATGTATTTTATATGGATGAAATTTGTACTTAATTTTTAAGGTTCATAGGACACATTCTCAGAAATTTTGTTATTTATTACGGTTTTCCTCACTTTGGTAAGGAAAAAGTGTTATGATAAGAGTGTATATTTATTTAATTATCTTTGAAAAGTACACTATATTCTCGAAATCATAATATTTGGCGTTTGTCTAGGCGCAATTTCAACATTTTCACATTTAGACCAAACGTTATTTGACTTTTGAGTCTGTATCTAATTTTATTATGGTGTCTGTTATCTGAGAATCAAGTGAGTAAATCACAAAAATCACCTTACTGCCATTGAAAATGTCAGGTCAATCAGAAAAACAAGCTCTAAATCATTGTTTGCTTATTTATATGGCATTGAGAATATTTTCATCGACATCAAAGCGAATATCATCAAGAAAATTGTGAAAAAGTGTTTTTTATCAACAAAATCAACTGATCCTAATAGTCTACGAGTTTTCTCTAAGGAACATATCTCGTTCAGTAAAACCATACCAGTAAAGTAAATGCCTCCTCTATAATCTTTTTTTCACATCTCATTGAAAATCATTTCACAAAAAAACACGTCATCATTTTACGGGCATAGTAAGAGTTCCTTCCCATATATCTATAAATAAATTATTTTATAAAATATGAATAGAAATTTTCTAAATGGATTTTCATCAGATCTAAATTTACACGTTTCATTCCCGTATTATGTGATGCTTTGAATTCGCTTCGTTGAATTCTATAGGGCGATAATGGTGTGTGTATATTTTTTTTTTCATTGCAAATACGATGTTTGATTACACAGTCGGACGGTTGATTTTCTGCCAAGATGAATTTGATTATAATAATATATAACTAATGATTACGTGACTCTCGCTAGCGGAAATGCAGGTATAAATATTCGAGTTATGTACTGGGTGTCTGATTAAATTTTATTTTAATTTTTGTAATACAAAGATCATGTCACATAAGTTTGCTCCAACAACTTTTCCTCTATATTGTAAAATAGCAGATAGGGGTGAGTGGGGAAACCAACTAAATAACTTTTGTACCGCTTTATGAATTTTAACAAACTCTATATTGTTTAAAAGGGAATCCATTGGTCAATAATATATTTAATTTTCTTTTCTTGTCAGTTATTTTTAAGAGCGCTAAATGGTATTAAGTGAACAATTTTATATCTTCAACATTCCTTCAGATTTTTAAAATATAATACTATATTTTTTTATCATTCATCTGAAAGAGCATTAAATTTCAAGAAAAATAATCCAAAGCGCATTTCAATATCTATTTTCTATGTAAAATAAGAGAAAATATAGGTAAAGATAATATACTTGCTGGTATTGGATCGTATAGGTCACCGAAATTCACAACAAAGGCGAAGACGACTAGAATGGGCTTCTTTTTTGACTTTTTTTCATTTTCAATATCAACAAACTGCAATGATGCAGGACGATGTGATGCATGTTTTGTTCCTGCTAGCAATACAGGAAGTACTCACCCAGCAAGGTTAACTGCTTGAATGAGATCCAAGAAGAAGATTTATGCGGGTTGCTTTTTTTTGAGCATGTGGATTAAACGATAGGAATGATTTTCCAAAACATATAATGGCTTTAATAAATGCATTGTATCAGTGCCAAATCTTTCTGGAATGCCAGCAGGTCATGGTAGAATTAATTGTGAAAGTAGACTGCCTCGACAACAATAATATATGAAATGAATTCATAGAATAAACTGTAATGAAGGCAACTTAATTTAACTTTGAATATCTGAAAGATGATTTGTGTTGCATTTAATTTATTAAACATAATTAACCTATTACATAAATATATCTTATCAAAAATTGGACCGACTTTAATAGCTGGTGCTATGAAAAATTTAAAATAATATTAGTTCTTTTGGTGCTGGTACTTTTGAAGTTCCGCAATTGTAGTTAGATAGAACCCAACTTCAAAAGTAGCAGCACAAATAGAATTAAAATTAAGTATTTTATATTTTTCAGTGTACCAACTAATAAATTCGGTCCAATTTTTGTTAAAAAAAATATTTATTCCACACATTTGAGTATAACGTTAGTCGTGAAATTCAGTTCAGTCTTTACCATTGCTGTAACTCGAAAACCGTAACTGTTTTGAAAAAAAATCAATTTAAACGTTTCCGGATATGGCCTCATCTTTAATTCTACCGTGTCAATGGATCCTCCACTCCCTTCGGGGCGGTTTTTAAAGGGAAGGAGATTTCGGATTTGGGTTTTTCTAAATACGAGACCATTTCTCAACTCTCTTCTTTCAAATGAATCAAAAATCATCAAAATACGCGCGAACAGCCATACATAAATAAAAAAGCAAACATAACCCAATTGTATACCTCCTCCTCCTGAATAATGAACTACACACACTCACAAATGTCACAAACATTCCAGAAAACACGGGAGACATCAGAGGCAACGAGAATTAGTCCTGGTCTATTCTCGAAGCCATATATTGAGAAATAACCTCCAGAAACAACGAAAACAACACTGGAATCATCTAGAGCTTTTTAGGTTAGATATATAATGCTGATGGCAATGACAGGACAGTTAGTTAGTGATAGATAGTCAGCCAGTCATATATCACAATCGGTTATAGCTCATAGACAGTAGAAAATCGTTATAGTCGTGTAGTTATTGGTGTAAATAAATTAGTGAAAATAAATCGAAACCAGTTTTAATATAAATCCCCATTACAATAACAATATTTATTATCATTTATTTAAAATTATATTTATTAAATTAGATAAAAAAAAGTACATCTTTGTTGTTTCTTTAGAATATAATCTTGGACAATATCCACGTTTTTCTTTTCTGATTTCATTAACAATGTCATCTATATATTTTATAAATATCAAAACCCAACCAGAAACGAATGAATATGCCAAGGGAATCCAATAAACCAATATCCATTTTTCCGGTTGGTTAAAGGTTTTCCACAAAAAAGATTTTCCTCGATGATGACGAATAATAATAGTAATAACAATAATGGGACGATTTTATGTCTCCATTATCACCTTTTCCATTCAAAGTTCACATTCGATGAACTCCATAAATTGAAAGTCAGACAGAGGGACCGAGTAAGTCTCCATACAGGTTGACCTTTGATTGATTTCGTCTAAGGCTATAAGGCCATTCATTCGATGTTGAGTCAACTGCCGACAGAGCATCAGCGTGTGAAGGCTATTGTGATTAATAGTCCATGTAAAAAAAGGAGGATTGTTGAGCCAACACCAGCTAGAGTAGAAGGCCGAACAACAACCGGTAAACCAAAGATTACAGTTTCTAATCATTGGTTAAACTTAGCCAACTATAATAAATCGATACTTTTGAATATTAGCACCTTTTAAAAGCAACAAGAAAGAGGACAGTTTTCTTTTGCTTCCGTGAATTTAGACGAAATTAATAAATAAATACTTTTGAAATATGAGATAGATAGGACATATAGATCGTGTTTTTCTTTCACGCCCTTATGCGGGAATATCAAACAATTTGCAGAAAGAAAAGGAAATACTCTTCAAATAGCAGCAACACGTCACGTCGGAAAATGTCTATATCTATTTTGTTGTTGTTTGGCCTTCCACTGAAGTAGGTGGTGTTAGATGAGCGCCGATGAAAATCGATGGCACAAATATCCCTAATTGAATAGGGCCCAGCCATATAACAACGTTGTAACATCATGAAAAGAAGCTCGTTATAGGTACTGTTTGTTAAAACCGGTGTTTACCTGCGCTTCATATATACCTATGTATACATATATATGCTTTTGAGAATATAAAAGAACTGCATCAAAAGGTATAGCCTTTTAATTATAATTAATATGAAGTGTTTTTTATGTACTTTCCTCATCGTCATTGTCTAACTTTCAAGCTTCATTTATGTAATCAAAAAGAGCTCAGGTATTCATTATTTGTCTAAGAAGAAAACACACAATAATCTACGTCACTGATGTGTTGCGGTATGCCAACGGATTATTCGATTCCAGATCACTGATTAGGGAATTATTGGAAACGCTATAAGGTAAATGCTCTATATTATGGTCGTCCTTAAAATGACAGCTAAGCATGCGCACTAAACAAATAATAATAAGGGAACCATAATAAAATACTTCCTTCCTCTATTTACGACTAGTTACTGTAAGTATTCAAAGTTTCCTTATTTCCCTTATTCAACGAATCTAACCTCACAAAAAAAAGATTTCATTACAACCTTCAAATATTTGGTTTGTTGCCGTTGAAATTAGGCAAATCACTTTGAAACAAAAGAGTAAAGACGCAGACAAAAGTATTAGGTTAGCTGTTACTTACTGATTGTCCAGACAAACTGTCAATTTAAAGAGTCCGTTCCAATAAGTCTTTATTTTTTCGAAACATAAGATCAAGACCTTATTAAAATAAGGCAACCCCTTAATAGTGCATGACGTAAAAATAACGTAACTTGAATGTTGGTATTAAATAGGAAAGCTTATTATCATTAAAGCTAAGATACGTCTTTACTCTGGATTATTTCCATATCCTTGCAGATGAACAGCCACGGTTCAGCAATAATTATTTGACCACGAAATTTAAACATCCGTATTCACAATCGAAACTTAGTACGCTACTAAAAGTAAATACGGAGGTTTATGGCTACCAGAACACACAACTGACAGAACCTTCAATCCACGGTCGTAAATAAGGAGACTGTGTTGCGATCTAACCTAACCTAACCTTAAATCAGGTTTATGACTCTTATGTCAGTGTTATGTTAGGAAGTGGTTTGTTTTTTATTTTAATACGGTACTAGCTACAACCGAACTAAGATTGGATTATAAATACGGCTGTAAGACTTGAAATCAACTCAAAATCAAAGATCTTAATCTTTGCCAAAATAGTACTTCTTCATAAAGGGTAGAAGGAAATTATTCATTTATTTTTTTAACGACATGTTGTTTTGTTTTATGGATTTGGGGATACTTGGCTGTTTTTTAGGGTTCCGTATATTCGAGGTCGACTTTCACTTGACCAATCTTTACTCTCCTACCGCTATACCTACTTTAATCGTGTACAATTTAATTTTCGGTATCCAGTTTTCAACACATTGGTCTGTCTGTCTGTGCCAAGTTTATCTCGGGAACGATTTGGTTGCTTTCTTTTTTTTGATCTGCTGAATTATAATATTCGCAAATATTTGGAAATTCACCCGGTGTTTTATTATTCAAGGTCTTTTTGGAAATTTTTGTTTCAGTTTTATAGGTCAAACTTACACTGCTAAATGGTAAAAAGTATTTAATTTTTCCTTTTATGAAGCGATTATTACGGTATATTGTGTAAAAAAATGACAAAGAATATGAAATACGAAGGTTGAAATGACTGAATTATTTATCAATCAGTTGTATATCGGAGAGAAAAAAATTCAATGAAAAACAACTAGTTATAGCGATCATTTATTTATAAAGTAAATATATTTAAAGAGATCAATCAAGGTTGAATTATATTAAAATAGATCACTTTCAAATTAGAAAGAAATAACGGACATTATTTAGTTTATTAGAATCAGTTATCCATGTTGTGGTTTTGAAAGCAAAAGGTAATTGAAATTAAACAGCCGTATTCATAATCGAAACATAGTACGCTACTAAATTAAGTGCGGAGGTTCACGGTCGTAAATGAGGAGACTGTGCTGCGATCTAACTAACCTAACCTCAAATTAGGTTTATGCATCTTATGTCAGTGTTATGGTAGGAAGATAGTGTTTTGTTTTTATTTTAATACGATACTAGCTAGTACCGAACTAAGATTGGATTATGGATACAGCTGTTAATGTTTAAGGATTCTGCACTTAGACAGGGTATTTCGCATAGCCTCACAAAAAAATCTCCAGCGATATCAGTTGCGTCAAAAAAAAACGTAGGATGATGCCGTCAGCTCATAAAACGCAGCACACGGTGAGTTTTTGTGGCTTCAAGGCCCCCAATTAAAATTACTTAAGTAAGTACGACAATTTCATTTATTTACGCACCAAGTGACTCAAAAATGGGCTCAAACACCAAAATATAAGTATAACATATTAAATGAAACTAGCAGATCGATGAAAATCAATTTTCTTACGAAAAATTGGACCGACTTTATTAGTTGGTGCATTGAAAATATCAAAATAATATTAATTCTATTGGTGCTGGTACTTTTGAAGTTGGTGCAATTGTAGTTAGATAGAAGACTTTTGCCACCAATTTCAAAAGTAAATTGTAAGATTATTTTGAAACTTTCAGTGCACCAACTAAAAGAGTCAGTCCACTTTTTTTTTGTTAAAAATATTTAAGTATTTCACACTTTGAGTGCCACCTCCTTTCGTCAAGTTGGTCAAAAAACAAGTGGGTGCAGAGTATCCTGAGTGCATCCCATTTATTCAAAAATATATCCAGCATGTTTGGCTATCCTGAAGGTTTAATTACTGTTGATCATCGCAATAATCAACCAGGTTTTATGTACAATATCAAAAAGACGTAATAAATAAGATTACTTTCATTAAGTCCTTTATGATCTTCCAATGTCAATAATGATATTGATATTATGGTCCCCACCTGTTTCATGCTCTAAACATCATCATCAACATTGTATTAAATAAATATTACCAATCAACCGTGTGTACATGTGCCAATTAACCAAATACTGTAACCGTTATTTTATAGGGTCAATAAATGTTTACGATCAGCTGTAAAATCATTGTAGTATCAATGATTGAGCAATAAAAGGTAACAATGGATAGAAGAATTCTCACTTACAACGAAATGTAACGGGAAATGTAACAATAATAACTGAGTTCGATTTATTTTAACTAATTTATTTCCACAACTATATACAATGGCTATTTATTTACATTAAACCGTACGAACTGAATTCACTATTATTTACCGCTCATTTTCTTCGTTGCTTTTACAGTTGTTTGTTTTTTTGATATTTTCATCTTAGCCTTATCGAATATTTTTTCAGTTCTTGAATCACTCGTCTCCGATACTCCTTCAAATTTATCGGCGAATTACCTTTCTTATTCTTCTATAGCTCGTTTTCCATTCATCAAAATTTTCCTAGAATATCCTACAACATTCTTTGAAACTTCTTCTAACTAGTTTTCGGAAACAGTTCATCATACTTTCCTGAAACTTCTTCGATTTGCTTTAACTATTATACTTCCGTTAAATGCAATTTGAAATTGTTTGATCAGTTTATTCTGAACATTATTTTTTGCAATAAAACTGGAGTCACCAAAATTCAGTCTAAAAATTAACGTTCCCATTGTCACTAAGCCAAACAAAAAGTCTTCCTTTTCTTCAAGTTTTCTTCTAAATTAATGCTAAATTAGTTACCCGTAGAATGGTTTGAAGAAGAACTTCAGAGAAGAGATTAATTAACTTTCTAGGAAATCCTATTCAAATTTTGGTTGAAAACTACAGAAGAACAGGAGGAGCAATTCTCCGAAAAATTCCAAGAATTTTCTAGGGTCTGTTACTATAAAATTTGAAGAAAAATTCGATGAGATTAAATACGAATACTCAATTTAATTTAATAAATAATTCTTATCAAGTTCTTTGTTTTATTTTCATGTGTATCAATTGTACTTGGGTCACACCTAGATTGTCTGTTTCACGTTTATTCTCACTGAGACAGACTCAAATTTAGAATCAGGTGAACAGAAAAAAATTCAAGCACTTCTTGCTTAGTGCTATGTGAAAGCGCTGTTGAGATGACGAGGTTTTCAAGTGTTAGAGCATTTCACTATTGCAATTGTCTTTCGAGGGTTTTTTTCCTCTTCTGGAATCAGTCGTTGTGTTATGACAAAAACAATAACAATATTTTTTTTTAGAGATTAGTTTCCATATTCTCAAATACTAATTTAGATATTTCACGGTGAGATATAATAGAGCTCGATTTTATTTATATAATGAGTCATAGCAGAAAATTATAGAATAAATTGATAAATGGTTACAATTTGAAAATCGTGTCACAAATATTTAACAAGGTTCATAATTGGAGAAATAATAAACAGTTTTTCACAACGAATCATTTCATTTTTCAAAAGCAACGCCTAAACTAACAAAAAAATGTATGTTTGCTCATTTAAAAAACAATAAAGGCGTTTTTAGTGAGTTATATATATATATATATATATAAATGAGGAGCTATCCGTACCAGATGACCATATTAGAATATGTATAATAATTTCACGCCTAGCTGGTAAATTGAACCTACATTTCGTAGGGTGCCGCAATAAGAACGAGGTTTGTCGTCTACATATTGCGTTTGTGTGCATTTTTTCCACTATACTGCTCAATCAGATTGATTACCAAACATAGCATCAGTCTCCCAGATATATATCATGATTTCGAGGTTGTTGCCTCTCATCAGTATATCGTAGGGTAAAGAGCCATATTTGATAATCAATCCTTATTTGGAACTCATACTTGTACGACAAACCTCGTTCTTATTGCGGCACCCTACGAAATGTAGGTTCAATTTACCAGCTAGGCGTGAAATTATTATACATATATATATATATATATATATATATATATATATATATATATATATATATATATATATTGGTTTTGTATTCATGACTGCTTTTACATTCAATAAAAAAAAGTTCTTGGGGATGCAGTCATGTAATGAATAAAATTCCTTGAGTTAAACCGAGCTTAATTTGATTTTGCTCCTTGTTCGAATGGCTACAAACATATGAAGACCATTCATAAATATTCATCTTTATCAACTAAATCTAGATACTTTCTAACTTATTATGTTACCATGACAAATATAAAAAATCACATTTGTAATTGATGAAATCATTCCTGTTTTTAGCTAATTTATTCAAAATTCACGACTGTAAGTATTTTTATAATACTACAAAGAGATTAAAGATTTTCGAAAGCTGGGCTTAACTCAAAAAAATGTATTCCCCAAGAACATCTTTTTATTGATCTATAAAACCAATCAATTGCTGTGAAGAAGTAATTTCCGTTTTTTACTAGCTTCTCAGTGAACTTCAGACAGATTTTGAATAGCATAATTATTAAGAAACATTGCAGCTTTTTACATCATTTGTTGACTTTTTTTTGGTTTGTGCGCGCCTTTTGAATAGTAATCGTACTCCGATTTTGATGATTTTTGATTCATTTGAAAGAAGAGGCTTGAGAAATGGTCCCATATTCATAAAAACGGGAATCCAACATCTCCTTCCCTCCGAAAACCCGCCCACTGTGGTGGTATAATTAAAGATAGGACAATATCCGGAAATATTTAAATTGAACATTTTTTCAAAAGAGTTGCGGTTTACGAAATAGACGCATGTTAAATGTGCAATGTGGAGAGGGCGATTTCTGTTGAAAATTGAAAATCTGTGGGCAGTACATAAAGGACATAATTATTTGTAGCAACATTTATAATGAACATTTTTCCCTTAGAGTTACGGTTTTCGAGTAAAATCGGTGTTAAAATGGTAACAACTAAAATATTCAAGCATATTTCCGCAGCGATGTTCTGAGATCTTAATAAAAACAACTTACAAGCAAGGAATATACGCGGGTAATAGGATAAGTACTATCTTCATTGGTATTAGTGAACGTTCAACGATTTTCGTGACTAATGTTACACTCAAAAGTGTGAAATGAATATTTTTTACAAAAAATTGGATCGACGTTATTAGTTGGTGCACTGAAAAGTATAAAATAATATTAATTTTATTGGTGCTGGTACTTGTGAAGTTGGTGCCAAAATTTATCAATCTAACTGCAACTGCACAACTTCAAAAGTAACAGCACCAATAGAATTAATATTATTCTATACTTTTCAGAGCACCAACTAATGACGTCGGTCCAATTTTTTGTAAAAAATATTTATATATAAGTATATAATATAGGTAAGTAAAACTAGTGTTACTGCATTATTTCTGTTGTTTCAATCGAATTCAAAGGATTTATTTGCAATCGCAATTTTAATGGCATTTTATTGATTTTTCTTTGAATAGCAGAATGGAAAACAAGCCAGAAATAGAAGAGATTTAATTCTTCGAACAATCGTCAATTAAAACTTAAGCTCCAATCAATTAAGAGAAAAACCCTTTACAATAGCTGTGGTGATACGACCTTTAATTCAACTTCACGGGAAATATAGTAGCTAGATGTTTTCTTGGAAAGTTTCCAAATGTAATGACATACATAATACTTTCTATATCTGTGAGAATTTGTTGCTAAAACACATTCATTTGAGAAAATAATTTTCCAACACCACCTTGAAAGTTCATTGTCAGATATGCAGCCGAAACTAAAACAGACAGTTTACTACCTAAATTGAGCTTTCAATATTGTTTAACGTTTTAACAAGATTGATAAAAAACATTGACTATGTTTATTATATTATTAGATTCAATAGTTTTTTAACATTTTTTTATCCCATGAAATTTTCTTTTTTCAAAATTCAAAAATTGTTCTTACTTGAATATGAATGAAATTATAGACAATAAATATTTTTTACAAAAAATTGGACCGACTCTATTAGTAGGCTGCACTGAAAAATACAAAATAAATAATAATTCTTTTGATTCTGGTACTTTTGAAGTTGGTGCCAATAGTATTCTAATTAAAGTTGCACAACTTTAAAATTAACAGTATTCCAGTACCAATAGAATTCTTATTATTTTGTATTTTTCAAAGCACCAACTAATAAACTCAGTCCATTTTTTTGTAAAAAATAAATATTGTTAAAACTACATAATGCTTTCCACATAAAATAGAGTAATCCACGAAAATAAGTTTCAGAAAAGTAGATACGTTAAGATGACATCGTCGTGACAATTGACATGGCCTATAAAAACCACACCCAGACATTCTCTCCTGCTCGGCCAATTTAAATGGATCCCGATGGACCATTTCGAGAGCCACATTGCTCTCGGGGTAGCAATGCGTTATAATTTATATCGATATACAAGAAGAAGACGAAGAAGAAGAAGAATGTCATCTTAAAAGCTGCAATTTTCTCAGCGGCCGAGAAAATGCGGAGCACCAACTAAGTAATCTCATTTTCCTTGGGAAATGAGGAAAAATATATTTTGTTTATTGGTTGCAATATTACCACGACGTTGTGCAACTAGTTTAATTTTGCGAATTAAAAGAAGTCGATTTAAAATCATGAAATCACGTTAACAGAAAAGGAAAAGTCGGAAAACTTGGACAAGCTCAGAAAAAAAAACACTTTTTATATAAAGTATATATTTCAACTAGAAAAGCCCTGAATTAAAAAGAATGCTAAAAAAATAATTGTATCCTAAAATAAAATCAAATAACATTTTATTCGACTTTTGTGTTATACCTACGTTTTTTCAGTTTTAATTTGTTTTCATATTTCCAATAACTTCACACATATTTACAAAACACACATATTTAGTGAAATTTAGACAAGACAACGTCTGTTGGTTCGGCTAGTTCAATAATAATTTTGCACTATTACATTATTTTTTATACAGTAATATTTGCAACCACAAATCATTAATTTATCACATGAATATTCCATCAAACATTAAATATTATTTGAAATTTGCATTTTCAAACAAACATTCTATTATCAGATCCATCAATTATGGTATAATTAACATAATCATCGATGTTTGGAGAATAGTTCTCAAAATAAAACTCACTTGAACGTATATTGAAACGATTCAAAATTTAATAACATGGACAAACAAAAAAATGATTAAATACAATGTTATTACGAATGCATTCGAAAATATTCGGCTGAATTATGAAGATTTTGTAGGAATGTATGAGCTTGTTTCCTTTCTGGATTAGTGATGTCCAAATTGCAGAAGTTCTTCAAGAAAATCAAAACTTACTCAATACTTATCACTCCTTGCAATCAGTGATGTGAATTCGCTATCAAAACGATTGAAAATATAACATGGTTTGAAGTATTTTACGTTGGAGCCAATTGATGTAATTTTGAAAAGAATAGTTAAAAAATTTATGTTGAAGAAGATTTTCCGACAACGGTGTACCTCAAGGAACTTGCATCGGACCAATACTTTTTGTCTTATGCCAATATTGTAAAACATTTACATTCATGTAGCAGTCAATATGTGGATGATGTCAAAATTTATAACTTAGGTACATAAAATTATATTAAATATTGGCCAAAAAACAAGTTTATATCGATCCAAGCTTATCTATCCAATAGATTAGATAATAAACTAAGAAAATGAAGTTTACTAGAAGGCATGTTAACCTTCATAATAAGAGTTTGGATTTTAATTAATTTAAAGTTATAATATACCTACACTCATAGTATAGAATTTCCTGAATAATATTTTTTATACATATGATGAACGGTACATTTGTTGTAATTTGTAGTTCTATTGTATTTTCATTTTATTATTTATCTTGTAGAGTTAGATGCTGTTAAGGTTGTAGTTTTTAACTCATTATTTATTTCAGGTCTACACACAGATGCTATTTGCATCTAGGTAGGGGTTTGTGTAGGGCTCATAATAAGTCAGACAATCCACCTATTAGCAAACTATTTTTATATTTAACATTTGTATTGTAACGTTTAACCCTGCGCTAAACGTTGTGGGGTGAGTTCACTTGCGAAAGACTCAAAAGTTCGCAGATTGCTTCCAATGGTTTATTTTCAAACACTCTGTACACGACTTTCTGTTGCAGTGCAAATGTCACCACTTGTCACCCTGACAATCTAAACTGTCACTGTCTTTACCGATTGAACTACTATTAACATTTGATTCCACAGACTGACTGTTATCAACTGACTTTATAAGACTGTGACTGTGACCCGTAATCGACACGGCTTTATATATCTGAATCTTGACATGACATTCATCGAGAATGTTCTATGATCATCTAGAGATGCACATAATAATGTTCTATAGAGGATTGTCAAACTGACAATAGTGGTGACAAACTTTACCTCGCATTTAGTTTCTGCAAGGATCGATAATACATCTATTAATTCTAGAAGTAATTAATGAACCAACAACTGTTGTTAAAAAGGGAGTAGAATAAATAGCTAATAAAAGGAATAACAATCGTAAGTACATGACCACCTATCCACGTTACACTACTAGAATAAATTATTATTTTATTATTGAAAAATAAATCCTATTATTTAAGTAATCAAATATATTTCTATTTTATTCTTAACATAATTTCTTACAAATAAATAATAACCTAAAATATATACCTTGTTTTATTATAACCTAGATGCTTGCAACGGGACAGTAGCCAAATGTTACAAAATTCAATTTAATTTATTGCAAGCTTCGAAATTATTTACTTTGTCCAAATTTATTATTTTGAGTCTCTTAATGCAAGCCGCTGTGTGTGTATGTTTGTATGTTATACTTGACCTATATTTTCAAAAGTACTAACTTCTCCAATTTGCCAAAATGTTCGCTTGTTTACACATAAAGTTTGATACCTACAGCACAAAGCAGTATGTTCCCGATAGCTTTCGATATGGGAATTACAAGTTTTGGCCTCCAACAAATAATAATAATAATTGTTGAGCTCTGCAGATATATATTGAAGAAGAAGAAGAAGAAGAAGAATAGAGGGTCACTTCACTTCAACAATGACACGCTCAATTCAAGGCTAGACATCAATATATGTAGGTACTTATTTTGCAGAAGAACATCTGAAAGCACTTACGATTATTCAATGAAGGAATTTTATTTAGTCTGACTATGTAAATACAGGGTGTTAACTAATGTCATGTACATATAATGGGTGATTCTTGGGCTAATTTTGAATCGAGAAGTTCACATAAAGGTAGGTATGTTCTCAGAAGCTTGGTTTCCGACATAAAGGATTATGTAGTTTTATTTTTATTTAGTTTTTTTTTAAATAATTCAAAAACCGTTTGCTATATTAGATTAAATTACCGGATAATATATTGGGATATAAATATGTACTTTTTTAACAGAAAATATTTTTTTATTTAACCAATTGCGTAGATATAGGTAGGTCTTGGTACAATTTAACCAGAACAGTAGTACGCCACTGTTTTTTTGCAACTTTCTTTAAAAATGATTGATAACCATTTAATAAACAAAAAAGTTTCTTGTGTTTTTGCCGTAGAACATATCATTTTAACATTAACTAGTACATGGATTTCGGAAATTTGTGTAAATTCTTTATATCAAATCAAGTTAGTAATTGTCATTCATGAGTAATGAGTGCTATTCTGTTGACTCATCAGTTTGGTTGGTTATTTTCATTTGTCTATATTTTAGTTAAAAAAATGGTAAATTATTCGAATTCCGAATTCGAAGTCCAATATTCATTTTGTTTTCGGTCTTGCTGATGGTAATGCTAAATGAGCCCAGCGAATCTACCACGAAAGATATCCCGATTCCGTTCCATTCCCGATAGTAGAATGTTTACAAAAATATTCACCAGGGCCTGTCTGAATATGGAAGTTGTGAACGCAGCCCATCCGAGGGTAGACCTGTTAGTTTTTGAACACCGGTGATTGAAGTGGCGCTTTTACAAGAGATCGAAAATGATCCGGAAACTAGTACCGGAAAAATTGGCAGGAATTTAAATGTGAATCACTTAATAGTATGAGAAATAAAAAAAATGTTTGTTGTATCCTTACGATATTCAAAGAGTGCAGGCACTCCTACCACAAGATAGACAATTTTCACGATGGTATCTTCTAACAACTTTTGAACATCATCAATTTGAAAGACAAGTTCTCTTTACTGATGAAGCGATTTTTTCCCGAGAAGAAATTAGAAATTTCCATAAGAATCATAAGTGGGCCGAAGAAAACCCAAACGCTATAAGGGAATAGAATTTTCAGGAACAATTTCCACTTAACGTGTGGGTGGTGATTATGTAAAAGGACCATTTTTTCTACCAAGACGTCTTGACGGAAGTTCTTACCTCGATTTTCTTCAAAATCATTTACCTGTGTTACTTCAAAATGTTGCGCTTTTAACGCGCCAACAAATGTGGTTTATGCATGATGGTGCTCCGTGCATCATTTCAGCACTTTAGCTCGTCAGTTCCTAGATGAAAATCGCTAGATAGGTCGTGGAAGACCTCAATTATGGCCACCTAAATCACCTGATTTGAATAGTTCACTTTTATTTATGGGGTCATCTAAAAGATCTACCGCAAAAACACAAGAAAGTTGCGAAAAAACAGTGGCGTACTACTTTTTTGGTTAATATTGTACCTAGACATATCCACATCTACGCCACTGGTTAAAATAAAAAAATATATTTTCTGTTATAATATATGTATTTATAATTATATCACAATATTTTATCCGGGAATTTAATTTAATATTGCAAACGGTAGAAAAATATAGGTAGATATTGGTTGAGGTCCACTCATCTTCTAAAAAAAGTCATCCATTTTCTATGAAATACTTGTAATCTTAAAATATATAAGAAATGACATAGAAATTGTAGTATCAGCTTAAGAAAGGATGTTTCTTACATCTTAGAGCATCTTCTTTTAAATTTATACTGCAGATTCAAATAGTTTCATTCAATATATTGTTTTCACTGCCTAAGAGAACTATTTTAATTTAATTCACATTGCATTCAACACAACATCCAAAAGCACAAAAGGCCATAACAATTTATATAATCTTCTTTTTTTGCTTCTAAATGAAAAACACAATGGAATAGCAATTATTTCAATTTTTGGTGAGTAATTTTTTAGTTTGATATCAGAGAGAACTGTAAACAAAGATCCCAGAATGGCTCTTCAAAATTGGTGACATCCTATATCCATTGGTATCAAAATTTTCACTCTCACTTATCCATTACTATCATAATTTTCATTGACTTTTATAATATTACCCCATTCACATCCGTAAACATTTCAAGCAGCCATTCTAAATCCAATAAAACAGTCGTGAACATAGTTAATCATCAAAAGTTCAGAGCTCAATATCAATAATTTATTTTAAACTGACACCTGCTTACGTCAGTATTATATAGAAGCACATCCGATTCATGCTGTAACAAGCACAAGGAAAGGAGGATTTATTAACATATGTAAGCATTAATAATAACAACAGCGATATGGAATTTAACGTTTATGTCAGCAGAAATAACGTTGTAGATTAGCCTCAATTGACAGCTAAGGGTATAACCTCAGCAGCAGTAGGTATATTCTTCTCAACTTTACCAAAAGTTATAAAACAAAAATATTAGATGAAATAATGTTATTTTAGATTGTACATGAATAAATCTTTGAAGTGAAAAAGAAGCAACTCCATAAAATGAATAAATGAAATGCTAATATTCCACTATATTCCGTTTCACAATGAGAATGCAGTATGGCCGGATATAGGCTACCTGAGACACATTTTAAAGTTGAAGGAAAGCTTAAAAAAATTGAGTAATTTCAATTAATAACTCATAAAAAGCCTCTTGTTTGATTAAGCGATGCAATTTTGTTGCGAAATTAAAATATTCGTACTCGATACCCGAACCCACGGCATTGAGTAGACGAGTCAAAAGCTTTGACCTCCCTGCCGCGACAATTCTCGATTTAAATTATGTAATAACATTGAAAGGAAAATCTTGTTAGTGGAGATACCAAGTATATTTTGTTTCTTACCAAAGAAGATGTAAGTATCATATCATTTAAATATGAGAATTGTCATGTATTGTCTACATAGTAAACAACTGTTTAGAAAAAATATTAATTCGATAAAGTATACCTAAGTCTGATGAAAATAGATTAATATGACGTTATTGTCGATAAGTAGCGATCAATCATCGGTTTATGTTGACAGTTGGAATGATCACCTTCTCATTTTATACATATGAGGGTAAACGGGAATGGGGGGAGACATCATCTCCCTTTGTTTTGACAAATATTTGTTTGGGATATAATTTGCTGTAGCCTATGCGACGTGACGCTTGGAATGGAATTACCTGGTAAAAATGTGAACGAAATTAAGAGCCCATAGAAAGTTGTCTGCCCCCAAAAGTGGTGAGCTATCTTGAAAAGTGGTTCTGAAATTAAACGTTTTGGAGAAAGGTTCTGTTTAGACCCTCCTAGGATCACATTCTCAATAAAAATATAGTATTAAGTTAGAATCTCTATTGTCTGAAGGCATTTTTTGTTCAATTGATTAGTTTTCGATGTTATCTCGTCAAAATATCGCCATAAAAATCTCGCGGTACAACAACGTCGATAGCAATAATGTCTCCGAGAAAAACGTGCCGGAGTGAAAATGTCGCTGCGACGAAATATCGCCACCGGCACCGTGAGAAAATTATTAGATTAAAAATAAATATCAAGATCCAAATTCTGCATAATTATTATAATAATTATCTCTTTAAATATCTTTGGGAGAAATGTAATAAAAAAGAACATAATTGCATTACAGGTAAATTAAAGTAATAAGTGTAATAAGGTTAGATGTAGAAACCAAAACTCTTTTAGACTATTTTGAGGACACCCGGATCCGGGATTCGGCAACTGTTTAATCCTATACCGTTTCAGTTAGGTTAGGTTAGATGTAGAAACCAAAACACCTTTAGACTATTTGGAGGACACATGGACAGGCGAAAAAAAGGAAGACGACTTCCAATGTGCAACTGCTAGAACAACATTGAAAACGATTTGCCAAGAATAAACAATGTAGCTGAAAGTTGGTATAGAAAATTTTTCAGTCTACTATCCTCATTTATCGAAGCGTTGAATGAAAAAGGATGAGCAAGATACACATAAAAGTTTAGAAGATCAAGTAGACGGACATTCAGTGCCTTTAAAACGACGACGGTATACCAACACTGCAAATAACATTAACAAGGTAATGGAAGAGTATAAAACTACGGACCTGACAGGTTACCTTAAAGGGGGCAGTGCCCATAACTTCGACAAGCAGTCGTTGCACAAATTTTCGGTTTTCTGTGTTTTTGTAATTTGATTATGTATATTGTAGTGATCTTAATGTTTTTTATTAAATATTTGTTGATTTGGAGTACCTCAGGAATACCTGCATAATTTTGATGTTTATTTTCTTAAGATAATAGCATATTTTTTCCTAAGATTTACAAATTTAATCTTTAAACATTACATACAATCTGTCGTAAATTAAATAATATTTTGAATAATACGTTATAATTATTAAAACAAAAAGTAAAGTAAAAGATAATAAGAAAAATAAAAATGAAACATCTCATGCGGGTACGTATAGAGTTCACTAATATGGCGACATTTTTAATGGGACATTTTTGTTGAGGTGTCTTTTTGAGGCGGCGACGTTTTTACCGGGATATCTTGGTCACGACGTTGTTGCGGCGACATTTTGTCCTGGAACCATTTTCGAGCCATCTAATTTATCATAATAATATATTTAATAGTTTTTGCTTTATTACCACAATGTGTTATTGATACTCTTTAAAGTACGAATGTTTTTTAATTTCATTCTTCTATGTACGGAGTTTTCGATACTTTTATGGACGCTAGTAAATTCATAACCACGATTTTTTTACTTTACATTAAAGACATTTAAGAAAAAAATAATATGGGCGGTCTTTATTACAGCAACAGAAGCCAAACAACAGTTTCTAGAATTTTTGTCTGTCTTTCTGTATGTTTGTACACGCATCACGCAAAAAATACAGCATGAAATTCCACGTGCACGAAATCTCGGACAAAAGCTAATACTGTTATAAATCTATATATCTATCAATCTATAAACCAGCCTATCTATGCTCAAATATCTCTTACGAACGGATCAACAAATTTTGTTAAGAAAATTGTAAATGGCATTTTTTGATTCGTAGATAAAATTGATGGGTTGAATTCTCAAACATTGACATTTATTTATTAAATTTTCAATTTGCTCATAATAACTAGGTATCTTCTAATAGTTGTCGACGTCGCTCTTACGTGCAGTACATTGTTAAATATCCGCTGGAAAGTATATTAACTAATAAACGGGTTCATTCATTGCCGGAAGGTTTACTGATTAAGAATGTTGGTTTATATTTAAAATTCATGATTTATGCATCACAATTTATCCAAATATAGGATTATCCAACACGAAAACCAACCAAATTGGCACAGTTGTTGCCTGGCGAGTTATACAACGATAAGTAACATGTACAAAAAAAAACGACAAATACATCTACATAACAATCACCATCACGTGTAACAATGTAATTACCTCAATTTTATACAAAGTTTCGTTCTCTTCAGACACCTTTCCTAATCTAATATATATATATATATATATATATATATATATATATATTATCCACAGAGACATTTATGCGCCCCCATTTCCTCAACGAGTCACGAAAGCTATCAATGCAAGCAGAACTATTTATCAGAAGAAGGTTTCGAACCTTCTTATATGTGTGTGTGATCTTGCAGATAATATGCTGGCATTTTTATCAAGTTCCGAATTATCACAATTGGGAATAGGCGCACTGCGTGATATATCATCTGCTTGACATTCTTAAAGATTATGCAGATAAATTTGATCCACACTACACTATGTACTTATATTTTTGGATTTACGTAGAATTATTGTGGCACATTTATTGCTTTTTTTATTTTAGCCAACAGTGTATAATTCATGAAAAATTAATTATGCACACAATCACAATCTTGGAGATATATACATCTGTCATTGTGAAAGACGTTTAATTAATTTAATTTAATTTATTATTTTGTCTATTACTTTTAGGAAAAAATGTTTCAAATAAAAGATAAATGGATGATTCTTGAGGATGCGTCATTTGCAAAATAAAATTCTTTGAACTAAGCCAAGCTTTCGATAATATTTAATCCCTTCATCAGGATAAAAAAAATAAATTAGCTAAAAATAGACAAGATCTTTTATTAGATAATTTACACCTGAAAAGGCTAACAGCCGTATTCACAAACAGCTCTTTGTTTGATACCAGTTTAGTTTGTTTATTAGTTTCTATGGTCTATTATCAAACTAAGCTTGTGCTGCACTATAGTTTTATTTATGCATATATTTGCTGCTCTTTAATTTTATAATTTTTCTTAAAAAAATTCTCGAATCAGAAATCGCATTTGCACTCAGTACGGCCGTAATTGGGCTATTTGACTAACAAAACATGCATGGACGGTCAAAGAAAAAATCTAATAAGGTTTCCATCAATCTAAAAGCAATCATCATCATAGCTACAGTGAATCATTATCTTATATTAAGCTCAAATATTTCAAAAAAGGCTCTTCAGTTTCACTAACAGTTTGGTTGGATTTTTCGGGAACGTAAAATTCATCGGTATTTCTAACACCTACTCTCCTATGCAGGTAAAATAGTTTTGGTAATTATTCGACAAAATTTATAATTTATTCAAAACAGGTACCTGCTAATAGTTGTCGTCTTCGACTCTAACATCGTAAAGTTACCCCCATATTGTAAAGTCATCCCTCAAGTAATAAAATTAGTCATAAACTAATAAGCGTGTTCATAGCTTCATAAAAGTTTTCACCATCATTTCCATAATTTATTACTCCCTGAATGTTCCAACAACAATCCAAAATAACGATTGATGAAAAATCATTTTATTTTCTTACAATAATACCATATAACATTTACATTTTATGTATCTTCTGGATTGTTGGATTGTTTTTTTTTCGATAGCCACTATTTGTAGATTATTTATGTCGATAAGCTGATTATCAAAATGTGTCTTAGGTAATCTTCACAGATTCACACTATTGATTTTTTTACAAATTTTGATTAATAATACTACAGAATATGAATGTTCAATTATCAGCGCAATGCTTCAAATATAATTTTCTTTTTTTATTAATATTAAAGTTTTTCATTTATATTCAGACAAACACAAATAATTCAGACATTTTATTACTTTACCACAGAAACCGTTATTTTTTATAAAAAATGTCCAATTTAAATGCTGCCTCTTATATTTTCTTCGTTTGCAGTCTCAATTTTACAATTTCTAAGAAAATATTCCATTTAGGGTAAGTTTTTGGCCAGGAAGGAGATGTCAGATTTAAAATGTATTAATATGGTAACATTTCTCATCACACCTCTTTAAAATAAAAGAAAATCATCAAAATCGGAGCACGTTTACTATACAGTAGACACGAAAGAACAAAAAAGCAGTGGAATTGTTTAACTTCTCCCTCTGGAGATTTGGTGAAAAATTAAAATTACTAAAACATTTAAGCTTAAATAAATATAATTGTTTAAAAAACCTAAGAAACACGGTTTAATAGCAATCCAAACTAAGAATTACAAAAAAACCCACATAGAGAGAGAAAGTTCCACCAAAATTCATCCAGAAATTAAAAACACCCATAGGTATGGAACTCTCCACCACCCTTCCAGTCGCACTTACACACCATCATATATCCTCCCAACACACATGCATATCGAAAATTCTACGAGAATCCATCCATAGCTCAGAGATATAGGTATGGAACCGCCCATCAAGGAGTCCCACTCGCACATACACACCATGAGATTATTGTATTGTCATCGGTCCTTTAGAAGTACACAAAGTTTCAAGTCGATCCGATATTTTTATGTGGGTGAAAATCGTGTCCAAAGATTCCGTGACATACAAGCGTGTTAAAATATGAAGAATCTTGAAATTACCAACTTTAGCCATTATACAGATAATTAGATAATTCGAAAGCTTGGCATCAAAAGAAGACTTTTTTCAACAATTATAAGCTGTAATTGTAATTTCCCTTTTTATGAAGAAGAATTCTTGTCCGCTAAAAAGATATATAAAATATTCTTAATTTCAACAAGAGCAAGAATTAACTCTCCTTCCTATACACTATACATATCCCTCATAACATTGATCCATTTCTGATCTTCACATTCAACGTTAAAGCCATCCAACCTCTTGTAGGTCCCAACTTTCCAGTATCAGCAACCACCACCTAAAAGGCTTTACACGTGTCACCATCATCATCATCATTATCTTTTGAAGAAGGACGAGAGCCCGACTTCCTATTGATATTTACGCTCCTAAGCCCAGAGATTAAGGATTTCAAAAAGGCGTAATCGACACCGCGCAATCTTACATCTAGGTGTAGATATACCAACAATCCTTGTTCTAAGTTTGTTTCATCTTCGAGATGAAACTAAAACAACTTCCACTTCGGAACCTGCCGAGTGCAGATCAATATCAACAGCAATGACTGACATATGACACGGACATATAACAGCACAGATTATGAAATAACCAAAATCGTTTTTTATGATGAATTTTTATGCCATTAAAAAATCTTCCAAGCATACTGTTTTATTTGATAATTATCGTAGCAGTCAAAGGTTCTGTGATTTAACCCGGACACTCTCATTATGACTCGACTCGACTCAAGCAAATAAATCTATCATATTTGTAGTAGCCTACTCTAGTGACTATTTTCCATTAAAAAAAACAGTTAACGTTAATGTAAGATAACTACATGTAAATAATGGGATTTTGGGCGCATCCACCAATATCTGCAATATCTATATTTTTGTCTATTTAACTTATCTCTACATTGAAATTGCCTCGAGCAATGAAGTTTTCGTAAATTAACTAAAATGTGCATTAAATATCTGATATTATTGATAATTATAATCTGATAGAAGCGAGTATAACTATTTTGCTCCAGCCAGCTCAGATGTTATGTAAACGTATGTTTTCAGAATAGCTAGAGAGAATGATTTTTGGCGTCTGGATTTTTTTTATCTTGATCATAATTTCAATATTATATTCTTATCAATGTACATATATGCATAAATATTTACGGCTAACTTCAACAGGCTATATATATGCATAAATGAACTACTTCTTGATTGCTATAGTTAACCAATTCTTGATCTTAAGCTATACGCTTCCATTGCCAGTTTAGAAGACTGTAATTATTTACAAGATCAAATAAATCGCTTACAAAATTGGTGTATTAAAAATAAACTATACTTAAATATCTCAAAATGCAATGTTCTAATTTTTACTCAAAAGATACCTTTCGTTATCAATATAAAAAAAATAACCAGACATAGTGTTACAATTAGAGATATGGCTTTGATCATCAGTTTACATTCAACGAACACATTGATGACATTGTCACATCAGCTTATCGTGCAATATGGTTTTATTATCAGAAATTGTAAGAACTTTACCAATATACCAACATTGTCAATGTTATATTACAGTTTATAGTCAGGTCTAGATTGGAATATGGATCAATAATTTGGAATCTTACAAACAGTACATCCATATTATTGATAAAATTCAGAAGAGATTCTTGAAATGTCTCTATGCTTTGAGGTTGATGAAATATATCCCCAACGAGGATGTAACTATGTCGAGTAACTTCACAGATTTAATTTTATATCTCTAGAGAAACGCAGAAATCAAGCCTTTGTACTATTTTTACATATAAACTTCTGACTGATAGAGTTGACTGTTCTCTGCTTTTGGCTCAAATAGATCTCCACGTTCCAAGATTGACAACAAGATTTAATAACACCTTTAGTTGTAGAAGGGCTCAAACTAATTTGATGATCGAGTCCCCCTAAATTTAATGTGTAGAAATGCTAATGATTTAAGAAATGCTTGTGATATTTTTTGCAGCAGTATACCAACTTAAAAGCCAATCTCGAGCTCATATTGCGTTTTGAAAAACATACATTCCCTTCTTTTATCTTTCTCGTTTTTCTTCTTCTTGCATTAGGAACTAGGTACTTATAATACTTATTTTATATTATATTCTTTTATCTTTGTTAGAACACTCATATTTTTATATTATAACAATTTTTTTATTAGTTATGTTAATTTCGCTCTGTAAATGTTTTTTGTACAGTTGTTGTTGTTCAGGTCCATTTATTAAGTATTTATTTAAAAAGTATTCTGATCGAGAGTCTTCTGATGTTTCTTTGATTAAATTTGATCAATTTCAACTCTATTCCAAGCTCCATTTTCAATCAATTTTAAAAGGGTGTAACGGTTCATATGACGTATTTCCGATAAATTGGTGTATTGGTGGTGAGAATTTGATCATTATTAGCTTTAGCATATTACCACTAACACAGATAATTCTACGGCCTACACTAATTTGGTATCCAAACTAAAACTCATTAATGATGACAGAAGAATCTTTGCTTATTCATTTCTCAACAAAAATCTTCACATTCATTGGAACCAGACCCTTAATCTCACAAGAAACATTTGCGCAGACATTAATTTTGGCATTCATCTATTTCTGGAATATGAAACAGCATTAAAGGCAATCTTCATCTATCGTGGTTTGGAATTGGGGCTCTGAATGTCGAAGAAGACGTTAGATAATCACGAGAATTCGATTGAAACATCACTCATTGTTGTTTGTTGTTGTTTTCATCGCAATGATAAAACTTCCGTGAAGAAAGCAGTGGAAAAAAAAGAAAGAAAAAGAAAAAGCAACTTATTACAACATCAATCTTGATGAAAGACGTGTATCGATTTCACAGCTCTATCGATATTTCTGGAGCGTTTTACTTTTCCATATGGACTAACCGATATATTTTCCTAAAACTTTTAAGCAAATAACTTTTCTAATATAAACATGATACCAAAATTTGCCCAAAAAGCATGATGTATCCTTGAAATACATCATATTTCAAGGAACAATTATCTAATAAAGTATTATTGACCATTCCTAGAAAATATTTCATTGGAAGAATTCAAATGGAATTTTGAAAACAAAATTGCTTTTCAATTTCAAGAACAATTGGTGAAATGAATGATGATGCTTATATTCCTTTGTATGATTTTGAATTTGGCTAAAATATAAAATATAAGAATTTTGAAAAAACACAATGCATATGACGATTATAAAAACATCTAAGAATATGTTGAATGCGTTTATAAAATTTTAATCCAGATATTACAAATGTGAATGTGAGTATGTTGGTTTCTTTTGAACGAATGAATGAATGTAATGAAATTTACGAACAGAAAGGACAACTTTTCATCCTGAAAACATACCACGAAACGGATAAAATGGGGTACAGATTCTGTTTGGCAAAATAATATTAAATAAACATTTCGCCTGGAAACTTTTTAGGACTTGCAATAAAACAAATATGCAGGCATGTATTTCATGTTTATTTCAAAAATCATTCCCTTATGAGGTAAATAAATCTCAAATACGATATGGGTGTTGTTTTTGAATTTTTGGAAAGATGATTCCGGAGATGACATTTATTTTAAACTCCAAGACAATGGACATGATATAAAATTAAAATCCTTTAGTAGGGTTATGGAGTTTCAGATTTCATAATTGAAATCTCCCTAGGTGTACCGTATCTACTATAAGTCTCAAAAACCATACGGAGGTATTTTGGACGTAATTTGTAGCGAATTCCGTTGATTTTCACAAGATGGTAACACTATAAAATATAAGTATGAAAATATAATACATAAAGTCGAAAGTTTTCCTCATCTTATGTTGCCTGGAAAATCAAAAAGGAAGAAATTATGCGTTTTTCAAAAAATCTTGATAACGATTCTGTTTTGTTCAACGGTAGGAAACGCTAGTACAGCCATCTCGGACCAATTTCTGGGGAAAATATCCTGCAATTGTGGATCGGCTACCAAATCATAGCTAATAAAATCTAGATACATATTAATCATAAAATCTATGAGCATTTTTTTTGCTAAACCTTTCTTGAAAATTCTATTCTCAAAGAATGAGTGATTTTGGCGAAGGTTCTCAAAATAACAGGTAGAGAATATGTAGACTAGTCTAGGTATAAAACTTCATTTATTCTTTTTTGTTTCATCACATAAAAAAAAGAAGAAATGAGATAATATATATACACAAATAATTGTAAAAATTACTGAAACAAAATAAATGCTTTTGAATTGAATTCATCACATTTACAACTTGAATTATCATAACAAACATCATTATGTATTATTGTCAGTCCGTCTGTAACAGGCAGTTTATCGGCGTATAGAGGCACATTTAAAACACTCGATTTTGACATATTTAAAGTCACTCTGTGATAATTAAAAAGTGAAATTCTCACATAATAAGTACTAGTATTGCCCCTAAAGCCACAAATAATGCAGTTAATTATAAATATGTTATCAATTGATAAAAATCAAATAGATTTACCGAGTTTTTAGACCATAAGGAACAAAATATATCTAAATACTGGAAGCCTCGTATTCAACAAGATCCCTATGTTTAAATTTAGACCAAATCTCCAAACATTTCCAATATAAAGTTGACCGAAATAATTTTAACTATAGATATGGCAACAAAATTAGTTTTTGAAAAGTTTAAAATTGATTAGAGGTAGTATTAAAAAGTTTTCCAATAACTGGTTCAAAAGGCTGAACTCAATTGAACATTCAAAGCAAGCACACCAACTACGACAACATCGAGTAACTGTGACAGGGAAAAAAATGAGGCCAAGGGAAAATTTTCAAATAAGGTGTTAGTAGGTATACAGGTTTTTGTTCTAGGTATATTATAATAAAATGGAAATTTCTTAACACGACCACCATAAAACTACAATGTAGTCAATACTGAGTATTTGTTTTTTTCGTTTTTTCTTTTCTTTTTATTTTAGAATGTCGATTTAATTTTAATTTTTATAATTTATTTATTATGTAACGGGTTTTTCTAAGTTTTCTTATATTATTATAATTTACATTTTATTTAGTATGTAATTATAATTATTTCCATTTCAACAAATAGGTATATGTGGAGATGACTTGGTGTTTCGTTCCAATTTACAATCCCACTCCACTTCGAGATCATGGCCTTCTTCATAGAATAATAAGATTTTACTGGATCACACACAGCAGAATAAGAAAACGGATTTATTCTTAAGAAAATAGTCAGACCACTTACAAAAAAAAATATTTTCTATAGACTTCAATTAGGCTTTCAAAGCAATTTTAACTAAACAGTTCGAATTACATGTATATATGAGAACTCTAAAAAATCCTTAGAAATGAATTTGATGAATATGTAATATTGGCACATTGAATGAAAGTACTTTCCATGTCATGTTCCATATCGATTGAAATAATTTCTATTTTCGAGTATTTTATCGATACATTTATTGGGGGGCTCCTTGGAGGTAATATAGACGCAAATAACAAAGAAAATCATAAACATAATGCTAAGTTTTACCTGGTATTCCGTATCAGGCCATGTTGGTGTAAACTCCAGATCAGAATCGAAATCCATATTAGATAGATAGATAACTTGTTTTTACTTTTGAACTAAAGTCAAAAACACGTTGTCAAATAAAAAAATATAACACACAATAACCCCCAACTTATTGGTAGTCTGGTCACCGATTGGAGGCGTACATTTTCGATAACATCCCTAGATGTGTGCGGGTTCTACACTAGGTATATTTTAATAACACAATATGATTTTACACTTTCAATATAGGTAGTATCACATAATTGCTGCCATCAAAGTATAGGATCCAATGATTATCACAACACGCAATTTTCCGTAAATATCATAGATAGATATAGGACTATCTGGATCAGTTTGGTTTATCAGTACTTGCTTTGTCCCCCCACAGCCCTTAAAGGGCAATTTAGCGTGACATTTCTCGATTTGCTGAACGCGCGTACTGCAACAAGGAGGCAAAAATCATCTTCATCGCGAAAATTTTTCTGGTGGAAAAACTCGACGGCGATACAGGTTTTTCTTTTGTCGCCTTATTCTCGGTAAGTAGATTTTCGCGATAGCCATCCGTTGTGTATGTCTGTCTGTGTGTGTGTGTATGTGTGTGTGTTTGTTGGCAGGCCGATCCCCAAAGCCGAACCGAACACACGGCCCCCGACAATGGCCGAACGGTTTTCGATCCGGAGCAACACATAGCAACGCTGGCTTGAGGGTGCCGCCCTCTCCAAAACACAAGAAACTTTCCGATTCGAATGAAATAGTACGAGGTGCATCCAGAAAAGCAGAAATCATTTTGAGTTTCTATGCAATATCATTGGGAAAATATAAATACTATTTTCAATGATTTTGATTTATTTAAAAGAGGAGAATGGAGAAATAGTCCCATATCTAGAAAAATTCAAATCCGAAATCTTTTTCCCTCCAAAAATACACCCCGATGGGAGTGGAGGGGGCTTTTTCCGAAAATCTGGGACGGCAGAATTAAAGACAAGACCATATCCGGAAAAGTTTATATTGAACCTTCTTTTCAAAAGAATTCCCTTGTTAGATTATAAGTAATAATTTCCTCGCTAAATCGTCAACTCCTATTTAATGTCTCAAAGTCACTTTATTACGCAGTGTTCACACTATCGCGTATCTGCTATATTTAATTTTCCATAAACTTGTCTCAACTCGTTAAGCCATATCTATACTTGTTTTACTCCTTCTGGTTTTCTTCGTTTATCAATTGAAATTTCAGATTTATTTAAACTCTATCACTAAGTTTTTGTATATTTTCGATAGGTTACGTTTCAAGATGACCTTCTTTAATATACTGAAAATGTGGGCTAAAGGGGGCTAAAAAATAATAATTCTAAATGAATGCAATTATTTCTTCAACATTTTCTCGCAGAACATGAATAAAAACCTACCTACAACTTCGCACTTACTAGCCACATACCTTCTGCCACTTGAGATCTTTGATTCAGAGTCCATATTCTAACCTGCCATTAAAGAATCTCCCATTTCCGAATGATGAGTTGATCATACAAGATTATATCAACCTCAATAGTCAACAAAATATGTTTTGGGTAAACATATACGGAATAATCGATACCTAGATTCACCATATGTCTGATACTGACCATCATCAAATAATTTGTGAAATTGAAATGCAATCTGGCGGAATAACAGCAATGTCAAGATATGCAGGAAGTATATCTAGTTCTTTGATTTTCTTCGCTCATAATATTCGCATTTTATATATGCACTTTGTTAGAATGTTGTAAATTTAAAATATCCAAAGCTAACACCGTTATTTGGATAAATTGGGTATTAAGGTGCTGATTAGGTGATAAGATACAAATTAAATCGAATATAAAAATCGTCTGATCAGGACATATTTTCCAGCTTGCTGAGACAAACAACAATGCTCCTATTCAATTTTGGCTTAGATCACAGGAACGGTTAATCCTGAGCATGAATAAAAAGTTTAAAAAATTTACAGTTCATTAAAGATTTTTTTTCCGGCAGAATGTTATGCTTGAGTTTTATCAAAATCGTTGGAGCCCTTTTTTACGTCACAGTCTTGAGCGAAACTCGTCAGTTTATCGGACACCTGGATGTAAACATCTGTTGAAAACGGGACACTACTAAAGGTAGCAGCTGGAAAATACAAAAGAAACTAACAAAGATAAGATGAAATAAGCAATGAAATCAGAAGTGGGATAAGAAAAATTGTGAAATAGTTATTTATTACCCAGAAATGAATAGGTAATCCTTTATTTGTAAAATAACGATTGGCACTATACCAATTCCTAATTAAACAATTACAATTAACGTAATTAGATCTACCAAAGCATTCAAGCTTAGAATAGTGCGGGATGCATGGAAAGTTCAGTCAGCCAATTTGGTTGTTTTGATACATTTATCAAAACAACTGTTGTAGTAGTGAAATCGATAATCAGCCGCGAGTTCTCGATAAACCGGCCCATCCATCGCTCACATCGTTCCAGAATAATATTATATAACCATCAGCAGCAACACGAGGCATTGAGCGTTATTACCACAATTATATTCAAAAACGGCATTGTTACCTGTAGTAGTTGTTGCGTGAGCGAGCCTAGAGTGGAGTGGGCTATTGTTTTCACCTTTTTGATGAGGGGGGGGGTCGATAATGTGTTTTTGGACTTTCTCGTGATTCTATTGGTCTACATTCATGCACAAATTGAATTATAAATCACGCTAGACTGAGACAAAACTTCTCCAAAAATCATGTGCTAATTATAAGCAGATATTATATAAATTCACAGCCTCCAAGATCGCCAGATCTTAATCCAGCAGACTAAGGGCCAGTTTTATAAAAAAATATACGTTTGAAATGTAACAAAGCTGTCATTTCAACTTTGGGTTGAAGGTTTATAATGCAGAAAGTCATGGCTGACCCTCGGTTGAGTTTCAACCTTCGGTCAACCGGACATAATAAAACCGGCCTTTATATCTGAGGGTTTATTTAAAAAAATCGCTCTTTGGAATAATTAGAAGATTCTATCAGCAAAATGGAGAACAAATCGAAAATTTGCTCTAAGCGCATTTAAAACAATAGATTTTTAAGCAACGTAATGTCTTCCAAATGCAATGTTTAACATCATATATTAAAAATACATATATTTCACGGCTTTTCCCCCATTCTGCTGCTATTTCAACAATAGAATAATTCCTTAAAATATTTGTGCTTTTGATCATCAATAGATTAATAGGTAATACTATTACCGTGCTTACCAACGATAATAACAACTACTGGATGAGCAAATACTCCACCCCGCATTGGATTACATCATCGTTGATAGGTACAATATGATTGAGATAGTATATTGGTAAAGTCTTTATTATTATTTTTAATATAATTGAATACTATTTCAATCATATTGCACCTATCAACGATGATTTAGTCCAATGTGGGTTGGAGTATTTGATCACCGAGTACTTAGTTGTTTTCATCGTTGCTAGGCACGGTATTAATAGCTATTTACCCACTGTCGATCATAGTAGTAGAAATTTTCACATATTTCATTAATAGAATAATTTATTTCCTTTATGAAATAACTGAACACTTGTTGGACTTCTATATATTCCAACAAATAATTTAAAATATTTCCGTGTACAAGATAATAGCCTGTTGATGGCGTAAATATACAACATGGTTCCGCAAAACTGAAACATTGCCAACTGACTGTTAAAATATGTTTCCATTAAGGAAATTAGCTGAAATAATTGTAACCGGAGCGCTGCATTCATGTAAAAGTGAAAACTAAAAATATGATTTGAGAAACAGTTAGTTGTGTAAGTGTTCTTACATTGTTTTGGTACTTCATTACCTAATAAATTTACACGGTATTATTTTGTAGTAAATAACAAAAAAAAAGTAAGGAACAATGATTCCATTATTAATACGGCTCTAAATGTTAACAAATCACGAAAATTCTATCTAATCTAATCTACTGTGATTCAGTATTTCTTATGTCAAGAATAACATGACCATGAGACCTCGTCTCTTCATGTGAGCTATTTTTGGACAAGAAAAAAAATCTAAAAATAGCCAAACAAAAATACTTGATGCTTCACAAATTTAATTGATTCGGGAAATGTTTTCTGACACACTGCTGATAGGTCAGTTTCATCGGTACTCTATTTTTGTATGCAAAAGAAACCAATGCGTGTAAGCTAATTTAAATAAACCATTAATATTGAAAAGTTTACACTCAGAGCATGTTATTAAAATAATATCACATTGCACTTCGATATTTCAATGAATATGATGGAAAAGAAGAAGAAGATATGTATTTAGTTTAACTTAAAATCCAAAATAAAGGTTATGTTGCATTATTCGTTCGTAGAATAGCTGGAATAGGGAATAGGGCGATGGATAAATAACATTTTTCGAAAACTAAGACTGACAAAAGATTATTGTATGGAGAATCCCATATAGAATAATAATTACTTTTTGCAAATTTCATATGTCCAACTATTTCTGCCAAAAAATATATTTTTCTTATGGGGGCAACCGAAATGGTTATTTTGTTTGTTTTGTTCAACTGCCTATACGGTTCATGAGATGCAGCTTGCTGACAGATAGACGGACGGACAGCGAAAGCTTAGTAATAGAGTCCCTTTGACACCCTTGGGGTACGGAACCCTAAAAAACAAACACAGATACAAATGAACTGTATAGGTATGTACCTATCTCTTTCTTTTTAAATTTTGAGCAATAATTATTAACATTTTTATACAGTTTATTAATTAATCAAACATATAATGGACTGCAAAATATCAATACAAAATGTCAATATTGCATTAGTATTTACATAGTTTTTAATGAAATTTATTTTCATTATTAGCTCTAGTATCATCGATAAGTTCAACAATACTTAGTCCATTTGTACTTTTAATCATTTCATTTTATTCTAGAAAAGATATAACAGGCTTATGGTAACTGAAATAAGAAACAAATATGTTAGACTGGAATTTATCTAAGTACTGTGTAAAAACTGCATTGATCGTCGATTTATATTTATTAGTAATTAATTTTCGATCATTAGACATAGTCAAACCTAATGCTTCATTAAGAAATTCTATTAATGGTAGATTTTTATCATCTGCAAAGTTTATATTGAAGTCCTCACATAATATCATCGGAATATCGTCAAATTTTTCACTAAATCTTTTTTCGAGTATGTCAGAACCTCCTTTCGTATAAATCATCGAGAGAGAGATAACAATGTTGGAAATATTCGACAATAAATACTTCGTTTTTGTCATTTATTTTTCCACATAAATAAATCAAGTTCTCACTATTGCACTGTACAGTGATTCTACAATTAATCAATTCAAATAATGATTATCTAAAACACAATTAAAAAAATGCACAACAAAGTCTATCTAAGGGACTTTGGTATTATCAGAGAAGAGAGACGTGGTATTAGTGTATATATGTGTAAATACATGTACACTGGCCGCTATACTATGCGCAATACGTCATACAAGCATGTCGAGGTCATCGGTGTCGCGAACCCATGAGTTTTTTCCCAACCATCGCTCAACGCGGCTAAAGAAGTTTAGTTACATTAACTTCATTAACTTGATGAAATACAGAACTTCTCTAAGATTCTATTAAGCAGCTGAATTTTTTGACCGACCTCCCAAAAGAAAGAGCTATACAAAATGTTTGTTTTTTTTTATGTTGAAAAGATTTGTGATGAAGAAACTAATAAAAATATGTACTAAAATACGAGAAATATTTCGATTATGAACAACTAGTCAGCTATGTAAACAAATTGATGAAAAAAGATGTGGAATTATATGCGATCGGTATTATAGGAGATAAGATACGATGCTTGCCAGGTAAACGTATAAAAAGTAATGGGTTTCCATAGTGTATAAATCTGGCTCTTAGTTTATAAGATAGTAAAACGTTGAAAATAACAGATTAATAGTCTATCTCGAATTACATTAATTTTGATGGTCGTGTTTGTTGACCTCTACTATTTGAAGATGAATGAAGTCGCTTTCGCTTACTCTAATAAAAACAGATCAGCAACATTTACAAAAAAAAAAAAAAGATTGCGGCCAACTTCAAGAGATAGACAACAATACATAAATAATGTTAGAAAAATCTTACAGTTTCTGTAATTTTGCAATGAAGTATCAGCTATATCTATGCTGATAGAAGACTCTTGACACCAATTTCTAGAGATCTTTATGATTCTTTGACTTTTTATTTAAGTTGAATTATTAATTCCAGAAATTCTTTGAATTCACTTACTTCAGATCAATGACCTTTAATCTGATAAGGGTGCAAATTCTTTGCTGAAATATGTCGAATAAGATGCAGCTGTTTCTGAGACAACTATGGTAGATTTTCGATCTCCTCAGAAACTACAAAATCGTTTTTTTTCAAGAAATTATATATATCCTATAAAACAGAGTTTTTTACAATGAAACACAAATTTCGTATGGTTGTAGAAAAAAGTATAAGAAGAATTTCATATTTTACCACATATCATTCCCGAGTTTCAGTTTTGGATAAGCGGAAAGAAGGAAATGGATTTCTGATCTTGTCCCCGAATATGATATATGGCGAAATTTTCTCATATATCTCATATTCTGTGAATATAAAAATAGATAAATCGTCGTTAACCGACAAATTTCCGAGAGTGCAGTCATTGGGATATTTTTAAATTTCACTCTCATGTTAATGGAGGTGTCACGAAATGGATATACTTACATGAGATCAGAACTCATCAAACTTTCTTACCGCTACCACAAAAGTTGCTTAAGAGAAGCGGTTAGGTATTTTAAACATGTAAAATATTCAGAAAAACATATTTTCACTCATTGATATTCAACAATGTCTTTCTGTTCCGATTTTGTTGCTATCTTTTTTTTTCGAAGGGTATCGATCCCGTAGCACCCTTGACCACCCAACCCTTGTAGTCGTTGGTATGCAATAGCAGCGTTTCTCAGAAGACTGTCGAGCCACAACGGCTCTAAGTATTCTGATGAATATCATTTCTTGGAAGATTCACGAAAATAAGTTAGGTACACGTGAATGAGACTGGAGAAAAATGATAAATGGTCAAATGAATGAAATAGACATTTTTTATAAAATTTGGATAATTTACTTGGGATCGGCTGGAAAGTTATAGTCGACAAACTAGATTATTTTAAAATGAATTATTTATGTTAAAAAATTCTGGAAATTCAGCTCATGTTATAACGTTGTTTGCTTTTTGGAATCTACGCATACATGAAATGATTCAAATTATAGAAATGATAAACGATTCAACTGGGGTTATAAACATAGAAGTTATAAGCGAATCGAGAGCATCCAAAGATAATATTTACGTTATAAAATTTATATAAATAATTCGAGACTATTCATTAAGTTATAGATTTTAATTTTCCATTTTGCTAAAATAACATTCGGAACATATATTTCTATTGATTCAATGGTAACTGGGATTTTTCAGTGGGCATCCCGTTTTTTTTTCAGACACAATTTATCGACTAAGTTATTTTGTTGAAAGACAAAATATAACATATAGTAAATATATTTTTTTTAATTCTATAGACTGTCATGTAATATCCATTCAATAATGATTAAAAACAAATTATTTGTTTTCAATGTAAACATTATTTTGCTAACACTCACTTGCTTTAAAAGTTTTTTCAAAATTGTATTTAAAAAATCGACTCTTGCTTTAAGAAATTAGATCTAAGAAAAAATATATTTTCTACCAGATATTCTAGAGATCAAAATGAGACCTGTGAAGTTTTGCACGTCCGCTGAAAATTAAAACCCTTATAAAATTACTCTAGTGTCTTTTTGTCCGCCTCTTGAAGCTTTTTTTCTCCAAATTGGATAAATGGAATATATAAGAAATTCAGTTTTTTTATATTTTTATATAAATAAATGATGAATCACAAAAGAATTATTCAATCCTGAATCTTTCTCTCTCAATTTTGAAAACAATGATTTGTTTGTTTCTAAAAGCTAAAAATAAGAATTCCATACGATATACATCAGTATCCAACGCAAGAAGACTGGAAACAGGAGATTAAACTTGTCCTAATCGTGTAAAATTTCATAGGCATTTTTTTGTCAATGCATCTTTGCGTACCATGCCGTGGATCATGATCAGGAAGATAAATAAAGAGACCAAATTTTAATATTTGAGGCAATTGTCAAGATGTTCGTCAATGTTTGTCGTACACGAGGCCCCGCCGCTGATATGCAACTTCTGTAATCTCATGTGGCTACGTAGAGAAGCACAGGAAGTTTACTCTCCTGTTTCCAGTCTTCTTGATCAAACGTTAAGTGACTCTTGTCAGTTGTCATATGTCTTAGAGCTACAGATTACGCGCTACTTGCCAGCAGATGTCAGTAAACAATCTCACTTTTCTGAAATAATTCTCCTTTCCCACCTATATCTAATATCTACTTATTGTTATTTGGGAAAAAGCATTTCCAAAAGTAAAACTCGATTGTTTAAAGTGTCTGTAGAATTTTTAGATTGTTGAATAGGTTCTTGGCGAAAGATTAAATTTTAAAATATCAAAAACTGTGCTGTACTATTATTACAGTGCTCAAGTTTCATAATAAAAATTTCGTTTAGTTAATTTAAATTAAATAAAAATATTAATAATTTGTAATAAAGAAAAAATATTAACAACGGCATATTTTTATTGTATAATGTTTTTGTGTCAATGACAATAAAGGTTACTCATTTAGGTTCTATTATTATGTTCTGAAAACTTGCCAAATTCTTATTAAATGAGTGTTACTTAGCTGTTGATGATATTGCAAATGCGAGACCAAAGTGCGTGTAAGGTTTTAGTGGAAATAAACAAGGTACTAGAGTGCGCAAATTTTCCTGTTCAATTTAAAAAATCTCAAGCCTACAAATTTATTTATATAATTTTCATTTCTCCACTTTTGGTGTCCACTTCACTATAGAATCAGTTGAAACAAGTTGTTATAGGCAATACTACATGTAACTGCCAACGATAAATAAACTATCAGTAATCCATTAATATATTATGATGTCTTTATGTACTTAGATCAAAATCCTAAAAATATATCTCAATATCAATATATCTCATCAACATCAATATATTGTCTATGAAATATACCTTGATAATGATGCATTTTATTTGACAATTATTTTCAAAATAATTCTAACCGCACGCCAATGAACTAACTAACTAGAATGAGAAATATATTATCTACTGCATATCCAACAATTTTTTAAAATATATATTTTTTAATAAATTTCTTTATAATATTCGTTCTATCTGCAAACTCTGCTAAAACAAATCAAATAACTAATAAATTTGAATATCTAGCATTTTCTAGTCTGTTGATAGTAAATAACAATAATTATCATGTAATTAACCAGCACAAAAACCATACCATAATTAATATATAAGCGCTGTTTCATAAAACTACGTCTCCGATCTTGTATCTATTTCAAATAAAAGCGAAGAAAATATAATATCCTTATATATTCTTCATCTACTTTATTTTATAAAAATATTATATTAAAATATTTCCATCTACGACAGAAGTAGCCTGCATATAGTTTGTTTCACGAATAATGGTTATTGCCTGAAATCATTCACGAACTACGTACATCATGCTATATATTTCACATAGCATCTCATTATCATAAAATTTTCTACTACGTTTGTCAATCTAAGCTACGACATCAGTATTTCAAGCACAATATCCTAATAGGTGTCAAAAAGTCAACTTGACCTTTCAAAGAATTCAGATGAATAAATTCATTTATATTTTATAACTCAAGCACAAGATTTGTATATTATGTTTTGGAATTATTGTTAATAATAAATCTTTCATATAATTGCATATTTAATCAATCGATGCTTTTTTATCCCTAATTTTATGAATTCCCTTAAGGCGTATAAGAATTTAAATAAAAGATCTAATCTCAAAATCGTCACGCCACTGAACTACTGCCCTCGGTTGAATTGATCCGTTTCTCGAGTTATCAACCCTTTGTTTTTGCTCAATCTTTATATTAGTTGTATCTTTTCAATTGTAATAAACAGACAGTTCAAAATATACGATGGAAATTCTTCGTGAGCTTGTCCAAATCGCACTGGGCCTCTATTTTTATAGTGAGGATCCATGTATATATTGAGCTCTTATTTTTTTTCTGAAAGCTTTAACAAATTACCATTCCCATGGATTTCCTAAAAATATACTCATCTCTGGATGAGTAGCCTATATAAACTGTCACTACATATTTTACCAATATTATAAGACGCATTCCAATGAAATGAAAGTGCGATAGTTACATTCCAGAATTTTATCTTGATGTTATATTAAATATATTTCTTCTGTTAAAACCCATGGTAATAGTCTAATTTAGTAGCTTTTTTAGAAAATCCCAAAAAATCAAAGGTTTGAAAAAATAGGTCTATTTTAACCATAACTTTTAATAAGTTTGAGGCAAAAAGCGCTAATGTTGTTCTTAGGATTAATGACTTTTAGCAGAAAATTTTCGATTTGGAAGTATGTTTTCAATCCCAAATAGTATATAATCATCCTTGCATTCTATTTAACGCTCACATCCTTCAAAATTACGAAAAATATGAGTGAAAATAGTAAAACATAAATTAGAAGCAAAAGTGAGGTTAAACGAATCGATGATTGACTTGTGCGGTATATTCAACATTTTAGGGCCGTTAATATCAATGTTGCCAACGCTGCCAGTATAACTTTCGCAACATTATATTATTTTATGAATTCCACTCCCAAGAATATTTGATTTAGAATAAATTAACGACAATAAAAACTAAGCTTAACATATTATAAAAATTTGTAGTTTAACTTTTTTTTAAATGACATGTATTGAGTGTTCTGGATGCAACTTTTCATATATTGAATATTTTATTAAAAATGAAGAACTATTGATTTTTTTAAATAATCGTGATATTTTAGTGAGTTCCAAAAATTGTAAGAATTGTGGTAATACCATGACGTTATATCTGAGGTTGGTACTATATATGGTGCTGTCAGAAATCTGTTTTACTCTAAAACAAGTATTTTTAATAGATTTTTAGTAAAATGAAAATGTACCTTTGGAAATCTCAACACTTGCTTTATGCTCTCGTTATAGAATATTTTAGAATATCACAAACGTTATATTGGCAGTTTTGGCAATATTCAAATTGACATTTTTAAACATCGAACATAGTCAATCATAGCTTTGTTTAACCTCATTTTTTCGCGAACTGATGTTTACTATTTTCGCGCATATTTTTAATAATTTTGAAGGATGTTACCGTTTAAAAGAATGCAAGGATGATTATATACTATCTGGAATTGAAAACATACGTACTTCCTAATTGAAAATTCCAGCTAAAAGTCGTAAGTTCTAAGCACAAAATGTATACCCTTTTTTATTAACAAAGCATTAAAAATAGCGCATTCTGCCTCAATTTTATTAAAAGTTATGCTAAAATACATCTATTTTTGAAAACATTTGATTTTTACGGCTTTTATAACAAAAGCAGCTAAACTAAACTATTCCCTAACCCATCTTTATCAAGTTTCTGATTGTTTTTTTTATATTTTAAATAGTTTTTTGCGTCTCCTCGTAATATGCGTGTCACTAAGACACCAACAAAAAAATATATTACGACAACATTAATAGCTTATCACTTGGAAGCTATTGTCGCGAACTGAAATCTTGCCAAACATACATACATTCACACACACACAGACATTAAAATCCTTTCAAACAGCTGTTTACATTTTAATATAGATCATATTATATAGTTAGCAGTTAGTAGTGATGATGACACAAAAATCGACCATGACGCATACCTGCTACTGTGCAGAGACGACAGTTCGTAACGGTTCATCTATCTGTCACATTCAAAATCAAAAACCACATGTCACACCTACCTGCCTCAACCTTAGCAGGGCGGCAATGCTCTTCATCGGCTACAACAGCAAAAACGCCAGTGGTCGTATCATTTTTCTTCCACCTGGTGGCACTATTAATAATTCCAATATTAAATCTTCTGCAGATGATGGATGGTGAACACTTCTTGCACATTTGAGAAAACAAACTTGACACCAATATACATATATATATGTTTATATAAATAAAGCGACGCCGCGTGATTCAATGAGCATCCCAGAGAGGAAACTCGGTCGCGCGGCAGACCAAAGACGATCAAACTAACTACTAAACTGACGCGCTGAAATATTTTACGCTGAATACGATTTCGACGACGACGGTGGCATCGCGATGCCAAGCGAATTGTATGTAGGTATGTATGTATATACTCTAAGGCTCAACCAACCTATGACTACTGTTTCCGCAACTCTGCGATGCGATAGTGTGTGGAAAAATCGTCATTGGTCTGATAAAATGGGTCACACTTTTGGTGTGACCCATTTTATCAGACCAATGACGCCCATCGTTAGAGACCATTTTCTCAGAATATTTCATACTCTGGATTATTCAAATCTTCGTTTTTTTTGACAGGTTTCGTCCTCCGCAAGCTGCCGGATGATATTAAGTGAATTTGCTTTAAGAAGGAGATAGAATACCAAAAAATACCAGTCGGCTGTAGGCAGCAAAGAAGTCAACCTTTTGTTTTCTTTTAAAGAATAATTTGAAAGAAAAAAAACTGCGCCTAACTTTAATGAACGATTAACTAAAAAATACAAATCAATATTTATTCCATTAGTTTATACCTCAGAATCCTTGGGTTTTTAACACGCCTTTATCGTATATCTATCTACTTTTTAAGACGGAATCTTTCAAAATAATTTCCACAACTTGTAGACGTCCGATTGAATTGCACATTTCACCTCTTATCAACGACCTATGACAATTCATTAATTTAATATCATCATCGTAGTATCTTGACCAGAATAAAATAGAATAATTCTATCTACATTACATGTCAAGTGTAGACTATCAATCACTCATAATTTAATTGACAGCACAACAAGACGTTATATTTTAAGTCACACTGATGAAACTTTTTGATATTACCCAGAGAGCAGACATATTACCCTTCTATATGCAACCGGTATTATCAGAGATCTCTGGTATTATCGTTTTCATGCTCACCAGATGGCACAACAAGCAAATTAGGTTCTGTCACTGTCGTTGTCAAAAGTTGTAGGTTAGATATAGGTTATGTCGACATCAATTTTGAGATCTGCCATTCATACTTCTTCTTCTATGAGTGCCGTACTCGTATTTGAGCGTTGGCGGCTTCTCTGCCTTGAAAGTGTTACCCACATAATTCTATATACCTATAATTGGATCCTTGAATTTTCATGTGAAGCTCAGTATGGGCATTGCGAGTTTAATACGCATGCGCGAAAGGAGAAGTGGTTTGGATTCACATCATATGGTATCTATGGTAAGCGTGGTAACATAATGACATGTCCCTCCTCTTAGCCAAAAAAGTTCGTGACGCATGCGCATATCGCCAGCTATTCCCAGGTCTTTGGATTCATTTTTGCGTATTTTTTTCCACAGTGCTAGCGGTATAGAAGTTCAAGTATATGGTGTTACCACAGACAAGGGCACCTACAGTTTAACGTGGATTCCGAACCACCGATGTGTCTCAAGATAAATCTTAAGGGCACACCCTTCCAGAGAGCTGTACTAGAGAATATATACTCTCACTGGTTTCCCATTGCCTTGCGAGAGGAGGAGAATGCAATGCGACAGAGATTCGAACGCGCGGCCGCATCAAGGGTCACTCGTCGAAGCCGTTTCAATCGTATAGCGCTGCTTAACTTCGATGATCGAAGTCGGTTAGTGTTTACCCGGAGCTACGCGCTCCCCACCCATCCATACTAAAAGCATATTATCCAATTAAATAAATAGACCATTCCCCAGCACTTTCAAATGAAGAAGTAATTATCAAAATCGGTGCAAGATAAATTTGCAAAACGCACGAAAAAACTCAGACTCGTATTTATTCCCGCCTACTTTCATAAAGACGAAAATGTTTTATTGAATCTTTAACGAGGCAATAAAAAAATTCGTCACAACATCTCAGCTCTACTTGAAACATCTGGTGAAATTTAAACTTATTTATATTATAGTAACCTTTTTTTAGAAACTACATGTTCATTCCTGCATTAACGTTTGTTTTTTCTAATGAAAATAACCGACAATCCGAAATCCATTTAGAGTCTGTCTACTCCTTCGAGTATGAGTATTTTTTTAGTTATAATTTTTTGAACGCATAAATTAAAATTACTGTCACAATCTGACGTTTGTCAAAAGATATGAAATAATTCAATTCGACAACTACATATATTAGAGGAACTAGATGAAACATAAGATAGGTTATGTTACACTATTCTTCACTAACCATAGACATGACATTTGATGACATATTGTCTATGGCACTAAGGGCCGATTTCATAATGAATCCTTAATGGGAGATTAGTTAATTCTTCAATTTGCTTAACTCATATCTCGATGACGGAATAAAAAGAGTGCATTTTTCCATAACTTTTGCAAAATTAGTTACCTTATCTTTCGTTCTTTTAAAGTAACTTTAAATTATATGACCAACCAAAAAAATTATGAAATTTTTAATCTAGGATTAAAATTAATAGGATAAATTTGATTATGAAATGGGCCCTTACACTAGCTGTCATATTAATTAAAAACGTTAACTTTTTGATTACCGATTGGTATTGGTATACTGGACAATAGTATAGTTTCCAAGAAAAAAGTGACGAAGTAGACACGTCATTTTTATCTTGACTTTATAAACATTCTACGTATGGAGGGAACATGCTACCCTTCGATTAGGTTGTTGTCACATAAAAATACAACTTTGTGTTATGTAAAAATTTTATTTATATAAATATAAAAATATCTGTTGGGCTACAATAGAAGATCTATAAATTGTTGTGTACCATTGTAAGTATCATATAGTTTGGCATATTTTACAATAAACAATACAAAAATATGTTCTTGACATTTTTACACTTATTTGATAGAAGAAAATATCAACAGTCAACTAATAGAATAATTAACAATCGTAAATAAATTAACTTATATATAGAAAATAACTAACATACACCTATGTATTTGGTTTTGATAATATTTTAAAATTTCAGAGAAATACATAAATTAAATTGAACTAATAATTATGGGTATTTAAAGTCTAGTTATAAAGATGTAAAATATATACCATACAGTATAAAACTAAACACTGAGAAAATCGCACCGTTTGAGAGGAAACTTGATCCTAAAGATTTTATTCAATTCAAGAGTTTGGTGAAGTTTTCACACTCTTTCTGACATTTTTGACAATTCATTGTAGAATTCCTAAAGAGACAAATAAATGAGAGTGTATAGTTTTTGATATTCACTGAGTGAACAAAACAAAAATTTGGTACAAAAGAAGAAGCTTTCTAGATGAAATTATTACCTTATCAATTTCCTCAGATTCCTGTTTTCCGTCTCTACCGAATGCAATTTGTTTTCCAATGTATCTAATGTTGATTCTTTTTCCCTGAGCTGCATTTTAAGATCCGATATGGTTTCTTCCAAGGCCTCGAATATTGCCTACAATGATCATTATAAGTTGTTTTTCGTTCAATCAAATTTTCAATCACAATTCACTAACTTTAGACTCTTCACATGTCTCTGAGTAGAGGGGAGGTTCATTTAAACAAAAGAAGTCCTGTATTTCTTGTGATGCTACCAATTCGGGTACATTCAGGATTGCATTGACCAATGTCTGAAGACCACTGACCCTTTCTTCCAGGAAAAGGGGATCGAAATTATTCTTCAACCACCGCTTCCTCGGGAGATGCTGCACAATTTCAGGATGACTGTTCCTCAGACGAGTACACAATCTAACAAAATCAGTATATCGACGGAATACATACCAAAAGTCACCGGTTACTGGATTTTCAATTTTTAGCTTGTATACCTACAAAAAAGTAGCTACATTACCTAATCCTGGGGAATTTTGAACAACGGTTTAAGAAAAAATGATAATATCAGTTGCCCTGGTTCACTTACAGTGAATCTGGCCCGTTCTTCCATAATTTCATAGCCAACAATAGGTATCTGGATATTGGTGGAATTAAAAGCATTAGCCGAATAAAAATTATCATTTTCTTCAGATATTGTCATATTTTGAGCCACTAATGTTAGATTGGAATCACTGGATTGGGCAGAATATTGAAAATTTCGATACCTGAAAAATGACATTTCAACTGCTTAATACGATTTTACAGCGATGGTGTTCGAGAAAAAATATCATTATTGGATTAAATAAATGCAGGGGTCAGAGTGTTATTTGATTAAGAAACAGATAAACAATGGAAAGAAGTGCTTCTTATTTCCTTGAATTATATGGCATTTGTACCTGAGAGATTCTGAAAGATATTCTTCAGAATCAGTTGTAGCAGCTTCTTCTGCAGCCTCAAGCACTCCATTATTTTGTTTTAATGGATGGATCACAGATGAATTAGCCGAGCTATCGCTTATACTATTATCACACATTATTTGTTTCAAAACTAAAAACTTTATAAAATATAAAAAAGAATATTATCCATTCATGTCAACCTTATGGTTCTTGGTTGAGGTATCCTTTTTCAGAATTCATTGGACTTTTCTATATTGAATTGTAAGGTAGTCATTACATATAAGGCACTTGACTACGTGGGTCTCGCTGAACTTGAACTAGGTTGTCTTGTCTGTAAAATTAGAAACTGATTTTATTTGTCATGTTTACTTGATTTGTGAAGTATGTCAAAGTGAATAAGTTTCCTGGACTCGCTTTTCTCTGATGGAACACATTCCAAGCCTTTTAGATATCTACTTACCTTACTAAATAATTAACAAAATATCACCACACAAATTTAACAAAAATATAATAGAATTCACAGATAAATATAGTTGATAGTTGTCACATAAAAAATATCATGTTGGATCTAATTTCACCATGCTATATGTCATGTTATTGATATGTCAAATGTCAATCAAGCTGAGTTTCTTGTCAATTTGCACTGCTAGACAACCAACAATACGTGTGTTAATAATATATAATAATAAGGTGAAAACCTGTTCTTTATATAATTTGAAGTAACTTTACTTTGCGCCTTGTATTTATCTATAAATTGTCGGGTTTCGTTCCTAGGAAAAATAAACAATATTTTTTCGCTCTCTACTACTTTATTCAAATAGCATTATAAATGAATTCATTCAATATTTTCACCAAGAAAGCTCCTTGCCATCGTATTGATAGAAACCACCATTATGTTTCTCAGACAAGCTATTCAACAGCTTCAACATACCACTAACACTAGTGTCCACATCCAGGGGGGCATTCGGTCCACCTAAATCAGTTTTTACCCATCCTGGGTGAATGCAAGTCACAACAATACCCTCTTTTTTCATATCCAAGCTCAAAGATTTAGTTGCCATATTCAGAGCCACCTGAAAATTGGATCGATTTCAACATAATATATATTTTGCAGCAAATTAAGACATACTTTTGAGCATCTGTACGGGTAGAGACCACCGTTATCATTCAGACTTATTGATGCTAATACAGAACTCATGTTTAAGATTGCAGCTCTCTGGGAACCTAGAGGCTTGTCTTGATTTACCGTTGATGATCTCTTCAAAAGCGGTAGCAAGGCCTTAAAATAAAAGTTGTCTTTTGATAGGGGAAAATATATACAGGACTACCTCAATTCAACCTTTGTGAGCATTATAGGTCCCACAGTATTTACGGCATATGTGTCCATCAGTTGGTCAGTTTTAAGAGCTGTGATTCTCGTTGATTTCGGTGCACCACCGGCATTATTAAAAAGTACATTGAGACCCTCATCGCCAACTATATTTTCTACTTGAGTAGCAAAATTTTCAAATGTATCCGTATGTCGGACATCTACAATATCAAAAGGATTTTGTTAAATAATATTTTAATTCTTGTATGTTATACAAATGATATAAAATCCGCACATTAACTATTGCAATAGTTGTAAACTATTTACGATAAGCAGCCGTTGCTAATAAATTAATTTATAAATCTAAATATTAACTTATGGTACTTGATATTACCTATGGTAATATCAAGGAACTATTACCATTATACATACCTAACTCGATTATGTTAACATTCTCATTGCTATCTGCTATTTCCACGAGTTCCTAACAAAAAATAAATAGTGATGTCAGAAAATAAAAATAGTTTTATTCAAACGATTATTTATATTTATAAAATTTGTCGATGCAAACACAATATTTATTTACAGTACAAAATCATCTCTAAGGCCGTTATATTCGGATATATGTTGTTTGATCTTAGAACTGTCCACCCACGTTACAAAATCTTCTAAGGTTCTCGTAACTAGTAGTGCAGGGTCTTTTACTAACTCAGGCCCCACTCTGACATGACCTTGTTCTATCAGTTTTGTGGCTCCTTTGATGGTTTCTGACATTTTATTTCTAACCATAACAACAGGTAGCCTTCTTCTACAGAAGCAAGATGCTGTGACCTTTTCACATAAACTCAAATCCCACCTTGTCGGTATGACGCCCATGAGGTAAAGTTTTTCTAACAATTGACCACTAGCTTCAGTTCTAAAAGGATGGTTAGCGTCTATTTCTTTTATTTTCCGCGCAAGTTCCCTAATCTCCCTGGCTAATTTGTTGTACATGGTGTAATGTTCTCGTTTCTGGATGTGATATTTTTTCAACACTTTAACCTCATGAAGATTGTTGTCCACTTCCCATGAAATGAAATCGACTTTTTTGAGCAATTTCTGCTCATGAAACTTCAATTTTCTAACCATATCGGTCAGCCAACGATTACCAAGCACTTATATTTCAAGAGAATCTTCCAAATTGCTTTATAGTTTATTAATATTATCAAAGACAACTTTAAATTTGATATCTGGTTTTGTTTTCGTTTCGGAATTTGAGGTTATTTTTAATTTTTATTTATAAGATAAAACACAAATAGAGAAGAGAGAACACAAAACAATGTCTCATGTCTGAGATCTATGAAAGTTAACGTTCACGCAGTTGTTAAATTGCTAACTTCGTTGCTATATTTCTGTACCAGTTTTTCATTTGTTTTTTGCAATGATGGCGTCATAATAGAATACTAATAAATAAGGTGACGTCAACAATTCAGAACTATTTATCCAGGTAGATTGTTTTTCCGCAATGTGCCGTTATTAGTTTCTTAAAGTCCGAAAAATATATTTAATTATTGAAACATATAATTTTGCAATAAATCTGTCTGCTAATTTTGTCACTTGCTAATAAAAAACAAATGAAAACAACCATTTTAATGCATTGTTCATTGTACCTTCATTATTGAAAATAAATACGAACTAATGAATGAATAAAATATTTGCAGTAATGCAGTAATGTGTTCTTGAGAAAAAATTGTTGCTAAGTCATCTGTATCCTTCTGCATACAAAATCAAGTTAATTAACATTAACGTGATTATTAAAACTTTATCAAAACCTTTTGAATTTCAGCGACACTTCAAAGATAAGGTACCTATCATGTTGATTAGGTATTCGGAAAAATGAAAACAATTGAACTACGACAAATGACTATGAGAAGAGGTAGGGATATACCTTATTCACAAGAACATCGATTGCGTGATTCGTGAAGTGAAACAGAAACACATCGCAAATCAAATTTCGCGCCTCAAAAGCTTTCACATCCCATTCCTTTCCATTATTCTATAAATTGAAATTGTAGTAATCGAGGAGCGAGGTCATATTACCAGCTATCGATTCATTTTTACATTTTCAACTGTGATAATATTGTGTGATTTTTCATTCAGTGAACGTGAAAATTCTTCAAATATTCAATAAGAACCAAATATGGCACCTACAGGTAAGTGTTAACCTTAAAAGACATCAACATACCTTTGCAGTATCCAAGTTCCGGCAAGTGGCAATTATATGTTTTGGGGACATTCCATCTTTCACTAAATGTTTAATTAACCCTAAACCTAGCCCCCTATTACAACCTGTTATTAAAATTGAATTCATTTGTAAAAAAAATAAAAAAATAGGTCACAGTGAATGAAAGTTTAGACCTAAATCGTCACTCGTAACTACTAGTTTGAATTTACTGTTTCTTGGTTTATCTCAGTTCTTTTGACGGTAATCGATCTCAATACAAATGGCGTCAGTTTTTTATTTCAAAAATGTCGTTTTCGGTGGTGTTCGTAAAATTCAAAATGTACGTTTTTTGTTGCTGAAAACAAACAGTTTTCAAGTGCGGAATGGATCCAGCATATCTAATAATAATTGTGAGTAGATATAGATATTTTACCGCGACATTAATTACGAAAGCGCTTCTTTCTGCATTTATTGTGATGCAATCAAACATAACCTTTAACCTTGAGTAATTTTGAAAACGCTGTGTCATGCTTATGCTGTCATGTTTCATGTTACCGGTTTAGCCGTATGACAACTGTCAAAATTCATGGAATTCAGAGACGTCATCAAATCATTCGAATTTTTAAATAATCCAATCTTAAATTTTATTGCTTTGATTTGTGTAAGTTACCAAAAATAATCACATGTATCATCTTTGATTATTAAGTGACAAGACAAACGAAGAATATGAGCTATTTCATGAATAATTGTATAATTTTTTTTGAATCTTTACAATTTATTTCGCTGAAGATACATATTTGCTTATCTGAAAAAAGTTCGCGATCTTAGTGAAAAATATTTTTTAAATTTCAAGTGTGAGTTATTCACGTAAAATATACGGGTACAGTGAGGGTATCGAAGGAAGCAATGAAATGTTCATGTTCCAAAAAACCGAAGTTTGGTAAGTGGTAGAACATTGATATTTATATAAATTATCAAATCAAAAATATTGCAAAAAGTTGACAGTTGATTACTTTGATTTGCGCCTTAACCTGCGTTCTAATTTATTATTCCCACATATGTTTTGCGTTAATATATTTAATGGTATTATTGTGAGTTAACGAATGCATCGAGTCATTCTGTAATCCGCAGACTTATTATAGTGAGGTAAGCTGTGCTTATAGGATAACGAAGCTCTGAAACTTTCAGGAAGCTTATGACACGTGTGGTACAAGTAGATGGTAGGCGTTAATTTATTGATAAAGCCTTGAAATATCGCGTGTTTTTCCTAATTACAAAAACAATTCAGGTTTCCATGATATAGGTATACACATACTTATCCGATGCTGTATAAAAAATACTGCATTACTATTGAAGATACTACAGATATTCGATGCCATTTGGCATTTGTATATACGTATTTATTCTCCTAGGTGGACTTTTGATAGACATATTTAAAAATCGGTCAAGTACGAGTCGAGTTTATTTTGAAAAAAATATTTTTGATTTGCTTATACCTTTTATTTGATTTTTACCTACGTGGTGCACTTGGAGAAAAAAATATTTTTTTTAATTCGATTTAGAAAATTGAACCCTCTAAACAACTCATTCAAATGAATTTCGATTTTGCTACGTGGTTATATTTGACTTTGATAACAGGTTCTTTGATTTAACTTTGAACACGTAGATATTTACTCAACTTCGTAGAATTCTGGATATTTTTCATAACTGAATGAATCTTGGAAGTATTTTAGTTATCACTCGGTATAAAGTTGGTGGAGGTGACGTAAACGGATACTTTCATTAGAAATGAAACATGCACATATAGAGCTGTTCAATCAATGATGAAATTTACACGAATCAATACGACAGCAAATGTCTACTTAGTTCTGGTATTGTAGTAGTATTAAAACATCTCATTCGTGATGATACCCGACTCTACAGAGATAGCAGGTAAAATAAAAAATTCGTAGTTTTACTTTTTTAGCTACATTACCCAGTTAAACTTCAAAACTGATATTAACTGAAGTTGGATAATCATTTTTGCTGATTGTTCGAATCTAAAATCAACTGGAATTATAATTGTCTCACTCTCTTTTCAAAAATATTTTGTTAAGTCTAAAAATCATAATTTTGCCATTCAGTCTAAAAATACATAGACATTATACCTAAGTGGAATTGATTCTGATGGTTAAATTTACACCCCCCAATTCACCTTGAGTAAGTATCCCGGATCAATATAAGTAGTTTGAGAAATATTTATTGATCTACTGGCCAAAAAAGAGTTCATATAATAATGGAAAGTTATCAAGGAAATACGTAATTTCTGGTAAACTGTACGTTGAATTAACAAAATACAAAATTACTTGATCAACTTTTATGCTCTTCAATGACGTAATAAAATTCTCTAGAACAGCTACACTGATTTTCGAGATATGACATCATTGATGGTTTCTTTCTGATCGATCACCCTGTATATCTTCGCATTTTCAATAAATATCAAAAATGGAGGAGTAATATTATTATTCAAAAAATTATTTCAAAAATTTTTGTAATGGTTTCGAAAAAAATATTGTAAGCGTTTATTTTTGGGCGTACAATTATTTGTTAATTCTCTCTTATTCCGGGAAAATGTTTTTTAATGAAATTATTCGAAAAAATTTTCAGTTTATCCATAAGAACTACCATCTTATGGTTCTCGACGTCGACCCCAACGTTGTAAACTCATCCCACAACTAATAATAACACATGTGCTCATTTTTCCCCAAAAGTTCTTCCCATTTTTATCTTATTTTTTCACTCTTTGAATCTGTCAGCAAAATATTGTAAGATAAACAACTGAAACCGATGTATTCGTTGCAGGTACTCAGCCTGAATATGATTTGGTGGTGATTGGAGGCGGATCTGGTGGTCTTGCTGCCGCCAAAGAAGCCACCAGTCTTGGAGCTAAAGTAGCTTGCTTGGATTTCGTCACCCCAACTCCCAGAGGTACCAAATGGGGACTAGGAGGTACATGTGTTAACGTCGGTTGCATACCCAAGAAGCTTATGCATCAGGCTGCTCTGCTAGGCGAAGCAGTTCATGTTAGTTTACCTGTTTTTTATTTAGACATTAATTATTTCAACAATGCAACATTTTACATAATTTTATATAATAGTTGATTATGACGCAATCTTATAAATTATGTATTTCCTTTTCTACGAGATTATTTAATTTGAGTTGTAGATAATTTTCAGTATTTCCTTATCTCTAATATTATTATCATCATCATACCTGATTTGGATTTATTAGGATGCACAAACTTATGGATGGCAACTTCCGGAACCAGAGAACATCAAACACAGCTGGGAAGAATTGAAAGACGCAGTTCAAAGGCATGTGAAATCAGTAAATTGGGTCACCAGAGTGGAATTAAGAGACAAGTGAGTATTTTTCATTCATTTATATTCAATTTGACCAATCCTCTCTCCTATATATCCAAAAATGAAAGCATTTCATCGTTCCGTTTTCTAAATATAGGTATTTGAATTTGACTAACAAGAAATTTTATATCATAAACTATGACAAATGGAAATAAAACAAAACACTACTTGTGACTTGTGATTGAATTTTGATTTCTAATTGCTTCATAAAAAGTTCCGTTTCTGTTTAGTCAAGCTGCGACGTTGTCAGAGCTTGTTTTCAATTTTAGTGTTATATGGTAACTATTAGAAATAGAAACAAACTCAACGGTGTCACAAAAATTAGCTATTGTCTTTTGTTTTTGAGTTATAACCTAAAATTTTGTACGCATTTGTAAAGTTATCGAATATGTATTTGGAAATTCTTCAGACACTTTGTAGTGTGAAATCCAGAGGCGTAGTTGGATTTTAAATTTGCTTATTGAATTTCAAGTAATGACAAAAATGCACTCTATAAAAAAGGCGCCTATCGCGGAAGTAAAAACTATATTTTATGTAATTTTGAAAATTACTTTCTCATAAAATATGCAGTTTTGATATTCCACGATAAATAGCTTAAACTTGAATTATAATAATTCGGGTTATTTTAATTTGCAGAAAAGTAGAGTACATCAATGGTCTTGGTATATTCAAAGATCCTAATACAGTTCATACTGTTACAAAACAAGGTGAACGTACTCTAACAGCCAAGTACTTTCTAATAGCCGTCGGTGGCCGACCTCGATATCCAGATATTCCAGGTGCTGTCGAATACGGTATCACCAGCGATGATATTTTCAGCTTGCCAACTGCCCCAGGCAAAACTCTTATTGTCGGTGCAGGATGTATCCTTTTTTTTTGGTGCATTTGTTCTTGTTTTCATTCTTATGATGAATAGTTTTTTTCTTAACTAGAGCGCTCTTAGATATAGGATTAGAGTGTGCTGGATTCTTGAAAGGTCTCGGCTACGATGCCACCGTGTTGGTTAGATCAGTTCCGCTCAGGGGATTCGATCAACAAATGGCCAGTATTATTGTTGCTGAAATGGAGGATAAAGGTGTTAAATTCCAGCATAAGTAAGTTGTTTTTTGGATAACAGCACAGCAGACTTGAAAGTCGAACACTGTCTATTTTTTTTTGTCAGGTGCATTCCCAAAGCTATTGAGAAATTAGATGATGGTAAGCTGAAAGCTTCTTGGACCAATGATAAAAATGAAGAGTTCAGTGACATCTATGATACAGTTCTTTTTGCCATCGGTAGAAGGGCACTGACACGTGAGCTTCATTTGGATAAAGCAGGTGTCACGGTCGCCGGAGATGGGGAAAAGATCGATGCTGTCAATGAACAAACAAATGTTCCACACATTTTTGCCGTTGGTGATGTTCTATATGTAAGAAAACGTTTTTTTTGTATTAAAATTAATATACAGGGTGATTCATAAAAGGTGCGCAGGACTTTAGTTTGACCAAGAATATGTTTTTCTTTCTATAATCATGGGTTCGCAAACGCACCGTTTTCGAGATACGGAGGGGTTAAAGTTGAGAAAAAAATCTTTTTTTTTGTGAGTATCTTTAGAGGTACAGCGCTCATCTATTGCACACATTTTAAACTCATAAATACCCTTATTTTTAGGTGCAGACAATTTTTTTTGAAATAGTCAATGGCGTAGATTTAGGGTATATTTTGTATTTAAACCCCACTAACTTCTACGCCACTGGTCAAAAGAAGATTTTGTTTGATTTCTCACAACCGCCAATGTTTTCTAAACAAAAAAGGTACTCTTGCTCTATTGCATCATTTTATAATCAAAAACATTAAAGAAAAAATTACCAAAAATTTATTTTAACATGAAAAAAACTAGCTTATGAAAACAAGTATTTTAATAAAATAAAAAATGTATGTTTTCGATCATAAAATAACCTTTTTCTCGAAAACGCATCACTAGAGCAATAGAGCGAGAGTAGGTAACTTTTTTGCTTATAAAATATTGGCGGTTCTAAAAATCTTATTTTGACCAGTATCGTAGAAATTAGAGGGGTTTAAATACAAAATATACACCTATACCACTGACTTTCAAAAAAATTGCCCACACCTTAAAATAAGGGTATTTATGAGTTTAAAATGTGTGCATGAGATGAGTACTATACCTCTAACAGTTCCAAAGATATTCTCTAAAACTGTTTTTTTTTAACTTTGATCCCCTTTATCACGAAAACGGTGCGTTTGCAGACCCATGTTTATATGTTTTTTTTTTCATATTTTTTAGACAAACTATCTTTCCCTATAGTCCTGCGCACCTTTTATGAATCACCGTGTATATTTTAGTTTATGTGGTAAAATACTGTATGATCTTGTTTTATTTTTGCTTAGAGAAAACCAGAACTGACTCCAGTAGCCATTCATGCGGGTCGTTTGTTATCTAGAAGGTTATTTGGTGGTTCAACTGCCACAATGGAGTACGAGAAGATTGCAACAACAGTATTTACACCATTAGAGTATGGATGTGTTGGTATGTTCGATACTTAATTCAAAAAGCCCTTAATTGTACATTTTTCTTGAAATATATATGCGAAGCCTTTTCCCGCTAGTGTGGACCTCGGTATTCACACCCATTGAATATGAAAGTCTCAACAATTGATTTACATATCCGTCTGATGACGATTGAGCGTCTTAATTATACTTTAATCAGGTAACTCTGGATGCGTTCTCGCTATTTATTCACTCACTTGAAATGTTATCCATGATTTAATCAAACCAAACATGAATGCTTCATAATTTTATGGTTTGAGTATTTAAGTGTTTGTTTATTTTGAAGGTTTGAGTGAAGAAACGGCCACAGAACGTTATGGTGCCGATAACATTGAAGTTTACCATGGATATTATAAACCTACGGAATTTTTCATTCCTCAAAGGAATATCTCACATTGCTACTTGAAGGTGATAGCTCTTAGAGAAGGCGATGAACCGGTATTGGGTATGCATTTCATTGGTCCACAAGCTGGTGAAGTTATACAAGGATTTGCTGCTGCCATCAAGTAAGTTTGTTTAAAAAAAACTCCATTAAATGTTTCCAAATTTGACTTTCCGATTTAATTTATAAAAAAAAAAAAATTGAAATAGTTGCGGTTTCCCAAAATCTTCGATTGCATTTTTGCAGATATTCGTTTCAATTTCACCTACAAAGATTAATATAATGTTACATCGAAGCTGTTCAGTAGTTTGAGAATCGTCTGTGTGTAAACTCTGGCCTTCAAAAAGTCCCACTGAAGGTTTGAGATCATAATTAATTTTTAATTTTCCTCGAGAAATTTTCCGATCGTCAAATCTCAAAATAGATGTCTTTTGAAGTTGCATTAAAATACGGAATTACAATAGTTGCAATATATCTTCGTAATATCCATAAAAGAGGCGTATTAAATTTAATAATTTATACATATAGTGGAAATTATTTTGATTTTTTTCTTAAACTCTCATATCTAAATCAGTTAAGAAAACTTAGTATACTGGGTGTCCCGGAATAAATCGAAAAAAAGTCGGGATAGTATATATTTGAATTGTTGATATTTTTTAGCTATATTCTATATTGATGTAACAACTTGATCGTTTTTTTTTTGTCTAGGTGCAACTTGACCGTGAGCATTCTCAAGAATACAGTCGGCATCCATCCAACAATCGCTGAGGAATTTACCAGAGTGAATATTACAAAACGGTCTGGAAAAGATCCCAATCCAGCTTCATGTTGCAGTTAGGTTTGATGAAGTAAAACAAGAAAAACACTTATTTTTTTACCGTTTATTTTTCGTAATTTTTTTCTCTTTAAAGGTAGATAATTAAGAAATCAACAAACAAAATTTTTGCATCAGTTTAAATTTCCCAAATTAGTTGTACTAACTTATTAACGATATATTTTTCTTGTGTAATTATTATCTATGAGATCAATATATGTATATGTCGTCACACATTGAACTGTCAAAATAATAAAAAAATGCATCAGAAAAGTTGGTGTTTTATTATCATTTTGAATCCTTGACCAAAATTATTGATGTAAAATTTTATTTTGATCTTCACTGACTAATGGCCTGATTAACAATTAGGTAAGGTTTACTTTTTTCTTGAAATTAAATAATATTAATTACAAGAAATGACAAATTTAAAATTATTTTTTTATCAACCTCATATTTTTAGGAAATTATTTTTAAATAATTCAGTCAAATAGATACAAAATTGATATTTTATTATTAACTTTGGCAAATAAAACAAATGAGTTATATTATTTATTATTAGTAAGAAAAAGATATAAAAGTAATTTTATGAAAAAAAAGCTCTTGTGAAACTCAAAGATTCACCCTTATAAATTCTGGGCAACTACTATACGATTTGGTACTGAAGTCCTGATTGTCTATGAAAGAAGCCGTAACTCAAAAAAATCCTCAGGTTAAAAAAAAATTAACTTGTAAGAGTCCTCGGAACTTTTATCGGCTTCCTAAACAGAGGAGGTATGCAATTTGATATTCTTGCTTTTTTTTTCGTAAGCATCTTTGTGCATAGTAAACGTGCTCCAATTTTGATGATTTGAAAGAGGAGTGATGAGATATGCAATCCAATCTTAAAGAAATTTAAAATCCAAAAATTTGTTAACACGATAGAGGTCGCAGTTTTGCAGATATCAAGTTCAAATCTGCTACAAAAATCAATCTCTTAAATATCACGGCAGAGTTCGTTAGTGAGCATTATCCGGTAAGTAGTTTCAAAATGGCGACCGTGCAAATATTAAATAATATCAAAAAAGGGCCGTAGTGTAAATATCATCAAAAATAATTTTAAGTTATAGATATCATCAGTACCTACAACTTTTGTTCGAAGCAATTTTCCATAAAATGCACAAATAAAAAAAACAAGAAATATTGGTGATATAACATGAAAACTCAATACAAATTTGATGTAATTGTACATTTTCTGGAGCTCTTAATATAGACCCTGATTAAAAAAATATATGGTATATTTACTTATAAGAAATGAGTAAAAAAATCAACCTTGAAGTGGAATTCGAACCCTGTCTGCTTTATATTCAACAGCCAAAACAACCTCTAACCACAAGGCCATGACACATACAGTTAAAAAAGTAATTACATGTAGGTAGGTATACCAACGAAACGGTTGTTCAAATTTAAATTCAATGAATTTTGAGAAATTTACCTTTCCGCTGGATACAGGCCTACGGGATTTTTTTATGTAATCTTGGGTCAGAAAAGGAAGAAATAAAACCAAAGGTATTTTCATAGTTTTTATCAGCTGAGGTTACAAGAAATTCTGTATGGGAAAATTAATGTCCGAATAAATGAGATTCTAACATTTTCTTCATATAATACTTTAGGAAAACATCTGAACAAATCAATAATATAGTAATTAATTTATGAATGAATCATATCACTGGAGAACCGGAGCAATTACTATGCCTCCACAATAAGCTATTCCATTCCATATATTTCTAATTTAAGAACATTTCCTGCAGAAAATATTTCATCATTTTTTGTTGTTGATATTTTGATAAACTTAGGTTAGATTAGGTTAAAATTATGCTTCAGATTCGCCTGGCGTACCATCTTCATCCAATATTGGTACAATGAGGTTGTCCTTTGACATCAAATTGTATTTTGTGACAAATTGTGTGAAACGTTTACACAAACATGTCTCGTTCTCGAATTCATCAAATATTGATCTGTGATGGAAGTAAGCGTGCGAAAAGATCCTGTAAACTCGTCGGCATACAGAGCCCAATTTGGCTACAGATGATTCCTTAATGCTTACACTGCAATTACGCAATTAACAAAATATAAATATAACCCAATCAAGTATAGGGTATATTACAAAGAGTCTTATTGGTTATCTACTTTCGCTTTATTAAATTTGTTGAAAATACACAATAAGCTAAAATATATCCCTCAACTTATGATAATCTTTTGCAAAAATATCAACTTACCGACTAGGAAAGTATTTATTGCTATTGAGAAGACAGGCAGCACCATCCAAAGTGTGTCTGGTATAATCAATTGCTGGACATTCTTTGGGTGTTTTATGAGCCGCACACAAGAAAATCCACTGCTCTGTTGCCGTCATCTGAGTACAAGTCTCAGGATGACATTCACCCTGTAACCTGACAGCTAGCCCATTCAGCTCCATACAAAATTGTCTGAGTGAATACATAAATCATTTAATATTTAGAGCTACATGAGACACTGATCGTTAGTTCTCGTCAATAAAGCTACAATTTATATCACAAATTCAATTACCTCAAGTGCTCATATTTCCAAACACCTTCATCTTGACTATCTGGCATCTTTAATATCAAGTCAATATTGTTCGGATCCTTCCGTATGAGTTGTTGTATATATTGTTGCACTGCCAAAGTGCTGTCCATCTCTTCAAAGGGTTCATCAGGCCAGTTATAGAAATCCTTTGAACATTGTATGATATTATAGAAGACATGGCAGTTTTTTCAATATTGATCTATGATACTTTATAATGGAATCAAAATGAAGATCATTCACTTACTTTTGCTTTAGTTCCAGGCCTATTTCTTCGCAATATCGTGGTGCCATCACCCATCTTCATTTTTGACATTTATTGAAAAACTAAACTGTAAACTGACGATGGCGACATGTTTGACAACTGTCAAATAACGGGTTTGGAGCTGGAGCATAGAATACTGATAATTTGTTGGTATTCTGTGCTTGAGCTCTTAGGCCAGGTACACACCATACGCTACTTGTGAAGTATATATAATACTTTCTTATATTTGAGAAAAAAATGCGAAAGGTCGTGAATATATCGATCCAGAATAACAGTTCAGTAGAATGCTCAATGTTGGACTAGTATAATTATTCAAGTGAATGCATTTACTCTTGATTTCAATTTATCTAAATTTATGGACTTGAGTAGAGATGTTTAATTTTCTTTTTTAACTGTTGAAATAAATCATTTGATAATTATTAATAGATTCTTTCTAGGACAAATAGCAATGATAGGAAAGTAATAAATAAAATAAATATTTTGATGGATGGGAATATGTTAAGAATGCCATTTCAACAAACAATATATTTATATTTCTGCGTCAGTTACATTATCTGTTTACATTATCATTTAACATTTATGATATTTTATTTCAACTTTGCCTGCTATTATACATATTTTGTAGAATATGTGTAGGCCTACGCGATTGTCTTTTAAATGTTTATAGCATACGATGGAAACCAAAGATAGTTCTAAATAGGTAGTTAAGTTTGTTCCAAATGAAAACCAAAAACGTTTCTAGAATAATTGTTTTCGTATTTGTGTAATCAACCGGATTCAAAATTGTTTAAATTTAATTGATAGATTGCGTCATAATAACAGATTTCCCAAAAACGTTTCCAGAACCGTTGTCTTTTTTTGGAACAGACTGAATAAATTGTGAGTATTGTGAAATTTTGAGAAGTATTCCAGAAACAGCTTATGGAAGGTTTACGTGGTACACTCAATATACAGGGTATTTCTTAATAATATGCTAATATTTAAGAAGGTTATTTTTGGGTCCATTTTGAGAAAAAACACACATAATAAAATTTGTCCTAAGCTCACACTGTATTCATAATCCAATCTTAGTTTAGTACTAGCTAGTACCGAATTAAAATAGAAAACAAAACACTATCCTACCATAGCACTGACACAAGAGTCATAAACCGAATTTAAGGTTAGGTTAGTTAATCCTAACCTAACCTAACCTAACCTATTTACTCTATGACACAGTCCTCATTTACGACCGTGGATTGAAGGTTCTGTTAGTTGTGTGTTCTAGTAGTCATAAACCTGCGAACTTAATTTAGTACCGTTTGGATTATGAATACGGGTGTTAATTTTTGAATTACAGGGTATTAAAGTGTTAACTAAAGAAACTTTTTTCATGATTATTTTGGTATGACGCTAGATATTTTTGAAAAACGTAGTGCCCATAACTTCTGTGCATCAAAAGGCATTTTCTTTGCCAGAGGCATTCGTGTGACATTTTTGCACTTAATCAGAGCTCTTATTATTTTCGGAGAAAAAAGACACCCGGTCTTGATTTTCTTCGAATAAAAAAATAAAATTCATTCGTTTGCATCTCGCCAGACAACTTTTTTGTAATTGTAAACAAAAAATCATTTAAGATAATCATTCTGAAAGGGCAACATTGCTAAATTGAAGTAACCTAAATACAGTTTGCCCATACCAACGTTATCAGTAAAAAAAAATTTTTAACATCCTGTACTTAATGAAAACCTCAAAGACATATATTTATATGAATTTTTATTTCTTACAGTGGATCCAAGGATAACCTGTTTAAATATTAGCATGATATTAAGAAATATTAATAATAATAATAAATAATATAAAAAAAGTTTGAACCTTTTTGTATTGTTTTTTGCTTAAAAAACAAAATGCCGCATGGAAATTCAATTTATTTTATAAAAATTGAGCTTCATAGAGATTTATTTACAAAAAGGATAGATAGAAAGATTTTTCAGAAAAATATTGCTCAATAATTCAATTTTTATGAAATCTTAGCTTTGATTGATTTGTGTCAAATGAATATATAATTCGTTTTGAGAAAATTAATAACATTTCACGTCATTTAAATTTGCAATAATATCCTTTATATGCAATGAAAAAAGTGAACCCTTATTAGATCGATCTGTTGTCTGTCACTACTGTCCAAACAAAGTTCAAATTTGATATCTAACAAATCGAAAATCTAATAAAATTTCAATAAAAAAATGAAAATTTAAATTCGGAAAATTTACTTTTATTGTTTTTTTTTCGAAATTTATCCTCAAGAAAGAAATCGAATCATAGCTTGATTTAAAAAATATACTATCCATTTTGGAAAAAGAAAGTGTTATTTTAGTTAGCTGAAACATTCCCATGCAGTCAAATGAAGAAAATCTGAAAATGTCTAATGGGCCAGTGATAGTGGATCACCCTGTATATAAATATATAGCAATATACATACAGTACGTTCGAAGTGTAGCGCATAGATCAAATGGATATTAAAATTACCGTTTAAATAGAAAACGAGCGAATTTGTTGATTTTTGTTAATTTCATAGATTTTTTAATGTTAGACGGAAGTAGGATAGGTATCTCAAGAGAGAATGTTGACTCTGCACATTTTATAACAGAATTTTCATTTTTTTTGGCGTACTCATGCTTTTGAATATATTTCAAATTTGTTGGTCGAGTACATTGTAATTTGGTGTATTTTCTTGTGTATCCCAACAAGAAGAAGTCCATAAGTCTGGCGATCTGCCATACCTTAAAAAATGGGATTGATTTTTTTAAGAATCTTCGACATCACATCGCTTTGTTCACGTACCCCGTATATTTTAATTTAACGTAAAAAAACTGAATCAGTAACAAAGAATACTTGAGTGTTGAATTGAAGCTCTTTAAATTATTGGAATAACTACATTAACAAAATATGATTCATGACATGAAATTTCATTCCCGGATTTAAAATGGTGAAACCCATAAAATGCCAATAATCATTTTATTCGTTTGACACAAACAAGCTACGCTCATTGTATCTATAATTTATTAAAAAAAACCGAATCAATATTTTTTGTTTGTCATTGCATTCTTTGATTACAAATAAAATACAAGGTTTTATAAAACATAGTAATTATTATACTTTGCTGGAAGACGAAAGAATAATATTTAAAATTAACAATTTATAATTTATAATGCTAATTACGTATAATATGTATTTATTACTGTACATTAGGTTTACATCAACACTAACATATATATATATCTTACAAAATAGGATGCTTACATATCACACAGATGTTATAGCTATATAAAAAAATAAACAAACCAAAAAAAAAAACAGATAAATTTAAATAAAATATCACAGAATAATATCATTGAAGAAAATTCGACTTCATGATATTATAGTACATAGGGCTTCTGTAAAGGTCTCTACAAAACTCTAACACATATCTATTCCTTTCCTACTTTATCAATAAATGAATAGGAAATAAACATTTTTAAGTACAAGTTTTTATTTACAAGAGGACCTACGGTTTAACGTGGATTCCGCCGAACTAGCAATTATTCTCAAGATTTAAAACTCCAGGCACACCCTTCCAGAGAGCTGTACTAGGGAAATATACTCTCTTGCTGGTTTCCCGTCACCTTGTGAGACGAGGAGAATGCAATGCGACAGTCAAAGATTCCACCGCGAGTCCGCATCAACGGTCACTCGTCCAAACCGTTTCGAACGTATTGTGCTGCTTAACTTCGATGATCGAAGTCGGTCAGTGTTAACCGCAGCAAAAACATCATGGAACTCATTATCTTTGCCGCAGCTACGTGCTTCTCAAGTTTTTATTTAAATGAAATGCTCTCGAAGAAACTTGAATTTAAATTAAATGAAACCATCAATTTTTCAAGCTTGTCGTAAGATTCACCTGTGTAAATTTATTTTATGAAATACAAACATTTTTTCTTAGTATAACTTGTGTCAGGTTCAGGTGACGTATTGTATTCTTGTTTATTTATAAAAGTATATCTTGCGACAAGCTTTTATTTCATATAAAATATATATTGTAAACAATTGATGGGTTTGATTTAATTTAATATTATTTTCTTCTTTTTAGATGATTAGAATAGAAGCTTGCTTATGAAAATGTTTATTTAATATTAATTTGTTTTTATTTTTTAGTTTTCGTATGTCATTATATTTCTCGAATTCTTAGCAAACCTCTTTGGGAGCCCGCCATATTGGATTTAGATTTTCTTTTTAATAATAAGTAAATCCAATTTTCGAAATACCAAATTTTTCGGTAACTATAAAAGCAATCAAATCCTAACAGGGACACTATTTTATAGCACAAGAGAGTTTCACCCCTTTTTATCCATTGGAGTAGAAATTTGAGGAAACATAAGTCCTACGTCTATGCATACAAATATTTGAAAATCTTGATATGTGTTTTTAGCCCCATTTTACCATTTATTAAACTGAAAACGATTTTAAATTTATAACTTTTTTTCAGGAATATGTTGTAGCATTTTGTAAAGACTTTTCTGAGAGACCCTGCATATATAAAAAAAACAAATATATTAAATTTAACTAATAATTTCTGGCACTAGATTTAAAGAGATCTACTTTTCTTATAAGCCTTTTATCTTGTGGAAATGCACAAATAATGTACTTGTGTATTCTTATAGCATAAATTTGTTTTCTAAAGGTGAAAAAACAAGTCTTTTATTTATTGCTTCGCGGTTGGGTAAGTATATCTTTGTTCTGAAAACTATATTAAATGCCATCTTCTCATTATGAAACTTTTACCACCAACAACCTCGAAGAAGACAGACAAAATTGTAGAAAGAGAGAGTAATGTGTGAGTTGGGCCTACATAGAATTCCGAGTTCCGTATCTAGGGTCAACAGAGATTATTTCCTATTAATACATAAATTTAAATCAGAGGCATCTTGCTGCCTGAAAAGTTTAATATTTATCCAACCAAAATAATTAATATTGTTCATAGAATAAGTTATTGAAGCTTTATTGGAGTACATATACAAAGAGATCGAAAGTGAACTGTCAACCACGAAACACAAAGAACTGATAGTTGACACGGATAACTCTCATCCATAGGACACAAACAACTGACAGCTGACACGGAACACTGACAGTTTCTTGTATTCCGTGGCTGACACTTCACTTTCGATCCAGAGTCCAGAATTCTGATTTTATATCTACTTCAAGAAGACTGGAAACAAGGAGAGTAAACTTCCTATGCCTCTCTGCGTAGCCACATGAGATTACAGAAATTGCATATCATAGCGTGGCCTTGTCTACGACAAACATTGACGAATACCTTGACAATTACGCATTCACTATAGATATGCTTATGAAATTTTACACGATTTTGGGGCGAGTTTAATCTCCTGCTTCCAGTCTTCTTGATCTACTTATTAGGAATTGAGATATGAAACCATATAGAGTCATATACATTTAGGTTTGTAAAGTAGTTATCGGTTCAGCCACATAAAATACGCAGCGGCATGGAAAAGTTAACTCCTTAAGCTCTATATACACGATAATGACAAATTTTTTGATTCGTTATGTCATGTCAACTAATATGTCAAATGTTAGTAATATTCTTTGAGCAAAGATTAAAAACACCATCTTTGCTTTGCGTATGTGTTCGTGGGTTTTTACTAAATCTGTAATCCTTCGTCTAACGGAAGTAGATAGGTATATAATACTTTGTACTACTCATTGGCAGCTTTTTTAAAACTTTAATACTTAATAAATACTATTCATTAGATAGGTATTTAGACATAAATGAGAAGAGACCTGATCCAAATTCAGTGAATACAAAATAAATTATCACCATAAAAGAATCGGATTTTTCCTGTCTTCTTCGAGAAGGGTGAAAAATATATTATATAAACAGTAAAGTTATATTGCAACTCTATTTACTTAGCCTTATATATATATATATATATATATATATATATATATATATATATATATATATATATATATATATATATATATATATATATATATATAAATTTAACAACATACACATTTTTTTAGAGTGTGCTACAAATTTCATGATAAACTCAGTTTGAAATGAGCATTTTTTAAGTTTACATAATATTTGTATACAAATAAGTAGATTCTTTTTAGTTAAAATATCTGAGATTATCATAAAATATACTCTCTACATTACCATTTACTGCATCATTTTTTTTTCTACAATAACATCGATCTATCTTGAAAGCCATAACAAGATGACTTTTCAGTACAAACAAAATCACAGCCTCTTGCTCCTCTGAAATCAGAAGACATATTGTGAGAATCCACCAATGAGACTTGGAAACAATTACAGGCTGATTGGTAGAGATGTGAGTAACAATTTAGTCTGCGACAAAAAATGCAGATTCATTTCAGTGGACTGGGTGGAGTGATTTTTTATTTTTCTGAAAATAATAAAAAAGAATTAGACTTAGAAAGTATTAGTAGCATTGAAATGAAAAAAGTAAAGCCCCTCAAATAGCTTGTATAATGTTTATAGATCTCTTTTGAAACTGCAACACCGCAAAAACCGTCCAAGATTGATTAGAGTAGTAGCCAACCAAGAGTTAGACTTGGTTGGGTTAAGTTAGTTAGTTAGAATATAACTAACTATTCCAGAGAGTGATGACATGTATCGAATTTAGTTCGGAGGCTCAAAGTATAATTATTATTATTTGGGTTGCCGATGTTCAATTGCAATTCAGTGAACTATTTCTTCCACAGGGAAAAATAATATTGTAAATTTGAAATTTTTCACAAGATCGTTAATGCATTCATCGATTGGTGTTTCTAAATAATCAGTATTGACTCGTTTAGTGTCAAGTTCTTAATATGTTTGGATGTTCGTCGGTCAATAAGATGCTATACCAACAATCTCAAACAAATCTGTTTTCAAATAAAACAGAAAATTCTAAAGCTTAGGAGCTACGATGCCACAAATTTCATCACAAAATCCTCTGTTTACGTTGGGGGTGGATAAAAATAGGGATACCTTTGTATAATAGATTTGAATATAAACAACCGAAGAATGGTTTTTCTCAAGCGGTTTAATATAAAGTCACATCCAACAATACAGCATGGATTTACCAGCCTCTATAGATATTCTGACCTGAAGATGGACGTAATCCAACCGAAACATATGGTGTTTTTGATATACCTAATAAAGTGATCTGTTCTGATAGATCCCGGCTGTACATTGGAGGTGTTTTTACAAGTGAGTCGTTAAACCAAAACTGTCTTCCTGTTTCTGCTGACTCAAAAAACGTAGTTTGTACCTATTCGTTTTACCTCATCGTCAGCCTATACTAGGTATGGGTTCATTGATGGATCACAGCCTTTCATCCTGGTAGTAGCCAGGCGATAAGTCAAATTGTCTTTGCAGCTAGAGGAACCGTGCCGGTGATTTCCAGCAGCACGAGAAACAACATGGCAGAGCACAGACGAGGGTGTCCTTGAATGCCTCCCGAAAGTCTCTGTTGAAATAGGCATAGATGAGCGGATTCAGGGCGGAATTGAAATAGCCGATCCAGAAGAGCATCACCACCACCCAATCGGGAGTGGCACAGGCTTCCCCGCATAGGGTCGTTATCACATACCTGAAAAAATAGATTTTATTCTATGATGAACAAAACTCAAATAATTATTTTTACGAAAAATTGGAAATGGAAAAATACGAAATCTGATACGGAAAAAAACGGGAAGAAAGTACTCACTTTTCTCCCGTGTTCGGAAAAAAATTGACATTTTATCTTTGTTGACAGGTGAGAAAATATCATTTTTTACCCATGGGAAAAAAGTCATACTTTGCCACCTGTTAACGGAGATAAAATGTAAAACTTTTTTCCCGTCACAGAAAAAATATTTTTGATTTGAAACTCTTCCGAGCTATTCGCAACACATTAAATTTAGGAACCCTGTCGGACATAATGAAAAAGTTAATATTTTTCTTAATTGTTTTTTGTAGTGACTATGTCTATTATCTTCAAATTTCAAACATACTCAAAAACATATAAAACCAAATTTTGCAACGTATTTATTCTACCTTAAGAAAATGACTGACATACTTTCAGTGCCCCTAGGACTCTATGTGGTGGGTTCTATACCTGAACGTCTATTGTCTATTGTATATTTCTGAAAACTACGGCTGGATTTTGATGGCCTTTTTTACCCTGTATGTATGTGGAATGTTATTAACATGATCTAGTAGGTTTTGTAAGTGTGACTGGGCCTCCTAGGTAGAGGATTTCATACCTGTAATACCCAAAGAAGTATCTGTGAGTTCTACGGCTTAATTTTCGTGGATTTTTCGCTATATTTGTGTGTAGTATGTCACTGGTCTATTTTTTCAGAGTCTGTCAGCGTGACTGGGAAATCGCATACCGGAAGACAGGTAGTAGAAACTCTCAAGCTGTTCTCTCTTGGTGCATGTCTGTGGATGAATCTGGGTTTGTGTTCGGACTGGTTCTACGTGCGAGTAGGACTCTTTTTTTTTCTATACTCCTGACTTTATTTTTTCGTACCAAAATCTATCAAACTCTTTGCCCGGGAAGTGCTGGTTAAAAAAGCTAGTACCAATTAAATCTATGCCTAAACTTAAAATCACATAAATAAATGTCGTACAATTATATTTTTTGTAATAAACCCTTCAGCATAATTAGAAAAATCCTGGTGTGTCCACTTGTACGTTTTTTCTACCACTCTCAAACGAATTCCATATTCAATTTTGATATAGATGGAACCCTTTTGTCAGAATATGAGTGAAATGTCAACTGAGCTTATCTGTTTTCGTGCCTTTTCTCAGAGATAAGCGTTACAGCAACTGGTAAATGACTTAAATGTTTTAGACAAGTTTATTATTAGAGCGAGACACGTTATTCAGCTATTGCCTAGCAACGAAGGGGAGCAGGACGATGTCCAATCTGAGTCGGCGGTAAAAACTAAACAAAAAGCAACAAAATCGGTTCATCCAATCCCGATATAATCTTGACAGAGACAGATAGAAAGAGCAATCTTAATTTTCGTATTATTCTTATGTCGGATTTCAAGTTCAAGAAAAAGTGGGCTATTCTGAAGTTCATTTAGCCAATAAAAAAAAGGAATATCTTTCACGCCAGTTGAGCAAATGCTATATCCAGAGTTGTTGTTAGAACACTTTGATAGGTGTCAGGAGTGACCTGGATAACAACACAACACTAAGCTAATGGAAACTTGAAATAGCCGAAAACAATGGCAATCGCCTGAATAGAACTGGAACGAGGGTAATCTAGATATCGATATACCTATAGGTACCTACCTACTGAAGTTTCCGTACAAAATGCCATGTCAAATGGCAAATTACAGAAGTTGTCTGGAACTTCACTTGCACTTAACATTGACCTTGAACTTGCTCCAGGCGCATATACCCTCCCCTCAGTCGGAGGATGGATAATTCAATTAATCTAGTTGAGAGAATAGCAGCGGATAGAGAACAAGGTGCCATTTATTGTCACTTCTGTCCCATATCGCCGCTATTTAGTGAGAAGTGAGAATGATCCATTAGACGCTATTATATAGTGTGATTACAAGGTGGTGGAGTAAGAAGTTATTACAGAAGAAGCCTCTATAGCTGATAGCGACAATAAAGAGTCTCGCGAGCTATTTGGGACAGTTTTTTTATTCAGAATTCAGAAAAAGGTAGAGAATATGAACGATAATAATCTGTTGTTGTTATTTGTTTTGGCAGATCGCATTTGAAATCGTAGAAATTTTACAAAAAGTTGGACCGACGTCGTTAGTTTGTGCATTGAAAAATACAAAATAATATTAATTCTATTGGTGCTGGTACTTTTGAAGTTGTGCAATTGCAGATTGAAAACTTTTGGCACCAACTTCACAAGTCCCAGCACCAATAGAATTAATATTATTTTGTATTTTTCAGTGCATCAACTAATAACGTCGGTCCAATTTTTTGTAAAAAATATTTATTTCACACTTTTGAGTGTAACATTAGTCAAGAAAATCGTTGAACGTTCACTAATACCAATGAGAATAGTACTTTACCTATTACCCACATATATTCTTTGCCTATAGTTGTTACTATTGTGATTTCAAAACATTGCTGCGGAAATACGCTCAAGTATTTTAGTTGTTACCATTTTAAAATCGATTTAACTCGAAAACCGTAACTCTAAGGAAAAAAATGTTCATTATAAATGTTGCTACAAATAATTATGTCTTTCATGTAGTACTCACAGATTTTCAATTTTCGAAAGAAATCACACTCTTCATATAACAAAAATTCATATATTTGAGAATTTAACATGCCTGTATCTCGAAAAATGTAACTCTTTTGCAAAAATGTTCAATTTAAACGTTTCTGGATATTGTCCTATCTTTAATTATACCGTTTTTTTCTTTTTTCGAGAAAATTTGCCGCCTCCACCCCTTCGAGGACGGTTTTTGGAGAAAAGGAGATTTCGGATATATAAAAGGCACGCACGAACCAAAAAAAAGACAGTCGAACTGTAGGTATACCTCGTCCGTTCGGGATTCGTCAGTCAAAAATAACAGAAAGCCTTCGAAAATACATCTATATAATCTACATTTAAGGATACGGGTCAGAATCAATCTCACTAAATAATAAAATATTTCTCTACTAGAACACTTAAATCAATTTGTGTATAAAGCAAATCTTTTCATCTAATATATTATTGACAATGAACAATAGATAAAAAAAAAATGAAAATCTTGTTCAAACTTGACATATTTTTTATATCAGATAGATCCAATATTTCAGGGAAGGCCATCCATGTCTATATATATATATATATATATATATATATATATATATATATATATATATATATATATATATATATATATATATATGCTGCTGGTGCTGCTAAATAAATCATGAACCCCATGGGGAGTGCTTATATTGGCAATCGATATTTAAGCACTATACCAATTACAAAACAAAAACAGAAACAAATAGAAAGCTAGGATTGCAGCGCTGCAAACTCGATCGGATAAATTAATGAATCACATTATGGAATTTGCGACCGATTGAACCGCGAAAATATCATTTAAGAGTATTTTCATATTACAATATATACAATAATTATTGCGATTGCTCGCTTAAAAGAGGGAGAGGCTTAAGCTGGCTCAGCCTATTGGAATTTATTTTAATTAAATAATTAACTATAGTTGGTGATTGGGATTTGATATGTGACTTTTATAAATCACCATATGAACTTGCTCATGACTTCGCTATGCGCAAACGCATCCGCGCTTTGAAAAGAGGCGGGAATTTAAAAGTTTCGAGCAGTGTTAAAAAATATGGCTGCTAAGTGCGATGATCATAAAGTTTATTTTCAGTGAAATTGAAAGTATAAATTATATCGATGGTCCTTCATTAGTACATCAAACGATAGAAGATAAACATTTTTTACATAAAATTGGAGCAACTTTATTAGTTGGGGCACAGAAAAAATACAAAATAATATTAATTCTATTGGTACTGGTAATTTTGAAGGTTCTGCAAAATATTTATTTTACACTTTTGAGTAATATTAGTCATAAAAATCATTCAACATTCATCAAAAAAGATTCAGAGATTCAAAAACATCGCGGAAATATACATTTTTCAGACTTTCTCACTGATGTAACTCGGAAACCTATGATAATTTGGAAAATGTCACCGGATATGGTCTTTTCTTTAAATTTGTCTTCACAAATTTTCGATTTTCGAAAAAATGTCCCTCCACCCCCTTTGGGATAAGTTTTTTTCAATTGGACCAATTCTCAATAGTCCTCTATCAAATGAATAAAGAATCGGAGCGTTTTTGCTATTTATAAAGCGCTTTCGGTTCGTCGGTCAAAAATGAATGACCTCTTTGAAATTTATCTTTCCCCGACGTTTTTCATAAATATTCTCTAGTAGAGAAGACATACATTTTCCGCATATGGCGCTACCTAACTTGTCAGCATCCTTTTCTGTACACCATCCATGTTTGAACGATGTTTCATAAAATAAGAACAAAAGAACACACTTATTTGTTCTAGGTACATGTCTGAACTTTCAACCTAAATTTTATTAATAAATTCACCAGACGCTGTTGGTATGGTACATGTTTGTTACTGAATGGCGATTTCCGTGAGAATTTGTAAATATTTTTTTTGGTAATAGTATGTTCCATTATTGTCAATGGTCGATCTAAATGGAACAATAAAATTGCTTGGAATTGGTAGAAATCTTGTAAGAAAATTAGTAAATATGAATCCATTCATAGATTGTATAAAAAGTTACGTAGCTTGTTTATATTTCGATTCCTGATAAATCAGAAAAAAAAACATGTACCTACGCTTTCATTTGGTCCTGCACTTAGGCCCATTTCTGAACGGAATCCTCATAATCCAGCAATTATAACATTGTACTAAACACATTCAAACCGTTTTAATATATGTTTAAGTGTTATTTAATTACCTAGTTAGTTATGTGTTGAAGCAACAAGATTTCATTTAGTTTTTGATTTACATTATAAAAGAACATTACATGACAGCCCCGTAGATCGATTTCGCTTTTTTGCAATTTAAAATGTAATCGAGCCTTAAAAATTGCCTGTCTGAAGGGTGCTTGCTACCTAGTTTGGCCCTTGTGAAATAGATGGTTGGCTTAATTGTCAATTCCCGGGCTCACCTCAGAAGCAAAATATGATCATATAATCTATAATGTAAAAAATGACAGGCAAAAGGTTTTCGTGTTAAAAAAAAAACTTGTTATACACAATGTCATGCCTTATAGAATGCTGCTTACCAGAGAAAAAAGGGCAGCCAACAGAAAATAAAAACCCCCATTATGATGCCCAATGTTCTGGCTGCCTTGTGCTCTGCTCTCCAACTTTTAGTTTGTTGTCTTATGGTTGTACCTGGAAGAACAAAATAATATAAATTATAACTTACAACATGGATCTATTATATATATATATATATATAGTTAAGTTCAATTCATATTGCCATATTCACAGGAATATATTATTAAAATCTAATATTTTATTACACGATCTCAAACATTTATATATTTATATAATATCTAATACTTTTTTCCCTTTTACAATAAATAACTATTTATTCAGAAAAAATAAATCGACTAATGATGCTTTAAATTATATCAATAACTTCATTTGCAATCAACTTGACAATAGCAGATCGGTAATCGCAGTATTTCTGGATCTAGCGAATGCTTTTACTCGCTAATACATAAACTTTTATTGATTATATTGAGTTTTCTTAATATAAGAGGGATTGTTGATGATTTGTTGTGGAACTAACTCTCAAATATAAAATTTAATTTTGTGATTATTAATGGTGTTAACTTCTTAGAGTTTAGTCACTTCTGGAGTCCCTCAAGGTTCATTTTTGGGTCCATTATTATTTAATGCATGTATTAATGAAACAGTCATTATGTGTAGTGGTAACGGATTGGTTGAAGTTATGGCCAATGCTAAATATTCCTTGAAAATTATAAGAAGATGGGTTAATTGTCACAGACTGACTTTGAATATGTCAAAATGGAGTGTTTTAAATGTTTCTGTATACGCGAATAAGCTCCCTGTTACAGACAGTCTGACAATAAATAAAGATGGTTGTTGTAACAATTTAAATTGTAAATGTGATAAAACAAAAATAGTCAAAGAAGTTGAATATCTTGGTGTTATACTGGGTGAAAATTGGAATTGGAAGAAAACTATTTTTAGTATTCTTTTTGATTTTTTACAAAATGAGATAAATTTTTGACAAAGATGATTTATTCAAATTTAATCATGCTTTGTTCTTTAGCGTACTATTTTATGGGATTATTTGTTGAGGTTCCGCAGCTTATTCAAATGCATTAGGGCCGGTAGCCAGAATACAAAACCACGCTATCAAAATTTTACAGTTTAATAATCAAAATAACCCTTGTATACCTAGTGTACTAGGTATTGCTCAAGAACCTCTATGTTCTAGGCATAAATCGCTTGCAGTAACTAAAACTAAATTAAATATCGACCAAAAAACAAGTTTATATGCATTCAAGCTTATCTACAGTAGATTAGAAAATTATCTTTAAAAAATAAACTTTAAACTTCATATTAATCATTGGGTTTTAAATAATGTAAAATTATTATATATTTTTATTGTATAGAACTTCTGTATTAATATTTATTGTATCATATGATGATGTTTACATTGTATAAACATTGCCTTGTAAAGTATTGAATCGTATATGATTTGGATAAGAGCATATCAAACAAAAAAAACCCAGAGATATGGTTATCTATCCAGATCATTCGATTTCTGGATGATTGGCATGATTGCCATTCCATAATGAAGATAAAATATCGTAAGCTAAGAATCATGGGTATTTTACAGGCTCACTGAATATAAATAAATAAAAAATCTGAATGAAACATGCACATTTACAAGTTTTCACTTCAGCTAATTTATTTCTGAACTATTTCAAAAAATATATTAATAGTTGTAAAGACAAAATGAGAATGAGAATTGAGAATTGTTTTTTGAAACCTCTAATATGGACAGGAACAAAATAAAAACACTTTCACAATCATTCTATATTGTATTTTTCATATTAGTAGTCCGAGTAAATGGTAACATTGTAGTCCAATCCTTTAGATACAGCAGATTTCATCGCCAGAGTGATAAAATTTCTATGAATACCTCCTTCTTTGATGTAGACAGATGAGCCAGTGTATCCATATTTGATCAGGAGAGCCATGACACAAATGATGGGTTTCCTTCCGGAATATCTCACCTAAAAAAATAATCAAATTTGAAATTTTCTTTGAAAGAACTTGGTGTTCACTTAGATCTCACTTCTTCTACGATCGAAGCCGTTGTTTTACGAATTTGGTTTTCTTTCACATTTCTGTTTATTCTGTTTGGAGATATTATAAAACGGAACTGAAAAACTTACCGTATTGTTGACGCTCTTCATTGGTATGCTCAAGTTGTGAGCCTGAGTGGAGTAGATCAAAGTTCTCTTGTTGGCGTGTTTGGGATCACACAGTCCAACTCTTAGTTCTTCAGCTCCATATACTGCTGAATTTGTTTGGTAGATGATGTAGGCACAAACCAGTGGTATAATGAAAAGGTAACGCATCTTGAAAATTCAAATATCAATTCGCCGTAGTAGGTAGTTACTTTGTGAGTTCTATTTGGGGAATGCAAGTACTTATATATACAAAATAATATTTATCAACGATTACAAGGTATTAAGAGATCATAAATTAATCATTTGAGTTGTAATAACACTGTTCGAATCGTATACTATTTTGAATTGTTCCATGAATTGCTCAACTAATCGTTATCTACAAATTGGATAATATTTTTTTTTGTCATGAAATATAAATGTAGTAAATAAGTAATTTATTAATTTATTGGGCGTAATAAAGTTGAAATTCTTATAATTTGCAACTTTTGATCATTTAGGGATTAAAAGAAATTCAAAATAAAATTGAACTCATTTATGAAGTTATTACAAATAATAATGCAAATGAATTGAATATTTCAAGTTGATTTTTTTTATAAGAAACTTCGATCAAGTAGCATATCACTTTTTGTGTGAATTATAAATGTTAAATCTTTATGGATATCCATTTCTTACAGTATTTGTAAAACCAGCCGATTGATCCAAAGTTTTTATTTAAATTTGGCGGATTACTGAGATTTCATTTCTAAAACATCATCATAGATAGAAATAGTTTAATTCCAGAATTCAAGCCAATAGATTAGACAATCACCGAATCAACCGATAAAATAATTCGAAGAATTCAAAATTTAAAAATATTCATTCCAATATGGTTTTTCCAATAAGAATGATATGATTTTGTAATGTAGGAATCATTAAAGTTATACCTGTCACTACTTGTCATTTATGTTCAGTAAACTCCAACAATTTATTATGGCTAAATACTCGCTCCAAAAACGTTTGGTTATTGTCCAAAATTTTTACAAAAATGGTCGCTCTTTTGTGAACACTTTTCGCGCACTTTGCGAAAACTTTGGTTTAAATAATCGTCCTTCTGTGCTTGCCATTCGTCGCATAGTTGAGAAATTTGAAAGTTATTTTACTTTTTACGATGTAAAAACACCAGTAAGATGCCAAAATGCCAGAACTGATGAAAGTATGGCTGCTGTAAGAGCTAGTCTTGTAGAAGATCCAAATTTATCAATTCCTTGTCGTGTTCAAGAGTTAGGAATTCAAAAAACAACAACTTGGTAAATTTTGCAGAAAGATTTAAACTTACACCCGTATAAGATTGTTTTGACGCAAGAACTTAAGCCACTGGAACATCGTCGGCGCTGCGAATTTGCAGCTTGGAGTTTAGAACGACTTGAAAGGGATAGCAATTTTGCGGAAAAAAATATCTTTTCCGATGAAGCTCATTTTTGGTTAGGTGGTTATGTAAATAAGCAAAATTGCCGTTTTTCGTGTGAAAAAAATTAACAAAAGATTCACGAGAAGCCTTTGCATACCCTTGAAGAAGCTGTATGGTGTGGTTTATGGCATGGTGGTACCGTTGGACCATTTTTTTTTTCCAAAATGAGTTTGAAGATTCAGTTACAGTGAATGGTGAACGATACCGACAAATGTTGACAATTTCTTTAAGGCCAAATTTGGATGCGCTTGATTTAGAAGAAATGTGGTTCCTGCAAGACGGCCCTAAATGTCATGCACTACCCATGACACTGTTGCCATACTGCAAGAAAAGTTTGGAGAAAGGATAATTTCAACTATTGCCTGGCATCCAAGAAGCTGCGATTTGACTACTTTTTGTGGCGTTATTTAAAATCTAAGGTTTATGCAAACACGCCTCAAACACTTGATGCTTTGAGATTGAACATTGAAGGCTACATTCGTGAGTTTATGCCCGATTTATAGCACAAAGTCGTCGAAAATTGGATTCGTCGAATTCACTCATGTAAACGAAGCCGAGGTAGACATTTAAAGGGCTATTCAAATCATAAACTCTATTAATTGTAACTTCTTTAAGATAATATAAAAAAGTGTGGTTATATCATCTGATATCATTTCTATTTTATTCCATTTTAAAATCATATCGTTCTTATTGGTAAACCTCTTATATATAGCAGCAATCAAGTAACTGAATTGAATTAAAACTGCTAAGAACTGGACCCATGAACAATAAAGAATCCAACATCTTCTCACCTAGTGTATACTATACAGAAAACGGAGAATTGTTCTTAGAAAATCAAACATTTTATATGTGAAGTTTGAAGTTGAGACATTTAATCCAGGAGAAGAAGAACCTCTGCTTCTACAAATATTTAAAATATTCTCTTCTCCGATCTAACAATCCTCTATTTCTCATTTATTTATCTTTAATATACCCTTTATCCTATAGGAAAATTCAGGGAATGTTATTTACATGAAATATTAGTTAGACCTTATAGATTGAAAATTAATTCGAAATATTTCGGATACCAAAAGCCAACATTATAATACTTTTATGTCATAAAATTGATTTGTAAGTTTGTCAAACATAAATAGCTGCTGATGAAGCTTGTAGGCTTCCGTTTTAATTATAGCAATATCTCTCACGAATTAGAGTAGGTTTTGATGGGATGTTTTGAGATTTTCTTAATTATAATTCCCGAACACAGTGATGAGTATTACGTATCTTGGGTACAAGAAACTATTTGTGGAAAATGCCATAAAATGCCTAATAATAAGATCAAAATTGTATGAACAAAACCGAATCATATAAAGCATAGAACATAATATTTTAGAGCTTTATGATTCATATGGAATGCCTGTTCACTGATTGGTTGTTCAGCGGTAGCATTTCGAGGCATTGGGATAAGTTAGATTAGGTTAGGTTTTGTGGAGCTCTAGAGTGGTATACTTTGAATCTCAGATACATGTTCCCGAAAATGCCAACAACATGGGCAATTATAGTAATGGAAGATATTGATAAAAATAAAGCGGATTTCTGCGCTTGACTTTATTTTATTTATGTATATGCATTTATTTATTTGTTTATGACTCATGACTTCTCCTCTAAGTTTATATAATTATATAGAGCCCTTATAATTGCAAAAGATATAATTTCATAAACAGAATCTAAAACAAATTATGTCAAACAAGTCAGAGTGTAGCTTTTATACTAGAAAATTATCAAAAATCTTGATAAAATTTATTTTATTCAGTAATCTGAGTAAATTGTAACATTATAGTCCATTCCTTGAGATGGTGCTGATTGCATAGCCAATGTTATGTAATTCTTATGAATGCCACCTTCTTTGATGAAAACAGATGATCCAGTCGCTCCAAACTTCATCAACAAAGCCATTACACATATTATGGGTTTGTTTCCTTTATATTTCACCTAAAACAAAATCACATAGTCATATATCAGGATAGAATAGGATATATTATATTTATGTATTATTACTTCCTGCACAAAACATATGTTAGCTTTTTATTTGATACCTTAAAAGCTCATTTTAGAATTTGTACCTTGGGTAATTATCTCAATTTGTTACCATTTGACAGTGACGAAACGGTGACTTCTTTTCTTTGAGTTGAATTAAACCAAGTTTTTATATCATTATAATTTTTGGGATATGGCATGACCGGTGACTTTTTCAAATGGATTACCCTGCATTTTTATTTTTATTTTTCAAATATTTCTTTTCTCAACATTTTTAATTATATAGAAGTTTGAGGTTGCAGTTTTAAAATATAAAAACAGAATTATAACATTGAAGGAGTATTAAATATTTATTCTAGTTTATTAGAAAAAAAAAACTCCTTACAAAGAACTCAGGAATAAATTTAATAAACCAAACAATATATCATTCAAATTGTTGAAAACGTAAAAATATACAGGGTGATCCATATAAGAAAACCAACTTCCTCACAAGTAATACCCGATGTGTAATATTATTAAAAAACTCACTAAAATATTTAAAGATCACAGAAGACAAGAAAATTTTGAAAAAAATCAATCTCTTAAGATTTTCTCACAACTGAAAGATTGAGTTATCACGATGTCGCGGTTAAACAAACATATTTAAATGTTTAAACTTCTTATTCCCAATATCATAAACTTTCTTTCAAGTGTTATTCACTAAATTTAAAGAAAATATAATTACCGTATTGTTGACTCTCTTCCATGGAATGCTGTAATTGTGCACCTTTTTTGAGAAAATTAACGTTCTCGAGTTGGCGTGCCTGGCATCACAGATACCAACTTTCAACTCTTCTGAGGCAGCTCCGTAAGCTGCTGAATTTGTCTGATAGAGGATGTAGGTGCAAATCAGTGGTAAAACGAAAAGGTAACGCATCTTGAAAGATCAGTAGACACTTGTTGTTGTTCAATGAAAATATTGTTGTAAGTAATACTTTTTTCCACTTCGTCTCTTATTTTAAAGCTTTCATGTTATTTATTCAAGATTGATAAGGTATATCGGAGTGATCATAAATTAATCATTTAAGTCATTTTTTGAATTGGATCATATTTAATTGTTCCAGGAATTGCTCAACTTTGTATGTTGCCACACAAACCAGTGGTATCACCAGGAGGTAGTGCTTATCGTAAATTTTCAAAAGCTATGTACTTCTACGCTTAGCTGTTTATTTATTGTGTCTACTTATATTTTCTATATTGTTTTATGTATAAAATCGATAACGGATTAAGTGATCACAATTAAATCTATCTTTCACAAGAAATCATCAGAATGGTTTCCATTTATTGGATTATATCCGATATTTACAAGGTCATCTCATTTGAATCGAAACATTATCTAGAAAGCGTAATAATCTACAAGCGAAATTTAGAGAAAATGTGATACCTAAACGATTGATAGTAGAGGTGAAGTTTCCGTTGTCGACATTTTTTCTGGTAAATCTCTTCTTCATTAACAATTTTATTCGTAAATTTTCCTAAAGTTTATCAGGCGTATTCATAATCGAAACCTAGTACGTTACTAAATTAAGTGCAAAGGTCTAACCTTAATTTAGATTTATGATTCTCATGTCAGTGTTGTTGTAGGATAGTGTTTTGTTTTTTATTTTAATACGGTACCAGCTAGTATCGAACTAAGATTGGATTATGAAAACGCCTGTTAATTTTTTTAGTTAATTTCTTATTTTTCATGTTCCGGGGCTTATTGCATACGCAGAGTTCAGAATCAATCGAATTGAGATCGAGACCAATTGCAAATCGGTCCCGACATGATTGGGGATTTAATACCACTAAATACATGTTAAATTGAGTTCTAAGATTTATAACCCAATCGCGTTTCGGTAGAAGTAGTTGAGACATTCGCCCATTTTTCTTGCTGTTATTTCAAATTCCATCAAACTAACATGGTTTTGAACCTCAGGCCTAGGGAATCACAGGATGAAGCCTTCAATAAAGGATATACATCAACTTGTCTAATATTTAACAGGATTTGTTTCGATATGATGGGAAAAATCTGCTTTCAATACAAAATTCAATAAATATATAAATATGTTTATTACAAAATATTTCATAAAACTAATTTTTAACTCTAGATCTCTATTATTTAATCTCGTTCAGATTATCATTTTAAGTGAAAGGACTATTAACCCAGCTGCCATAATAAGTAAAGATGGATTCTGCATTCCAGCTCTGCAAATAAAATTGTATTAAATGCTATTAATATTCGATTTAATAATAAATAAAAATATATTGTAAAGATTAACGTACTTCGAGAAAACAGTGATATTATAATTCAAATCTTTGCCTGTAGCCGATTCAAGATACAAAACTACAGATGAGTTTCCAGAACCAAATTCTTTAACTTCAGCAACTGAGCCATCTGTACCTTCTGATGGAACAGCCAAGACACAAATTATTTCAGCATCAGTTGAATTAAATGTAATCTGAAAAAAGAGAATATAATCTCACCTTTATGAATCTAATATTCCCTGTGTATATCATCGTGTGAAATTACTTTCAAATGTGTATCAGTATTAAATGAAACCTCGTTCTTCTTTTCATATTGAACTGAAATTGACTCATTCATTTGTTAATTTTCACAAATGAGTGTCCTAGATGCAAAAGTTGGTTATCATTTCCGATAATAATTAGAAATGAAGCTCCAAAGAATATGTCATAAATTATTTTAATCATATTGTACTTGATGCCCTCAAGTTAATATTATTGAATCACTGAATTCCGTTAGTGGAAATAACATAGAAATATCGATTAGGCGTTTTTGAAAAATCCTCCAGCTAAAACTACCGGCGATGAGGAGTTACTTTGTAATAAAGAAAATGGCAATTTATCTATTTAAAATAAAACTTCTTTAGAGACGATTAACTGCAATAGTTAGCCTTTTTAATGGAAATTAAAATTAAATTAAAAATAGTGAAATTAGCATTTTTTCATTGATTTAAATTTGATGATTCCTTGAAGCATATTTCAGCAGAAAATTAATGATGTGAAATCAAAATTTGCAGTAAAATTCTAATTTCAATTACTTTGGTAGTATTCATGAATCAGTCTTAATTTGGTAGGTATTAGCTAGTTTAGTTTGACATTGTACCACATTTCATACTGAGAATACACTGTAATGCCTTTCGTTAAATTTATATGTAATTTTGAAATTTATTTTCTATTACATATTAGTTATTACATATAAAGATGATGAGGTAAAATTTAAACCCAAGCGGTAAATTTCATCTGAAACATCACCTGATTGATGATTTTTGTTCGATTCCGGATAAGACGCCACATTGCATTCTCAGTTTTAAATACTTCCGATAGAACTATCACGTTTGATATTATTGTTGCCCTAGTAACAATCAAACAAACTTAACTGGCAACGAACTAAAATTGATTAGGAACGCGGCTGTATGTATATTTACTTACCGTGGCATTCATTTTCTTATCATGATGGCGCATCAGATAAGTTTCGTTTGTGAATATGACATTATCTACAGTTGCATGCTTTTCGTCACATTTGCCAACTTTTAAGACACCCGTCTTGTCCGGATCAGTTCTACAATGGAGGAGTTATTTAAATAAAAAAAGAGAAAAAATTAAAAAATTATTTATAATTAGATGTAACCGACAGATTTTGACAATTTTGGTTATGGCCAAATTTGGATGCGCTTGAAGAAATGTGGTTCCTGCAAGACGGTGCTATATGTCACACAGCCCATGAAACTGTCGCCATACTGCAAGAAAAGTGTGGAGAAAAGAATTCAAATGTTGCCTGGCCTCCAAGAAGCTGTGATTTGACTGAATTAGATAACTTTTTGAGGGTTTATTTAAAATCTAAGGTTTATAAAATCAGGTCACAAAAACACTTGATGCTTTGATACTGAACATTGAATGGTCGAATTCACCCGTGTACACGAAGACAACCATCCATACAAGCATCACGCACAGTTGGTTGTATAACCTTAATACTACATCTCGAAATTGAAACACTATAATAAACGTCCACTTATGTATTATTACCTAAATGAGGTAAATTTATCAAGGCAACAAATAAAAAGCTCTAATAAAGTTAACGTAGGCCAAACTGGCAGAAATGTTCAAATCAGTATCAATGAACACAAAAGAGCTTATTTATACAACATAAAACTAATTCAAACTATGCGCTACATCTCAATGATGATAATCTCAAAATCTTACAAAAGACAATTAAATTTGACGGATTACATACATTTCCAATCTGAAAATTGTTGAAATTGCGAAAAAAACAATATGCTGCGGGCGAGAGTATCGATAAAATGAATGAATCAATAAATAATCCGGACGAGGCCCATATTTCGTGCAGAAGACTAATGTCCAGCAGAAGGTAGGTGTAGCCAGCTGGTTCCAATAACATTGGATGAGGAGGTATATTATATTGTACCTATCTAAAAATTGAACCATCTTTCACCATAAAATGATTGTCACTCTGACACGATTCGAACTTATAGTGGATCAATTTGCAGCCGACAATTAATTTTGTGAGACAACATTTTGTTGTGAGAGTTATTATTTTGTTTAACTAATTATTTATTTTTTATATTGAAAACTCCAACTTCAATTGTTTTAATTTTTCAACAAATATGACATGTGCTTAAAACCGGCTTCAAGCAAATGTGATAATTTCGTATTCACATGTAACTATATACATTTTTCTACTTTCATATCTGTTTTGCCCAAGACTGTAGAGAGAAAACGTCTCAACGATGAAACATGTCTAAGAAATACTTCTTAAAACCCTTTACACACCGATCTATAAATAAGTATGTGGATTGCCCTGTGAATCCATGCTTTAGGCGTAGTTAACGAAATTAAAAATTCTCATGAATTCTTGGTCATTGCTGAGAGCCATATGTTTGAATCAGCGACAAATTTGGTGCTCCACTCTGTTTGTTGGTCTACAGGAATCTCTAGCCCTAATTAAATGGCTCCAAAATAGACAAACAAAAACCACCCCCCCAGAGCAAATTCCTCTAGAGTGTTTGCGAACTATAGTAGCAAAGTAACCACTACAAACAACTCCATTATAAGTAAAACAATGAAGCCTGAATGTTGTAATTATCAATATTTTTTTAACAAAAATTGGACCGACTTTATTCGTTGGTGCACTGAAAAATACAAAATAATAGATATTAATTCTAAAAATACCAGCACCAATATAATTAATATTATTTTGTATTTTTAAGTGCATCAGCTTATAGAGTCGGTCCAATTTTTGGTAGGAAATATTTACTTATTTCACATTTTATACAGTCATGAAAATTGTTGAACGTTCACTAATACCAAAGAAGATAGTACTTATGCTATTACCCATGTATATATATTCTTTGTTTGTACTTGTTATTATTCAGATATCTCAAAACATTTCGGCAGAAATATACATATTTCAGATTTTCATACTGCTGTAACACGAAAACCGTATCTTCTATTTAAAAATGTCTAAATTAAATGTTGCTACATACAATCGCTTTTTTAATTAAGCCGTCTCATAATTTCATTTTTTTTTTAAATGCCCCCTCCACATAGCGGAATTACACATATTTCAGTCTTTACCATTGCTCTTTTGAAAACATTTTCAATTTAAACTTTTTCGAGAAAAAAGGATTTAATTCTTTTTAATTATGGGATCATTTCTCAGCTCTCTTCTTTCAAATGAATTAAAAATCATCAAAATCGGAATACGTTTACTATGTAAAACGCACAAACATAAAAAAGCAAACATACAACCCCCAATTGTATAGGTACCTCCTCTAATCTAAATGTGTTGTTAATTATAAATTTGATTACACAAAATTATTTGAGGTATCCCCGAACAAAGCAGAAATTTCATCAATAATATTAATGATATTATAAAATCAAAGTAATTATGTTGCATTATTCTCATAGATTAATATATTTTACCACTCAATTATTTTGGGTCAATGAAATTTTAGGTATTTCATAATAAAATTTGACTTTATAGCTTGAACCGTCGCATCTACTATCTATCTATATCTCATTTTCGATATTCAATTCGAGAATTCGAGCGATGCAAAGTTGTTAATTAAAATTTCAGTGCTTTGTAAAATGTATGCATCATTTAAACTATTTAATTAACAAAGTCCTGTTAACTGCGAAACATGCTTTTTTCCACTGGATTTACGTAATTCAAATATTTTTTTTTACAAAAACTATGCCTGGCTTTATACCCTGAAAAATACAAAATAGTATTACCGGTGAAAACTTTGGCACCAACTTTGAAAGTACCAGCACTAGTAGAATTTATTTTATATTCTGTACTAGTGGTTACTCGCGGCATCTTCCACGCTACCTGCCAGTGAAAATTCCGTCGGAATCGGCTAAGCCATTACGAAGATTAGCAGGAACAAACAGACAAACAGACAAGAATTATAAAAATTGTTGTATAGTTATTAGTGACACATATAACATATGCAATTAGTTAAAACCTCTCTGAGTTTCTAAATAGTCTCCAGATCTAATAATCTTATCTGATCTAAGAAAATCGACAATATTGATGTAAGCTCTAGTCATGGAATTTCCAGTTTGTTTTTTGTTTGTTTTTGCCGATAAAGAAAACAATATTGAGCTTGTTGAAATCATTTTTCTGAAGTGTATTATTTATTTTCTAAAAATGGATACGTGGTAGTACCACCTCCTTCCTACTCAAGTAACTATTTTGAAAATGAAATGGAGCCTAGGTATTTAATTTTTGAATTTCTATAAGAAACTCCCTGATCTTTTGATCATTTTCAGAATACTAAAATTCTCCATAATTTCTCTTACAAAACGTGAAAATTCATTGAAAAGCTGTCCATAAAGTAACTGAGTATTTACAATATATATAAATAAATAATTTTTACAAAAAATTGGACCGACGTTATCAGTTGGTGTACTGAAAAGTACAAAATAATATCAATTCTATTGATGCTGGTACTTATGAAGTTGTGCAGTTGCAGTTAGATTGAAAACTTTTCGCACCAACTTCACAAGTAGGTACCAGCACCAATAGAATTCATATTATTTTGTACTTTTCAGTGCACCAACTGATAACGCCAATCCAATTTTTTGTGAAAAAATATTTATTTCATACTTTGGAGTGTTACATCTGTCACGAAAATCATTAAACGTTCACCATTATCCATGTATGATTTGCTTGTATTTGTTATTATTCAGAAATCCAAGAACATCGTCGCTGAAATACACATATTATAAACTTTACCAATGCTGCAACTCAAAAACCGTAGCACTTTTGAAAAAATGTTTAATTCTTGGTTTCCGGATATTTTGTTATTTTTAATTCTGCCATCTCGGATTTTTGATTTTCGAGAAAATTTGCACCCTCCACCCATTTCAGGGGCGGTTTTCTGAGGGAAGGAGATTTCGGATTTGCGTGTCCTCTTTCAAATAAAGCAACAATCATCAAATCGAAGAACGTTTACTGTATAAGATGCGCGCACGAACCAAAAAAAGCCGACAAAACTGTTTAAAATTGCTTTTGTGCTATTTACTAGCGATTCGTGTTCACCTATATTGATTTTGTAAGATTTTCAGGTAAAAGCAAAAAGTTGTTGTCCATCTCGATCTCTATATTCCTAGAAAGATTATGCGTTTATGAAAAAATACTCACTTTCCATAAATAGTTATGGTATTATCAAATTTGGATTCGTTTGAAGTTAAGAGGATTGTAACATATTTTCTGTCAACTCCCCCATCGGTTATGTTAATTTCTTTGGCACTAATTCCATATTTATTAACATCTTCAACAATGATACAGGTGATCACGCTCTCAGATTGAAACGTATACTGTAATAAAAAAAAAAACGTTTTAAATCAAATTATTATATTGACATCTAAAATCACCAGCCTATCGGGATAAAGTTGTTTTTCTTGGATTATCTTCTTCCAAGCATTACATCTCTATGAAAGTTCAGTTGGATTTATTTTTTTCAATTTGCACCTTATAATCTGAGAGATGGAGAGGCGTGTGTAGTAGATATACCAAAAATTCAAAATGGCGACCAAATCCTGGACATTTTCATCATTTCAACAAAAATGATGAGAACTTAGTCCACATAATTTTTATTAAGGTTGTGGAGATTCTAATGAGCATTAACTTGGGCTGGGGTCCTTTTTTTGGTTTAATTGAAAATATGATCGAGCAAAACAGTTTCGCCTTAAATTTAAAATGGCAGAGGCTAAGGCGCCAACGGAATTTTTAGCAAGGTGAAATTTGATTTGATAAAAAAAATCTAATATTCATATTACTCTTGTAAAACTTACAGTAGCATTGATCATTCCTTCTGCAGGTTGACCCCTTCCGTGGATATTCTGTTTATCTATAATATCAGTTTCAGTGACATTGTCACAATTACCATTTTGAAAATCAACAGTTTGTTGCCCGCTGAATACGGTACAAAAGAAACTGCAAAATATAAAAATAATGCCAACGTAGCACTTCATTTTGACGAAAATCAAAACAATGATACTGATGAAAAATACGACTTCATAAAATATTTATATGTATTATTCATATCTTTTCTATTATCTGTATTTTTTTAAATAATGAAAAATATGATTCAGTGAACGTTATAATCGTAGATAGATAAATGAGATTGTTTGTATTGACTGTACTTCTTATCGTTTGAGCATTTCGGTAATCTACTTTACTAATTCAAAAATGTGTTTATTTTTGCTGCTGACAATATAAAAATTTGTGCGAAAGCCCATTGGATACCTAGGAAATGACAGCTCGAATAATTTCCCATAGATTCCAAAAAGAGTGTAGTTTTTTGCAAATCACTCAAAAGCTATTTAAGTTCAGAGACATTTAAAACCAATATCAGTAAGAATGCGGGAATTTCCAATAAAAATCTCGATTCCGGAAACTAAATTCAATATATGATATGGGACCATCTTCCTCATTCAAATAAAAAAAATCATTACCATTAAAAACACATACAGTCGAATTGTGTACTTTCATCGTTTGAGAAATGGGTCAAAATCTATTGTTGGTGCAATTGGTGCCATCTATGTATTAAAACGTGATTTTAGACGATTTTTAAGGTACATGGAGGAGTATGAGATTTGGCATTGTGAAAGTTTCTATGGTGAAATAGTGCACACAGTTGAAATTTTAATGTATTATGCGTTAATATTTTAAATAGTGGATTAATGCATTGTATTAAAAAATAAATAGCTATCTGTCGTTGTGTTTTTTGAACTGCTACTAACATTAAATTTTAAATTTCATATGTATTGCTAGGTATTAGGCAAACAACACAAGCTAGTGCCGTTTTGTACAAGCTTGCAACTGACTTGATAGGAAAAAAATCCCAAAAATTATATGTAATAATTATTATATCTTTGATAAAAATAAAAACTCAATAACGTTTGAATTTAAAAAATAATGTATTACTAGTAAGTATAAATGCACTACTTCAATATTCCCAGCACCAATAAAATTAATTTTACTTTGTATATGTCTATACACCAACTAAAAAAGTCGGTACTAGTTTTCGTAGAAAAAAAAACACTATATAAATGGATACATCTCTTGCTTAGAAGCAAGGACCTCCATCAGAATTTTAGCCCAATGATATCCTTTATTTTTTTATCCTTGTTTTTATTATCTTCATTTTGTTCAGTAAAATAATATCTAGTCTGCTTTTAAGCAAAAGAACACATGAAATTAGAACTGGAATATCAGATTTATTCTATTATCATTGTCGATAATCAATTTATTGAAGATTTCAATGCAACGAGTACCTAGGCAATTTATTTAAGCTATTTATTTAAAAGACGCAAAATGAGATTAAGACGGATTAAAGTTCAATATGGACGTACCTATTTTAGTTGAAATACTCTTATTGTGTAACTGATGATAATGGCTGTGTAATATTATTTAGAAAATTATCGAGAACATTTCTCAATATACAAGGTGTTTCAGATTAGGATGCTAATCTTTAAGGGGGTGATTCCTCAGATAATTTTAAGGAGAAAAGTTCAAATAAACCGAAGTCCTAAATTTCTTAACTTTTGAGCTACAGGGTCTTAAATTTCTAAGAAAAAAATAGTTTTTTCATTATAACTCTAATAACTTCCTAGATATATTTTCGAAATTTAGCACACGCCCTTTAAGCATAAATAACAATTTTTTGATGTAGTAGATTTTTTAAAGTCTTAGCCAGTGGCGTCTGTACAGGGTGTGAATTTGATATTTTTTGGAAATTATTATGTAAGCCACCGGTTTTCCTAAAACAAAAAATATTTTTGAAATTCCGATTTGTTTTTTGACAAAATGGATCTCTTCATATTTTTTCATCCCACATGCGATTTTTGCGTAAAAAAAATTAAAAATTATTTTTTCTTGAGGAAACCAATGGATGATGATGAATGATAAACATTATAATTAAATTTAATTATTTTATGAAAATTAGCTTCATTCATACATAAAATTTTTTAATTAAATTAAGTTGGAGATGCAAGTTTTCAAATTATGTAAAATATCTTCGGTTTATCAACCATTCCAAATATTATTTGTCTTATAGTGAAAGTGGAGTGGGGGAATTCTGTGCGCTCCCAATTCAAATGAATTCAAATTAAGTTTGCGAAAAGCTGGTACTCTTCTCAAATCCAGACAATTCAATTTATTAAGGATATAAAAATAGAATTCTTCTCTTTACTTCTCTTTTTAAAACAGTCCAGAAAATTATAGAAGTGACATTTTTCATTGTAAAGACAATAGTTTGCAATGTTCATGCATTTGATATTTTTTTTAAATTACATGGTCCTACATGAATAATTGCTAATAACAGGAATATTCCCAATTATTAATAAAAAATCTCTTTATCATCTTTCAAAACTAGATCAATCTGTGGATTAAATCCTGCTAATCGATTTACATTACCAGATCCACCTTGCAAGTTGATTGGTAGATGTTAAGGGTTATACCTTATCCCGACTAATCAATTAAGACATAATAAATGGATGCCATAGAGACATATTGCGTCGCTTGCTCCCAGCTACTTTGAAACAATTTTGAGTAAATAAACTTCCATGAGATTACATAACAGATATACCGAGTTTGAAATAGATGATGTGAGATTACCTACATCTTATATAAGTCTTAAACTGATATGGTTTGTAAGAAATTAATATAGTTGGCGTTGAAGCGCTCGATTGAAAACGAAAACATTTACTATGTAGATATAAATATACGCTATTTACCCTTTCTACCATATGTTATACTATCTCTTCATATTTGCACAAATTGTCACCATTCTATCCCTGTTGTACGCTAGTCCAGTTGTTGCTTCTTACCAGTTCTTTCCTCTGTTCTCCAGCAGCTGTGTAATTACTTTATTCCTCCCATATATTTCTTGATCTTCCCCTGTTGCTGTTCATTTGTATTTTAGCTGTCCATATCCTCTTACCTGACTGTTCCCTTTTCATTCATCCACATTTCATATGTTTAAATTTATTTGCTAGTATTCTTCACATAGGTAACATGTCGTCTGCAAATACTCCTTCACTTATTTTTATTATTGTACATGTAATTTCTTTATTAGGGTAAACAACAGCGGGCACAGGCTCCCTCCTTGTCGTAGCCCTGTACTTGTTGTAAATGTTTCGTTTTGACCGCCGACACCGAACGGAGAAGAGGAGACTTGAGAAATGGTCCCATATTCATAAACATTCAAATTCGAAAATCGCCCCCGAAGGGGTGGATAGCACAAATTTTCTCGAAAATCGAAAATTCGATATGCCAGAATTAAAGACACTATCCGGAAACTTTTAAATAGAACATTTTCTCAAAAGAGTTACGGTTTCCAACTTACAGCAATGGAAAATTCTGTAATATGTGTATTTCCTCCGCGATGTTTTGTGATTTCTGAATAACAAGTACAACAAAGAAAATACATGGGTAATAGAATAAGTATATTTCTTGGGTATTAGTGAATGTTCAACAACGAATTTCATGATTAATGTTTCATTCAAAAGTGTGAAATAAATATTGTTTACCAAAAATTGGAACGACTTTTTAATTGGGGCACTGAAATATGCAAAATAATATTAATTCTATTAGCGCTGGTACTTTTAAAATTGAAGATGAAGAACTAATAAAGTCGGTAGAATTTTTGGTGAAAATATTTTTGAAAGACAACGTTTTTGAAAGATAAGACAATGGATTAAAAATTCCAGATCAAAGTGAATGTTTACAGAATATTATTTCACTTAATTTAAGTAGTATAATCTACAGATAAGCTTGTGTAAATATTTGAATAGTAGGTATTGCTCATAACTAATTATTGAATATATATAGAGATATGGAAGATTAATCAATGGCCTTTAAAATTTCAATTTAATAAAAAAATGAATTATCAAACTAACTTGAGTTGCACTGTTCTTTGGTAAACATTTTAAAAACAAAAATGACAAATTCACATTTTTAAATTCATATTTGTCTATGATTGGCGTCGCCTAATTTTTGTTTAAGTAGAACATTTCACATTGTTTTGTGAATTCAGGAAATAGGCTGTGATAGACAAACTTCATAGTGATCTATTTTACAAGGGTTGAGCTTTTTCATCACTTAAAGGGAGCACAGACTATGGAAATCTGACAGATACCCACTACTAGAACACAAAACCAAAAAACAAAAAACAGCAACATCATGTCTGCTGTCTAGATTCTAGCGCCAAGTAAATTCAGTTGATACTTACATTTAAATATTTTTCATCAAAAATTGGACCTACTCTATTAGTTCATGCACTGAAAAATGCAAAATAATATTAATTTTATTTGTGCTGGTACTTTGGAAGTTGTCCAATTGTAGTTAGATAGAAGACTTTTGGCAAGCAACTTTTCCCAAAAAAATATTTATGTAACATTAGTCATGAAAATCGTTGAACGTTCACAATTACCAAACATGATAGTACTTATCCTATTACCCATGTATATTCTTTGCTTGTACTTGTTGTTATTCACAGATTTCAAAACATCGCGGCAGAAATTTCAGACTTTACTACCGCTGTAACTCGAAAGCCTTAGCTTCTTTTGAAAAATATCCAACTTAAATGTTGCTACATATAATCTCTTCTTTAATTTTGCCGTCTCATATTTTCAATTTTCGAAGAAAAATGCCCCTTCTACATAGCGGAAATACAAATATTTCAGACTTTACAATTGCTGTAACTCGAAAACCGTAGCATTTTTGAAGAAATGTTCAATTTTAACGTTTCCGGATATGGTCTCAGTTTTAATTCTAACGTCTCGAGAAAAATTGATCCCTCCACCCTTTCGGGGGTTCTTTTAAGTGGGGAGGAGATCTTCTATTTGAGTTATTTCAAATATGGGATCATTTCTCAACTATTTTCTTTCAAATGAATCAAAAATCATCAAAGTCGGAGCACGTTTACTTTACTTTTTACTTAAATACAACCGAATCGTATAGGTCCTGCTTTTTTGAAATCGGTCAAAAATTATTTATGTTTCAGTTCTTACCTATCGAAAGAAACGTCTCCACAATTGATCAGAATCCTAATTTCGTGTATATTATCAATTTCATTTGCCAGAGTAATGTTTAGCAAATTCCAGCAGTACAAAAAATTTGATTGATTATATTGTTTCTCGAAATGAAAAAACAATATCTACCTTCTCGGGAATGGTATGGGAATTGATTTAATATTAAAAATGATATATATACACCGATATTTATAGATATTTCATAAGAAATTTATATGAAATTAAGTCAAGCGTTATTCCTGTAAACATTTTCATTATACGAAATCACCGTTATCATATAGCTTTGACGTAAATTGATATAAAACTCTTATAAATGTAAAAAAAACATGTTCTCGTCTAAATGACAAATCGCGTTATCTTTTTTAAAGCTGAAAACTCAGCAACATAATATTTTAGCAACGGCAGTGCTTTTCATGTTGCTTTATCTTTATTAGATTTTATGCCGTGAGGGATGATTATTTTATTTTGGGACTCGCGTTGTAACTATATTCAATTTTACATCGATACGATTATGATGTTACAGCAATGTCAAAAATGAACAAACAGGTGGCAATTTAGTGATTCCTCCTGGATCGGAAAAACAATCTACTATCCCTCTCAGTAGGCACTTGTAATTGTAATCGAGCCAAAATTGTAATTTTGACAAATCTCTACATTTTAAAGTCTATTGCGTTGGATAAAATTGTTTTTTGGGAATATGAGCTGATTGGATTTGACAAGCAATTGAAAATGATCTAGAATCTAGTACCAGAAAAATTGGCAGGCATTTAAATTTGTGTCACGTAATCGTATGGGAAATTTCAAATAAATATTTGCTGTATCCTTATCCTATCCTAATAAGTGGGCCGAAGAAAACCCACACGCTATAAAGGAATCGAATTTCCAGAAACAATTTCCAATTTACGTGTGGGTCGGTATCATTGGTGATTATTCGATAGGACCTTGTTCCAACCAAGGCGTCCTTACAGAAATCCTTAACTAGATTTTCTTCAAAATTGTTTACCTGTGTTACTTCAATATGTTCCGCTTTTAACGCGCCAACAAATGTGGTTTATGCATGATGGGTGTTCCGTCTCATTTTAGCATTTTAGTTCGTCAATTCCTAGGTGAAGCTTATGAAAATCGCTGGATAGGTCGTGAAGGACCTCAATTTTGGACAGCTAGATCACCTGATTTGAATAGATTAGATCAAAAAACATTGGTGTATTCTGCTCTAGTTCAGACTCAGCCTCTTCTGCTACTTGGCTGGATCAATTCTCCTCTCAGCCTGAAGAGATTGATTTCACTGTTAGGGGAAGAAAAGATACTATTTTGAAGTCAAGGTCCTCTAAAGCTTGAACATTTGTTGACAACCGGACACATCTTACTTGATTACAATTCATTAATTTTTCATATGCATCTCTAAAAAAATATTTGAAACATAGTTCATTAGACGACTTGATACATTCTGGAGGTAGGAACTGATTTATTTTCATTAACTTAGATTTATTCATTCGTCTCACAGTTGTTCAATAAAAGATTTCGTGTCGTCTAAAAAAATAACATCTCATCATTATTCAGTTTATTTATACAAAGACAGATAACTTTATTCTCACAGGCTACTGAACAGACTTTCAGTATCTTTCAATATATCTGACTTTGTCTGATATATTTTCTCAATAAGATAGAAGCAAATCGTTGCAATAACTTAGCATTTTCTTGCCAAACTCTTTTATTTGTCTATATATATACCTCCATTGTGTTCGAATGGTTTTCGACTGATCTCCCAAATATTTGAAAAGTAAATTGACATATCATAAGTATCAAAGTTGCATCTTGATGGGACAACACATCGGTTAGATGGGATTCCGGGTAAAATGTTTTTTTCTTCTTCTATATCTACCTCTATTTCATTGTAGATGAGCGCCTTTGGGTGGAAATCTACTCGCTTCTAAATCAATTGGAATACCCAAAAGCGTATTCCAAAAAGAAATCAACAGCCAGTCGTAGAGAAGCTGCGAGGGGTTGATTTAATCTTTGGAATTGCTAAAGCATAAATAAGTCCAAGGGTGGCATTTCCATGGGAGAGCGTTCAGGTTATTTAGGAGATCGATATGTGATATACCTAGGACAGTAGATTCAATTTAATTTAGATAATAAAACACATAAATTTCAAGTGGCATCATTTTTTTTAACAACTCAATTAGATGATTTACTAATAAATAACTTAAGAGAAAACTAGGACTGGTTTCGTTAGTTAATAAGGAAGTTGACATCGGCTAGATCAACGTAAAAAATTTCAATCACAAGAAATTTTGACAAACCTCTAATATCTTGTATATATTGTATACCCTGTATACGGTGTTGGAAAAAACGCGTTCATCTCGTGTTGTGAGCTACAAGATTATCTCTTTTCAACATCCCATTAATCTTGCAAAAAATAAACCACCATGGCGTATGCTCCCGAGGCGTCAGTCGTCGTTCATAAACTGATCGCCGTATTTTCTTCTACTACTACTATTTTTCTCCCGAAATCGCAAAGAAACACATGCTCGATGCCGGCGGCGGCTTGGGTCTGCTCCATTACTTCCCATGAATAAAAAGCCGCAGATTATGCGACTTTATTCGGACTCGGCACACACAGAGGCCTTCTCACTTTTTGTTCATCTGCACGGGGCTCAAGATATCCTCAACCACACTAATAGATCCCGGATTCCCGGATAATATATATATACTTTAGCCCAACTCTCTCTGGATGGACTTTTAAGCCTCGCATTGAAGTGGTGGCTACTTTATCCTTGTTCCACTCACACCAAAGTGCTTTTTCTTTCAATGGGATTGTCTTGGAAGAGAAAAACCCTCTACAACACGTATTTTCATAGTGCCAGTAATATTGTGGATATATCTGATGTTTTGCTCGTTTGAGGATCTAACATTCGAAAAAGGTACTTTTTATTTTTTCTTCGAAATAGTTATTTTTTCACATAATGTGGTCACAAAATATATATATAAAAGCCGAAAATGTTGTTTTGTAATGGTTCATGGTTCTCACATTTTTACGTTCTCGAGTAGGTCTCATTGAAACTGATTTAAAAAACCGAATATCTTAAAAAAATATGGAGGTATCTGTTTTAAGTATATGCAAGCAATTTAATAACGACTTTAAATATAATAAACAAAAACGAGACAAGTGTGAGTTGAACTCGCGTTAAGAAGGTTCCGTACGATGTTATCTATCTATGTTTTTTGGTACGTGCTATATTTACCATATTATTCTAAGATCATGGACTTTCTCCGAAATCTATAAGTAGAAAACTAATTTCTGCATTTAAAAAAAATGATTCAGTTGTTTCGGTCAAAATTCGTCTATTTTCTGGAATAACTTGGAAATTTTTCATTTTAAAATTACAAAAAAATACATTTGAGATCCTCACAACAAGCCCTTTCATTTTATATGTCACATGGTACAGTTAGCATTTTTTAAGTCTTCATCTTGCTCCCACCAAAAAAATAATATGGCATTTATTTACATCGATTTTTGAGAAAATCCCCCCCTTCGGGATCAGTTTTCAAAGGGATGGAGATTTCGTATTTAAGTTTTTATGAATATGGGACCATTTCTCAAGTCTCCTCTTTCAAATAAATCAAAAATCATCAAAATATTTTAAACAGCGCGCCCACAAACCAAAAAAAAAACAAACAGACAGTCGAATTATATACCTCCTCCGGTTGGGTTCGTCGGTCAAAGATAAAAGCTGCTAAGTTGACCAATTACATACTAAATTTCGGCCTAACAAGTTTTTCACATAAAAAAATTCCCGTTACGGAGATCTGGGGGCATTTTCTTTGGAATATTTTGAATTGGAGATTTTTTGAAAAAGTTTCTTTGAGCTACTTTTCAAATATGTTTGTACTTGCATTAACAAAAACTTTATATTGTAAATATTTTCGGATTATGATGATTTCTTTTACATTTATTTAAGTCGGTTTGATGGTCTCATATTCATTTTTGTTTTTGATTGAATATATATGTACCAATATCTCAAAAATACTCTTAATTAGGAAAGGGGAGTACATTTTTGGAAAATTGTATATTTAAGGACTGATTTATTCTTGACCGACTTCCCAAACGGAGGATGTATTGCGTACATTTTTTATGTTCTTTTGAGCGTTTTTTTTAATTTTTGGCCGACGAACCCCAAACGGAGGAGGTATACAATTCGACTGTCTGCTTTTTTTTAGTTTGTTCGCGCGTTGTATATATTAAACGTACTCTGATTTTGATGATTTCTGATTCATTTGAAAGAGAAGGTTGGAAATTTTGGTCCCATATTCATAAAAACATAAACCGATATCTCCTTTCCTCCAAAAATCGCCCCCGAAGGTGTGGAGAGAGCAAATTTTCTTGAAAGTCGAAAAAAAAAGATAGGACGATATCCGGAAAACTTTAAATTGAACATTTTTTAAAAGAGTTACGGTTTTTGATAGAGGCATGTTAAATTCTTAAATATATGTATTTTTGATATGTGGAGAGGGTGATTTCTTTCGAAAATTGAAAATCTGTGGGTATTACATGAAAGACATAATTATTTGTAGCAACATTTATAATGAACATTTTTTCCTTATGGTTACGGTTTTCCAGTTAAATCGGTGTTAAAATGGTAACATTTAAAATACTTTTTATTTTAAGATCTCAATAATAACAACTACAAGCAAAGAATATACATGGGTAATAGAATAAGTACTATTTTCATTGGTATTATTGAACGTTCAACGATTTTCGTGACGAATGTTACACTCAAAAGTGTTGAATAAATATTTTTTCCAAAAAATTGGACCGACGTTAACAGTTGGTGCACTGAAAATATAATATAAGATTAATTGGTGCTGGTACTTGTGAAGTTGGTGTGAGAAGTTCTCAATATAACTGCAACTGCACAACTTCAAAAGTAACAGCACCAATAGAAATAATATTATTTTATATTTTTCAGTGCACCATCTAATAACTGCGGTTCAATTTTTTGTAAGAAATATTTATAAAGAGGAATGTTGAGGAATGGTGTGATTTACCTATCAATTTCTCGTTCATATGACATTGTTTAATGAAAGCATTCTTTTTATTATATTTTGTGCGTGTATTTGTAGGATAAACTACAATGTAATTTGATATTTATTCAAAATAATTCTCTACATTTCAGAAAATTACAAACTCACAACTTAGAAAAGAGCTCGGTATTTTCTAATAATAGTCTTACGGACCTCGACTCTTTATCTTCATTAATTATTTCCAATGACTCATTTTCAAGATCCCTTTGTGCTTAAGCTTTAAAATATGTTGGCTTGATATTTTTATTCGTATGGAAACAACGTATATCATATAGAAAATTCTATTTTGGAGAAACCATTCATTATTCAAAGGTGTATTGTAATGGTTATCTGTTTGAATGGACATCAAAAAAAAATAAAAAATTAAATGCTAATACCTCCGATCCTGCCGCCAGTTGTTCATCCGGAAAGAGCAATGCGCTCTGACCGTCCAATCAATAAAAAGGGTTGGGAAAAAAAATTTGATCTGCTTTATGTTCGCCTTGCTGGACTTTAATCAAAATCAACAAGATTTATTTTGTGTCTGCTATAACTGTTCGATGGGATGGAAAGCAACGATGGGACGTTTGACTACCAAAAAAAAAAGTAAATTCACATTTCTACGTACGACATTCACAATATATGTAACATGTTGCTATGAATGAAAATGAAATAAATATTTTTTACAAAAAGTTGGACCGACGTTATTAGTTGGTGCACTGAAAAGTATAAAATAATATTAATTCTATTGGTGCTGGTGCTTTTGAAGTTGTGCAGTCACAAGTACCAGCACCAATAGAATTAATATTATTTCATATTTTTCAGTGCCCCAACTAATAACGTGGGTCCAATTTTTTGTAAAAAATATTTATTTCACACTTTTGAGTGTAATATTAGTCACGAAAATCGTTGAACATTCAATAATACCAATGAATATAGGACTTATCCTATTACCCACGTATATTCCTTGCTTGTAGTTGTTATTATTGAGATCTCAGAACATTGCTGCCGAAATACGCTTGAATATTTTAGTTGTTACCATCTTAACACCGATTTTACTCGAAAACCGTAACTCTAAGGGAAAAATATTCATTATAAATGTTGCTACAAATAATTATGTCCTTCATGTACTGCCCACAGATTTTTAATTTTCGACAGAAATCGCCCTCTCCACATTGCACATTTGAGAGTTTAACATGCGTCTATCTCGAAAACCGTAACTCTTTTGAAAAAATATTCAATTCAAACGTTTCCGGATATTGTCCTATCTTTAATTATACCAGCTCAGGTGTTTCAATTTTCAAGAAAATTTGTCCCTTCCATCCCGGCGGTTTTCGGAGGGAAGGAGATGTCGGATTCCCGTTTTTATGAATATGGGATCATTTCTCAAGAGTCCTCTTTCAAATGAATCAAAAATCATCAGAATCGGAGTACTATTACTATATGAAAGGCAGGCACAAACCAAGAAAAGAACACAGTCAAAAAAATAGAGGTATCATTGCACTCGAAAATTTCGAGAACATCATCAAAATCTGCGACTTTGTCATAAAGCGCCATCTACCGACTCGGAAAATAATTGAACTCAAAATGTAATTATTCTAGTAGAGGCACCCAAAAGCAATTTAAAATGAAATAAAGTTATTCAAAATAGGCCGACCAAAAAAAAATTATTCAGTTTTTTCAAACCAATATTTATTTCTAATATATTTGTTATTAGAGTTTCTTTCGCCGGATCTCCTCCCCTTCATCTGTAAAGATAACAATATATAAAATATGAAAAAAAAGAGTGGTACTGTAAAAAAATCAGTTATGTCATATTGACAAAAATGAAAATGTAGTTCGACATTTTCTTTTTCAAAGACCAAACAATTTAAACATCATGACTTTGATCTCTGGCAATTTACTAACTTTTCTTGAATTACAAACTATCTTTCAGTGATAAACTTAACAAAAAAAGTCATTACCACTTTACTACGTAGTAGATGACAAAGTTCTATCGAAATGTGGTGTCACTTTTTGTCCATCCCTTTTGAGATATCTATAGTAAGTATGAGATTATCATGGTTTGCTCTATCCGTAATCTGGTGTCAGGAATTATGCAGGAGCCAACTTGTCAGGGACATCATCAACAAAAGTTTTGGCACTAGGGAGGGTAGAGAATGTATATTTAGATGGGGAAATTTGTATTGGATTGGAAAGTTAAATTATTATAATTACGTATAAAATAAGCTTCTCTGAAGCTTACCAACGTCAACCTTACTGTTTTGTAACTATTTATTATTTTGTGGCGATGTAATTTGCAATGTGATTAAGTTTTCCATATATATTTTCTGTTTTGAAACCAAATTCACACTTTTAAAAAGCACTGAAATATTACCTAAGACTGAGTAACGTCAAATTTGAAATTTTAATAACTGAAACAATTTGCTGTTTTCTACAACAAATTTTGATCACTCAAATAAACGGTTATTTTTTAAAGTGTTTGTTCCATCGCTATTATTTTGAAACTATTTATACGTCTGATTTTTGTAGCAAAGTTGAATATGATATCTTTGAAAAATATTCTATGTATAATATATAAATTTCTAAAAAATATATATTTTTGAATTCTGTATTGACATATAGCCTTGAATATTCAAACGATTGTAAAGATAGATATATTTCTATACGAAATTTACCTAAAAATAATAATCGATCCCTACTATACTAGAGCATAAACAAGTTTTAGTTATGGAATTTTCAATTTTATCTAGCCAAAAAAGGTTCTATCAAGCAATGTCTGTACTTCTAATATTTCGTCATAAATAAATTAATGTTTTTTTTTTCGGGAGCATCATAATCTTGAAACAATATTGATAATCAATTACTGGTTAAATAATTCTGGAAAATCCCTTTATTTTAACACTGATTGAAGTCGAGAACATCATGATATGCGTTGTTAATCTCTTCTTATCATTATTATATATTATTCATTTTACAATTATCTCAATAATAATTATTGTATAATGCAAAGATTGATTGTCTGTCCTCAATTGGATTATCTTAATTATGTCTGATTTTTTTTTTGTCTGTGAATAGATGTATCAAAAGTTCCACTTATTATAAACTAAACATACGTGGGTCCATAAATTATAGAATAAAATTCATTAATTGTAAATGAATATTTTATGGATTTTATTCCTTACTTTACAGCTTCACTGCATAGACTTTATAATAAGTTGAATCATTTGAAGAAATTGAAATGTCATGTCTTTGATTTGGATTTTTGGGTTAGGATAGATTAGGTTAGATTTGGTTTGTTTATGTTGGGTTAGGATAGCTTAAATTAGGTTAGGTTAGGTTTGGTTAGCTTAGGTTAGGATAACTTAGATCAAGTTTATTTAGTTTTGGTTAGCTTAGGTTAGCTTAGCTAATGTTCGGTTTGGTAGCTTAGATTAGATTTGCTAGGTTTAGCTTAGGTTAGGATAGCTTACATTAGTTAGGTTAGGTTAGGTTAGGTAAGTTCAGTTTTGGTAAGGATGCTTATATTAGTGTAGGTTAGTTTAGTATAGCTTAAATCAGGTTTTTTTAGTTTTGGTCAGGTTAGCTTGGATTAGGTTTAGTAAATTTAGTTTAGGTAAGGATAAATTAGGTTATGTTAGGTTTGGTCAGTTTAGGTTAGGTTAGGATAGCTTAGATCTGGTTTGGTTAGGTTAAGTTTGCTTAGTTCAGGTTTGGATTGCTTAGATAGAGTAAGGTTAGGCTAGATAAGGTTTTTTTCTTATTTCTTTTCTTCAACAACATTTCAAATTCTACATGACCTAAGTTATTTGAATAAAATGTGTACCTTCTAACTATACAAAAAAAACTATTTTTTGTTAGGTTCGGCTGATAGAAAGAACACATTTTATGGGGAGTAATGATAGAATCTCCTCTTTGTGGTATACATTGGGTTAAACAAAAGATCTATTACCAACAGATGCCAGACCAGGTATTAGGGCGTTAACTGACAGGCGATTATTTGAAATGTTAGCAATAAAATAATGAGAAATAATAAAAGTATGATTATAACTTCTTGTAATTGTGAAACTAGATGCACATACATCACAGTTTATTCTGCTCAGATAAAGAAAAATAAATGGAATATATCAATATTATAATATACAAGAACAATCTTACACGTATTGCTTGATACAAGCACTTTAACTTGCTAGCAAAAATAGCCAAGATATAATATCATATTATTCTGATGTTCTCCAAACATTCCTTCTTCAACATCGACTGCTACCTATTTATTTTGGTTCAATAAGCACCTATCTGGAATATGAAATAATAATAATGTTAGCTATTGTTTGCTGTTCGCATACAGGAACACGAATTTTCAACGTCACCGAGTACACCTTGATGTGTGAAGGTGTAGTATCTGAATAATATCCGATTATAGCACGAATCAACAATGGAGCAAAAGCACTTCGTGATGATTCAATAAAGCCCATAATATTTACGTACGCCGAATAGCTTGAAGCGTCTATATAACACATCTCTTGAATTTTACCTGGTGCGATTCAGTATGATATTCGTACCCATTTAGGTATTTGTTTATTTCGACAAAGAAGTGTAGCAAACCTTACACATTCTTTGATTTGCTCGCCGAAGCCTATTAATACAATAATTGAATCAACCCTACGATGACATATGTCAAAATTGATTTGATTGTTTTGATAAACAATTCTTATTCAACTCAGTCTCATAATGTCATATGTCAAAACTGTGATCATCTTTGCTTTCTTAGCTTAAAGAAGGAGAATAATGCTGACGTTCAAGAGCAGTATAGTTTCATCAATTGTTTTATTTTCTTACATTATCAAGATTTTAATCGAATTACTAATTAATTTTTAAATAAGATATTTTTTCAATGAATTTGAAACTAATAACATTTTTGTGTAGCCAATGAAGATACTTTTCAAATGAGGTTTTACCCAGAAGCTCATCCAAAGACCTGTTCATCTTTATATTCTTATCTAATTTATTCCTTTTCTTCGTTATCTTATCTAATTCTTCTTCATTATCATTCTTGTTTGATTATTCTTCTACGATCTCTATATTCTTGCCTATTCTTGGTTATCATCTAGTCGAATTCTGGACTGCTCTTCTTTACCTTGCTGGTGTTCATCACATGTTCTCAGCAAAATGCGAGTGATCCCACTTCTGACACCAATTGTAAAGTTTAGTCCTATGCTCAACGGTATGGGTATCGTTCATTAGTGTAATTCACTCCACAGTTCTCAGTTTGGCTTCAAATTTTATTTTAAATACTTTGTATTCAACTTTGCGTCGTAGTAGGTACATCTTGCCACCACTTGCTACTCTAACAATTATTGGACCTGTCACCAACTTTAGTGTCTGGACTCAAATTATTACTCTCATCGATGACTCATTCTGGGGATCGACGCGGCTTTATATAATTGAATTTCACATAACATCGATCAAACTCACAATCAAAATGTAGTTTACATTTACTTTCTTGACGTTTGTAGAATAAATCTACTAGTTACTGAATTAATTAATGAAACAAATAGGCATTAAATATAGCAAATAAGGTAGTTAAACAAATAGATGCTAAAACAAATAATAATCATAAGTACATGTATCCACGCAACAATATATTTTTGATTGCTATCCCAGCAAAAAGTGAGTGTGTGAAGTCGTCCATTTGATGTATATAGGTACAATGACTTTTTTTGAGCCAGAGTTCCCTGTAATTTACAAGGAAGTGAATGTAAAATTATGTAAAGCATTGTGTCGAGAGTTTGCTTTGCTGAATTTCTCAACATACCACCAATTAAGGTTCACCTTGGAGGTTGAAGCGTTTGTGAAACTTTAATCAGGCTTGTCGAATTGTATTATCTTACAGAGTTAACTTCCAGGTATCTTCCTAACATTATCCATATTATAATGGCTCTTATATTATTAACATCCCAGAGGAAGTTAATGTAATGGGACTGATTTTGTGAATCCCCAACTTTTGCATATCTCCACGTTTCAAAGTCAAGGGATTCCAAATTCAACGTTTCTATCGAGACAACTTTGATTACAGCATTACGGTTTCGTTTTGTGATCGGATTTACCGAATCCTAAAAACGCGGAATACAATCAATTTATCAAGAACGCTCAAAGAACGAAATATAACGAGAATTGATTAAAGAAGGTATAACTTAAGTAATAAAATTATCACAATTATCCGTTCTCTAATTGACCTATCAGTTCGTTGCTGACCTTTGAATTCTTAAGGCTACCAAGACCCTCAACCGTGTCACATGTAATGAGGGTATATCGATCGCGACAAAACACTTTCACACGAATGAAAAGAAGAAATAGAAAAAGAAAAACAAACCTAATCGCCACATCGTTCATTCAAAACTACCCTCTTGTCGTAATACGATAATTACGACATAAATACAGAGTGTTATTTTGTATTGCTGACGAATACGAACAGAAATGCACGCATATGTATATACATATATATCTACCTTATCCGTTATTAACTAATATAAGGTCGGTCATTCTTGTAGCTATTTTTGAACTAATCCTTTGCCATGTAAGACGGAATGTCTGCATAACACGCGATTCTGCCGGAGCAACGTTGCTTGCTATAGCCTATAGCAGTATTGGTTACGTAATATGAAATGCGGCAGGATGTCCGTCCTGTTGACCTCGGACGTTTACATGAACTTGATACTCTTTTTTGACCGACGAACCACACGGAGGAGGTGTACAATATCTGCATGTTTTTTTTTTATGAATGTTTGCGACTTTGAAATAGGAAACGTGCTCCGATTTTCATGATTTGATTTTCAAGACTATTGAGAATTAACCCCACTGAAGAAAAAAACCACATTCAATATGTCCATCCCCTCCAAAACTTTTCTCAAAGAAGGGGTGGAGGCGGCATTTTTTTTTTCTAAAATCGAAAATTTGAGACGACAAAATTAAAGAAGAGCCTATATCCGGACATTTAAGTAAACTTTTAACATACCAATGTCTGTTTCGGAGGTTAAAAATAATCTAAACAGGAGTGTATTAATCAACGAAACAAACTTCAACCATTATTAAAATTAATTTATCTTTACGCATAGCGTAGCCTCTAGTAATGAAATTAGACAGCCCACAATTTTTTTAATTCCTTAAATTCCGGTTTTTGTGGGTAATTTGTCTTTGATTTGATGTATGGGACCCATGTAGGAATTTATTTTATTTTTCAAAAACTAATGCATCTGACAATGTGTCTATTCCAAAAGACTTGTTATGTACGATATGTTCCTCCACATCTAGGTAAATATTCAAGCGTCTGTAATCTAAAATTAGGCTGAATCAATTCCTTTGAGTCAACTATAGTATACCATACCTGGAAATACAATCTGGAAAATAGTTCTACCGGCAGCCAAAATCAGGGCATGTCAGATATGGCATGAGATTGAATGAGTGTGCAGCTAAATCGTCGGAAACACGCGATGCACTCTAAATGAATACAGAAAAAGCTACCGATATGCACTTTGATTTTCTTTCTTGGTGAAAGGTGTAGCTTATATGGATAAATTGATTGTTATGTAATTTATTGGAAGTAACATTTAGTATAGAGTTTTAGTTGTTGACTCAAAACTTGAATGTAATTACCTTGTGCTACAATCATCAAGTTTAGAACAAAAAAGAAAAAACAGAGTCAGTCATAAGGACTGACTGAATCTGAATCTGATGTTGTGTAATTAAAGATAAGACAATATCCGGAAACGTTTGAATTGAATATTTTTTCAAAAGAGTTACGGTTTTCGAGATAGACGCATGTTAAATTCTCAAATGTGCAATGTGGAGAGGGCAATTTCTGTCGAAAATTGAAAATCTGAGGGCAGTACATGAAGGACATAATTATTTGTAGCAACATTTATAATGAACATTTTCCCCTTAGAATTACGGCTTTCGAGTAAACTCGGTGTTAAAATGGTAACAACTAAAATCTTCGAGCGTATTTCCGCAGCGATGTTCTGAGATCTCATTGGTCGTGTCCACAGCAGTGTCTGATTACCAATCGATTAGTAATCAGGTAATCAAAAAGTTGACGTCTTTATGTGACAGCTATCAGAAAACCATAGTGTACATAAAATATATTTTGTTTCAGATATTTCCCAATTCTATTATGGACCTCTATCGTTCCGTTTACCACAGAATCTTTTTCATTATAAACATATTGAATAGAAAATACGTTTTCTTCTTCCATTTTCAATTCCTCTAATATGTGTAATTGTCGAATTAAATTATTTCAAATCATTTGACAAGTGTCAGTTTGACAAATGATGCATCAGTAATCAGTCGTGTCCACAAGATACCGATTTTTGATTACTGATTACTAATCGATTAGTAATCAGGCACTGCTGTGGACACGACCATTAATAACAACTACAAGCAAGGAATATACGTGGGTAATAGGATAAGTACTATCTTCATTGGTATTAGTGAACGTTCAAAGATTTTCGTGACTAATGTTACACTCAAAAGTGTGAAATAAATATTTTTTACAAAAAATTGGACCGACGTTATTAGTTGGTGCACTGAAAATTATAAAATAATATAAATTCTATTGGTGCTGGTACTTGAGAAGTTGGTGCCAAAAGTTATCAATCTACCTGCAACTGCACAACTTCAAAAGTAACATCACGAATAGAATAAATAATATTTTATACTTTTCAGTACACCAACTAATAACGTCGGTCCATTTTTTTGTAAAAAATGGTAACTGGAATAAGAAACAAATATGCTAGACTGGAATTTATCTAAGTATTGTGTAAAAACTGCATCGATCGTTCTTTTATATTTTTTAGTACTTAATTTTTGATCATTAGACACAGTCAAATCTAATGCTTCATTAAGAAATTCAATTAGTGGTAGGTTTTTATCATATGCAAAGTTGATATTGAAGTTCCCACATAATATCATCGAAATATTGTCACATCTTTCACCAAATCGTTTTTCGAGTATGTCAGAACCTTCTTTCGTATAGATCATCAATTTTTCGATATTAAATATGAAAAAATCTTATTAAATACTTACAAATCTGTGCACTTTATAATATTAATTGCAAGATGTATTGCAGATATTAAATATTAGAAAAATAAATAATATCAAAATTGTTCGAAATATTCGTCAATAAATCCTTTGTCTTAGTCATTAATTTTTCTACATAATTACATCAAGTTCTCACTATTGCACTGACCAGTAATTCTACAAATAATCAATTCAAATTGTATTAGCAGAGAAGAGAGACGTGGTATTAGTGTATATATGTGTATAATACATGACACTGAACGCTATACTCTGCGCAATACATCACAAGCACGTCAAGGTCATCGGTGTCGCGAGCTGGGGAGATTTTACTCACCCGAAAAACACCTAACGTGCCTATAGAAGTGCATTATTTCATAGGCGAGCTGTTATTTTTTTTGGTTACCGTCAAACGTTGCCTAGCTGCCCAACTGGAAATGGTTTAAGCCAACTGATTGACTGTCATGCTTTATTGTTAATTTATTGTCATATGATCTCCAAAAAAATCTCAGTTTCTTAAATTATCTGTTTCTTTATACAGTCCTTATGAAAGCTAACCTCGCTTTTTTACTTGTCACTAAAATCACCATTATATGTCCATAGTCTTCACCCTAGTCCTGAAACTTTTGTAAATGTTATACTATAATACTGTAACGTGAATACTTACCCGAATAATGAACTACACACACAATGCACATTACAGAAAACACGGGAGACATCAGAGGCAACGAGAATAAGTCCTGGTCTAAAATCGAAGCCATAAACTGAGAAATAACCTCCAGAAACAACGAAAACAACACTGGAATCATCTAGAGCTTTTTAGGTTAGATATATAATGCCGATGGCAATGACAGGATAGTTAGTCAGTCATAGATCACAATCGGTCATAGGTCATAGACAGTAGAAAGTCGTATATAGTCAGAGAAATAAGTGTGAATATAAATGTGTATATAGACGGGTAGTTCTTGTATTTACACCAATAACTACCCGTAAGTGAAAATAAATCAAACCCAGTTTTAATATAAATCCTCCTTACAATATTTACCTGTGTAGCAAAACTACATATTAGTGTACCAAAAACCCTTTAGTTCATCTCGTGAGGCTTAATTACTCTCAAGTAAACTCTCATCGCTACAACTAGATAATCGACCACATACTTTGTCAATACGAATCTCAACTGATCAAAGGTCAAAGTGCATTAGAGATTGTAAAGTTACATATATATATATATATATATATATATATATATATATATATATATATAACTGTTAGTCAGCCACGAAAACTAATGAATTATATATATATATATATATATATATATATATATATATATATATATATATATATATATATATATATATATATAAGACGCCGCCTCAAGAAGATTGAATGAATGTTATCATCTCAAATATATAATTCGTGAACGACATGTTCGATGTGCTCGGTTAGTTATTGACTCGCAATTTATATGTCAAGCGTGTTGTGTGCTCCCTCGAAATATTGAATTCCTGTCTATATTATAGTGATAGAGACTCTGGGAGAGACGAGAACGAAATGATATATCTATAATAGCTTCAATATTACAGGATGGTCCAAATTATAATGGAGAAACTTCAACAGTGTATTCAGCAGATAAAAAAAATAAAAAAGTTCATATAAACTTATCTCCAAAAACGCTTCGTATTGGAGTTACGGGGAGTTCAAATATTGCGAAAAAATCGTTTTTTCTTTTTTTTAAGAAAATCTTTTAGATTTTGCTTTCAAACTTAGTAGGTATTATTGCCACTTAAAAACAAATTAATAACATGATGAACACTTGTTTTTGTTCTACCAGGCGTTCGTGAGACCATTTTAATTATTTTAAATAATAAAAAAGTACGCCAATGGCTTATCGCAATTTTGTTAATAAATTTAGATATGCTGATCAATTCTAAACAAAAATGATCTCTATAGTTGTTTCGCTAAAACGAACCGTTCTCAAGAGAAAAATAATGTTTGTTTGCATGTGCACCTAATATCTGAGGTTTGCAAATCAAATTAAGATAGTTGGCGCTATTTCAATTCGTCTTTATTTACATCACATTTGCAAACCTAAGATATTAGATGCACATGCAAACAAAAATTATTTTTTTCTTGAAAACGGTTCCTTTTAGCGAAAAGACTAACCAATTTTGTTTAGAATTGATCAGGATATCTAAATTTGTTAACAAAATTGCGATAAACCATTGACGAACATTTTTTTATTTAAAATAATTAAAGCGGTCTCACGAACGCCACTGGTAAAACAAAAACCAGTGTTTATCATGCTATAAATTCGTTTTTAATTGGCAATAATACATACTAAGTTTGAAAGCAAAATCTAGAAGAGTATCTTCAAAAATAAGAAAAAACGATTTTTTCGCAATATTTCAACACCCCGTATCTACAAAACGAATCGTTTTTGGAGATATGTTTATATTTATTAATTATTTTTATCTGCTGAATACACTGTTAAAGTTTCTCCATTATAATTCGGACCACCCTGTATATCATAAAATTCACAAGACGGCAGCAATAGCTATGTCTTAGAGATGCCAATATTGAGAAAACAACCAGCCAAGTGCACGTTAGACCACGCATTCGATGGGTTCCGTACAAGAAGTCTCTACCCATTACGTTTCGAGTTTAAAATCTCTCTGGACCACTTCTGAATATCATCTCACAATAACAAAGGCCCCGACTAAATTGGATAAAGTTCTGAGAAAAAAAAAATGCAGTATTTTTATTTCATTGCTGCCCCTTCATCAACTAATTGCCTAAACGAGATTTCATGAATTTCAAATACCTACCCAGCCAAATCAATCTCGTCATGCTTTGGACCTTTTAGGGTGTAAATAATAGATGTGGAAAATCTCGAGACGGATTTAAGTCGCAACATCAGGACGCATATTTCATGAATCCAGTCTGTGTTTAGCAGACAATCACCTCGATCTGTTGTAAAGGGCCTACCTTAGGTCTGGAGCATTGGCTCTGATAAATGAATTAATATTTGACATAGTATTGTTGAATTTTTTGAATATGATAATCACCGTTCAATAAAGACAGACAGTAGAGATTATCATTTGTAAATTATGTAACAGATTTGAATCAGAAATTTAATGTGGTTTAATACTGATTGCACCAAAGCCTTTTTTATTTCATTTATTCATTTTTTTATTTATTTCAGTAATGGTAGCATTTCACTGTCCTTCCAAATATATCGATTGTTAGAGACCAACATGTTCAGATTAAATACGAGTGGGCTAAGACTATCACCCTGCCTGATACCTTCTGGAGTGGAGATATCTTCTGTAAATTCTTCCCCAAAATTCAACAATTCTATTGACTTTCCTTTTATTTGTTTTATGGTATCAGTTATCGATCTGTCTTTTCTAAAGAGCCTTGCTGTTCTTCAGCGGAACTTATAATTGTGAACTTACAGCTAGGTAGGCATTTTTAAAATTTTCGAGTTAAGTGAATTTGACATCTATCTAGGCTCATGTTGCATTATCACAATTGTCAAATATACCCAAACATAATTAGTAAACTACTATAAATTACCAGAAAACGTAATCGTCTTAATTATGTACAGTACAAATTCAAAATATTAGTATAATGGATGAATCTCGATTTAAATATATTTTCATATTAACATAATCATTTGTGATAAATATGATTTATCCTACCAAATAATATAAATCAAAATTCCTAAGTAATTATAAAATACACCGTCACCTACTATTTATTAATTTATGACCTACCACAAATTTTTCTCCCGTTCTTCCATTCAAGTTGGAATGTCTCTTGTAGGTGAATTTTGTGTGCAAACTCCAAAATTATCCCCACGGCATGGTATATTTATTACCTCAACTAAAACAGAGTCATTTGTCATACAAACGTAAGCCATTCATAAATAAATTGAATCCCCTTACTCGCTCTATCTCTCTCTCTCTCTCTTTAGCGGCAGAACCAAAAACGATAAATGCCTGACTAAAATAAAAATAAAAAAAATCCAACGAACAGGTAGGAGGTGGAATTATTATTCCTCTATATTTATTTTATTAGGCGTACCTACGTTTCTGGCTGGTGTGCTCGTCTAGGTATTTATATTTTGTGGCTTCTATTTCACACATGGAATGACATAATATGCACATTTGTATCTAGTTATATATTATAAATGTTGTTGTTGAACACTGAAATGAGTTGAAGCTGGAGTTGGTAAATGACGGTTTGTTGCCGGTTATTTTTGTTTTTTTTTCTAAATGCAATTTGACGATTGTATAACATCTAACAATAAGGAGATTAGAGACGGGAAATACTATACATGTGATTTCTATTTTCAATTTGACAATTTTTAATATGAAAATACTAGCTGTTTTACCCGGTACTTCCTGGGCAAACAATTTCGTAGATTGTGCTACGAAATCATAAAGTAATTAAAAGTCTTGAGTAGAGAACCCTTCTATGAGAACTACTCGCACGTAGAACTAGTCCGAACACCAACCCAGATCAATCCACAAATATGCACCAAGCGAGAACAGCATGATAATTTTTCCTACATATGTATAGAGGATTTTCCAGTATGGAGCCCTCCACCTTTAAATTCCAGTCGCACTCACAGACTCTCACAAAACAGTCCGGTGACATACTACACACAATTATATACCGAAAAATCCACGAAAATTCAGATATAGAATCCTCAACCTAGGAGGCCCAGACACACATATATATCTTCAAGATTGCCTTGTTTATTGTCATGAAGTGAATGGTGGTCATATTTTGAAAATTTCATTTAATTGTAAAATAAATTGAAAAATACTTCCTAAACATTATCTGACTTTATTTCTTCCATTCTACTTAAAGTATACTTTATATTTACATATAGTTATAGCTTGATTTTGCATTCTTGACTGGTTTAATATTTGATAAAAGAGATTTTTGTTAGGGATGCTGTTATTTGATAAATATTATTCTTTGTATTAAGCCGAGCTTTCGAGAATGTTTATTCTCTTCGTCAGGGCAAAATTCGTGAATTTATAAGAAATTACCTACAATCAGAAATGTAATTTCTGTTGGAAGGTATGGCTGTTCTAAATTCAAAATGTTAATTTAATTAAAAAAAGCATTTTATTCACTGGAAATGAAACAGTTATAAATGTTTTCCATCTATTCAATAATTTGTCGTTACGCTCTACAAACTTTCCTGCAGTAGCTTGGGCGTCAAAGGTAAAAAGCTTGGTAAACATTATATTATTTGTTTTATCTCTCAAGATTTCTATTGATGTTCTCGTTCTAGTAGAGCAGATATTGTCACTATGTTTTTCATTTCAAGAGACGACAGATCATTATGAAAGCGAAGGCGCTTATTGTATGTATTCTTGTATATTCGATGATGAAGAAGAAGAAGAAACAGCAAAATAGGCCGTATTATTTTGGCTCGAGAACACGCGAGGCAAACATGACGAGATTTTCTTATTTCATTTGTCTCACAAGCGCACAATAACTGCTCCATTATCATCAGATACTAGAAGGAAATTTGTTTGACATTTGTTCTATACAGTTTGAGGATTTTTAATGATCTTTTCTTGTATTTATTTACCTGCAAGTTAATTCTTGTTATTTTAGTGATAATATTTGAAAGAAATGTTGGATTTTAGGAAAAATTTCAAATAATACCAGTTCTCTTACGTCACAGGTGCATTGGAATGATGGAAACTTGTCAAATCATAAAATCGGAATTGATTGCACTAGTATAGAGCTAATATCTTTAGTTACATTCATGCATTTATGCTTTAAAATATTAGTGGATTTCTTAAGAATAAAATCAAATAGTTATTATTAGGTATTGAAGAGATCATAATCAAAGAAATTTGATTTGATAATGACAGGTAAGGTCAACATTAGCTATGAAACATAACCTAAGAACATGTGGAAATTCCTATAAGTATTTCATAGATGAGTCATGTATCAACTATACAAACCTGGTAAACTGTATTACTCAAATTGATAACTTTTATCCATAAGTTTGTATATTTGTCCAGGTCAAATGTCAAATTAAAAGAAGTCACTTAAAGGTTCTTTGTTGATGACGTAGACATGTTGTTAAGTTGTATCAACTGTATACAATAGCTTTTTCATTAACACACGATGAATTATTAGTTCATCATGAAATTAAAACTGTCTCGGAATGTTTTTTTTTACTTGGAATAGAAAAAAAGTGTCTTATTTTGTATTCTGTGAGAAAATAAACCAGATGAATTTTGCTTGGTGAAGCAGAAACACAATTTTGCTCTTTATTGTCACTTTAAATTGCAAATGTTGCAAGAATGTCATTCTATAATCGAATCGAAGCCTTTTAGAGTCATTGATTATTGAACATTTATTCTTTTGGTATCCTTTTTTTATGTCGAAACAATATAAAACCTGTCTTACCCATTTCATGGATTTTATTTGGAGAATACTATACGAAAGTCAGGGAAAGAAAAGCAAAATAGAGTATGTCATTGATGAATCGTGTATAAATTGTGGAAATTGGGACATTTTTCTTTATCAAAAATGTTATTTATGTCTCGAAACATCATACGAGTACCAACCTATTCCTAGAAACAAATATGCAAAAACGTATTTTGGGAATCTGAGAAATTGATATGGATGTCATTATTGAGGTATTTTAGGGCGTTAATTGCGAAAATTGCATTTATTTTGAAACCCAAGACAGTGTAGGTATTTGACAAAATTAGAATCCAATATTGAGTAAACTGATTTTCAGATTTTTTTCATAAAAGGACATAAATAACGTTCTGATTAGCTGGTTCTCAGGGGATGATTCAAACAGGCTGAACTTTAGTTGCATTAGGTTGGAAAATTAAAGAAAATCATTAAAAATGTACTAGTAAGCTGTTTTTTCATTTCTGGTGGATGCGCCACAGCCAAACACATTTCTTGGAAAGGTCAAAGATGAGAGAATTTAGTCAAGCTAGATTTATCACGACAGGCCCTCATGACTGACCTATCTTCCCTTTCTGAGCAAGGTCCATTATATTTGAGACCACCTCTTGAATAATGGAGCAATATAATATCCAAACACTAAGTCCACATCGTTTGTAGATCCATTTTTCTTTTTCTTTTTAGTAATTTCATCTTCACATGCTTTGGCTTGCACACGTCTGTTTAGAAAAATTGACTTATATCCCTGACGAAAAAGAACAAGTTAAGAGAAAGGTTAAATACCTGGGCGATAGGTGATTTGAAATTTGTACCTTAAATTGAGTGAGCGGCTCTGGTGATGGTAACAGATTGGCGTTCTATTATTGGTTGTAAATTGAAACACTCTTGTACTTTGTTGTCGGTAAGGTAGATGTTGGTGTTTTTATCGATGGTGAGAATTACAGTAGAGTACAACCACTTGCACCAGATTGCAGACACTCGCCATATGTCAGTTTTGCCCTATGAAAGGTCAAAGGTCTTCAGCAAGGGTTTTGCTAGTAATAAAGAATTATGGAGCATTGAATTTGTTGTTTCAATGATTCAATTGAAGAAATGATGTTAATCTACTACAAATTATTGATTTTTGATCGTTTGATATTTGCAGATCAATCGTCTATTTAGGTAATAAAAAAATTATCATATCTATAATTTTAGAATGTACAAAATAACCAATAGATTTTTACCAAATGCCGTAAAAGTACTTGTGAAGCATGATGGACATTTTTAAGTGCATTTACTTTGATAAAATGTGGTAAGTATATGGGTTCCGTACATTTGTATCAAGGTAAAGAATAGAAAACTTAAGGACTTCATAGGAGAAATTTAACAGAATCTTAATATTCCTAAATATGATTCTGTTCGTGTTTGTGTCATTTTTACGCAAGGATGACATATTTGTCATAATGGATTTTGTGAATATAAATTATTTTCAATTACATTTATTATAGAGATCGTTTTTATTTCTTGTAATCTGCAACTGAAATTACTGGTAGCACGTCAATTTTTTTTCCTAATTCGCTAGCTCTTGAAACTAGGAGGGAAGATAGGATTTGAAGAAGTGAGTCTACAAGGGTTCTTTTTGTCATCTTTTCGAGGACCCCAAAAAGGTTTACCATATTGTTCATTTTGCCATAAAAGTCCTTGTTTAGCATAGATATTTTTAAACGCATTTATTTCAAAAATTAGATAATTGACTACATCTGAAACAATAGTTACAATTCATATATTATTCACCTGAAAATAACAAAGGCGTTCTGTGAGTCTAAAACATACCCTGTGCTTGGCTCCTTTTTGCTTATATTTACCAGAAAAATCCTCAGCGAAATAAATCTGAATAAATCTCAACCAGCAAAAATATAAATCCTCAAATCCTAAGAACAAATAATAGTTATAATAATACTCGTGGATTATGGCACGATACATTCTCTTGCTGCTTTTTTCCACAGCCTTTTTCTTTTCATCTTTTATCAACTCTATCGAACTGGTGTGAGAAGGCTTGAAAGTTGCTGCTGGTTACTAACTAATCCGATTATTTGGATTATTGTTCTTTGTTCTGTGAGCCAAAGAATCTGGTCCTCAATATCTATCAATATACCTACTTTATTTCCTTTTATGTTTCTATGTAAGAAATAGTTAAGATTCTTGTAATCTATAGTACCGAAAGTAATTATTTTAAAACTAAACTATAAATGCTAAATGTAATCACGGTAGCTTTGATTCAAGAAATAACAGAGAACGTTGAATTATAATTCGACAAAGCGAGCACTGAACAGTAAAGATGAGATATATATATATATATATATATATATATATATTTATGTTTACATTTAACATCTGAAACTCGAGAGAACCTTCACAAAGATCTCATTCATCAAGCCAAGCGGTGTGCTTTTTGCTCTCATTAATTGCACAACACCTTTGTATCGCACCATTGAAGTAAGAAATTATTTGGCTATAGAATGGCAAAAGATAATTGGGAAAAGCATATTGTTTAATTAAGTTTAAGGGGCCGGAAAGAGAACACGTCCATAAGAACAATTATAATGAGATTGGTTTTTCTGCCTTCATTAGCAGGAACAATTCATAATTATGTTTCTCATACAATTGGTGGAAGGTTACTCAAAATTAAAATAACGTGCGATACAAAAATAAAATGTGCGAAAGTTTCCTCTCGCAGGCAATTTGTACTCTTTTGATTTGTTTTATTACAAACCGGCAAGCTAATTTTATGACCAGCATAAATTCTGCAGTAAAAATTTTACTCACCATTTACGTTGAGTTCAGTAGCAGCTTTGCTGTCCGACCTGCTATTCATAGCTGTATTAAATTCCGTCACCGTAGTCCCATAAGAATTTCCCGAGCCAGAGCTGGTACTCCTCCTTCCATTGATATGTCCAACCTGCGTCAGCTCACCATCAGATGGATGTAGATAATGATCTCCATACCTGTCACGATACGATGTTCGATGTTGATGTATGGAATTCAAAATGATATTCGAAGAGGTACGCGATAGAGCCTTCCTCTGCCGTATGGCCTCCTTGTAAATTCTATAGTACATTGTCACCATAACTATACCAGGTATCCAAAAGCTGATTGAACTACTTATCACTACGTATATCTCATTAACGACAAACATACAAACATTCGGATGCGTCATACGATAGAGTTTATGTTCATCAGTGGTGTACCAACCCAAAAAAATGGGCGTGAAGCTAATCAAGGCCGGAAGCAACCACACGTTGGCCAACATGAACGAGACAGTCCGATGCGTCATGGTTATGGGGTACTCCAAAGGGCGCACAATAGCATAGTACCGATCCACGCTGATGCAACACAAATGTAGAATGCTAGCGGTGGAAAAGTACACGTCCAACGAATTGTACACGTCACACATGAAGGAACCAAACAACCACTTGCCCCCAGTCAGTTCCACGCTGGCGTTGAAAGTCATTGCACACAGGGCTACCAACATATCGGCCATTGCCAAACTGACCACGTAGTAGTTGGTGATGACGCGCAGCTTCCGGTGACGGTGCACACTTATGATGACCAATGCATTACCGAGGACAGCACTTACAATGATTGTACCGAAAACGAAACCTTTGACCACCAGCACCATCAGGTCGGTCCAGTCGGGATGTGGGTGTTCAATGGACGTTATGTTGGTGTGATTCTGGTGCAGCTGGGCGGTGGCATTTTGGTGCTGGTGTTGTAGCACACTGCTGATGGGTAGGAGCAGATTGGGGGCCGACATTGTCGACAATGTGGACGACGAGTAGGAAGCCATTGCATTGGCTATCATTGTGTGTGCGATTATTGCAGATGGTGGTGGTGGTGGTGGAGTGGGAGGAGGGGTAGGTTTCGTGTGTAATGTGTTCAGCTGCTTGTAGAATTCGAAGGTCCTCCAGTAGTAGTAGTAGTGCTGTTGATTGATAGTCGGTGGTTACTTGGTGGTGTGGGATGACTTATTGTTGGCATCTGGAAATGAGAAATACGAGTTTTAATAATTATAAATGTTTAAATTTTAGTCAATGATCAGTGGTTGACGACGGTTGAGTTTCTGTGGTCTTAAAGAGTACAAATCCTTATTATCTAAAAACATGTATGAATACGAAAAACACAAATTATTATCTGATACGCATATGGTTTTAGAGATAAAAAAATCAACTACAAATGCAATAAAGTAGCTGACTTGTTTCATTTATAGTTCAATCGACAATAAGAATCCATAAACTGTTTTTTTTTTGGATTTGGCAAAAGCATTTGATACCGTCAACAAATTATTACTTGAAAAAATGGATCAAATTGGAGTAAGGTGATTGGCTCATCATCTTATCTGTTCTTGTTTATCAAATCGGAAACAACAAATTAAACTAAATACAACAGAAAGTGAAACAAAGATTAGATCATGTGGTGTTCCACAAGGAACTGTTTTGAGTCCATTACTTTTTATTATATATATTAATGACTGTTTCTCAATTATAATTATAGGTGAAATTATTTGTTTTGCTGATGACACTGTTGTTTATTGTGTTTATTAGTAGTTGGAAAGCATTGAAACTTGCGAATGAAAATGTTTTCAAGAAAATCGTACTTTGACTTAGTACAAATCTTAAAAAGACATTTTTCATTCTCATTTGTATTCCAGAATTCAAAGAAATGTTTTAAGCTTAAAAACAGTTATTTATTCAAAATCTGAAATCAAATATTTAGGTAATAATGTAGATAGCCATCTTACATTGGGATAGACATATCTCTGCCTTAGTAAAAAATTAAGGCGAATAGTATATAAATTTAAGATGCTTTCAAATATTTTGCATTTTAAATATATGAAAAGGTTGTACAATAGTCTGCTTAGAACAAATCTAGAATATGGTTTAATACGATGGGGAGGAATTTCAAAAACACAGTTAAAAACTATTGAAATTTTACAAAAGGGTTTTTTGGAAAATACAAAATACATTTACTCATTATTAGACAAATAAAAAATATTTCTTGACTAAAGTTATAGGTAAATATATATATATATATATATAATTAAATAAATGAGAGAATATATATATATATATATATGAAAGCTTAAAGGTTATAACTATTTAACTAAAGATATTAATGATATAAATAAAATAAAAAAATCAAAGCTGAGAAGAAAATCTATATATATTATTTTAATTTGTATCTTTTTAGATATTTCTACCTATGTGTAGGTAGGTTTGTTTACGTATGTATGTAGATAAGTATATAGGTGTCTATTTTTTTTTAATTTTTTGTTATTTATATTTATATTAATTAATCAGAAAATAGTTAATAATGCAATTATATATATTACCACCTACATACAAACTTAAGAGTCTCGTAGGTTATTCGTTGTTTATTGACAAAATATTATTTATGTTATTTTTAGATTGTTAATAAACGTTATTATTTCAGTATTTGTTTCAAATATATCCTAAGAACATTGAATTTGTCAACCTTTTAATAAAATATATAGAAGAAACTTGTTTTGTGGATTGCTGGAAGTTTTCAGATGAAAATTATCTATGGTGATTCTTTGAGAATGCCCTGTTTAAATAAAGTAACAGTAAATCCCTTTCAGTTTTATCTGAAGCACTAACTTTCTTACATCAAACAGAATACTAAATTTTTATATTAAATTCAAGTACTGATTTTAATTTTAAGTGGTATAATTATTGTGTGAATTTGGGGCTCAGCTAAAGAAATCAATATCCTGCACCCTGAAAGGTTCTGAAGTATTAGTTTTTGCAAATGTTGTAGCGAAGTCTTTACATTTAGTGTTTATACAAAATTGATAAAATACAAATGTTGATAAAGAAAATTTGATAAACTAAATCATCTTTAAATTGAGAAAGTAGTTTATTTACAATAAAAAAATATGTTTGCATTTCATATCTCCAGACATAGTTAATATATCCATTTGTACAAATAACTATGTGAAATCTTAATATAGCCATTGCTGATACGGATCAATAGATTCTATCATCAATGATGATAGCTGCTAGGAATTAACCGATATCCCAAATTCTATTTCCTTTGATAATAATATCAATTTTTCCGCCAGAAAAAAAACTGAAATAATTTATTATCCATAACCTTATCTACCAAGAAAGAGTTTCTGGAGAAGAAAAAACGAAAGAGAAACACTCGGGCGGAATCTCTCTGAGTTGGATCATTCCAAACAGTTTCTTGGCAGCTTTAATATTGCAAGATCTAAGAAGTATCTGGATCTTAGCAAGAATATGCTAGACCTCCTCACTGGATTTCCTACTGGCCACTGTTGCCTCAGGAAGCACCTAACGAGAATGGGTCTAGCAGAGAACGAAGATTGCAGATTCTGTGGGAGAGGAGGAGGAAACTCCGGATCACTTGGTGACAGAATGCCTCGCCATTGCTAGCCAACGCAAAACAATCTTTGGACAAGAAAAATGCAGAAATGAGGAAGTAACCTCCTTGAAGCCATTCCAGATTCTGGATTTCATTAGAACCCTGGAAATAGAGGGCGAGCTGTAGACTACGTAATGGCGAGAACAGCTCTGAATGCAATGAAAACCCCTTAAATCTACCATCTACAATCTATCCATAACTGTTTGAAAAAAACGTCTTCAAATGTTCTAAGAAACGTGTCTTCTACTTGTTTCCCTTGCAAGACAATTAAATAAATCCTTCCATGGCAAAACAAACAATTTTGTACTTTAGTTGAAACGCCTTGAATAACCACACGCATATTTGGGCCCTTATTTTTCCATTTATATCCTTTGCAAGTAATGCAATCTCGGAATGAATTTAATTAATATCTGGTTTTTATTCACATTACACTGAAACACACACCATGCCGCAACAAAAAAGAAGAATGTAGGTACAAGCCTAAATAACATTAAGTTAATGTGATGTCACTTTCGTCCAGCATGCAAATGAGCGTGGCGCTCGCGCGCGCTTGTTCAACGCAACAGCGAATATTGGCCGGCAAATTATACAGCTTTATGAGTACCTACCTTCCTACCTCTACATTAAGCTCCGGCAAACGCCTGGAGGCAAATAAAATACACACAACCTCTCTTCAAACGGGCCTTTTTTGACCCGCACCACCATAATACCACCACGCGTTAACGGCGATCTCTGTAAAACATAGGCTGGTGAAAGTAAGCATTAAGCACAACTGCATATGGTATTGGGTGCCAGTTTTCTTCCAGAATTAGTTCGCTAAAATTTCTCATGTACCAAGCAACATTTTTAACTACTTTCTACTCAAGAGGCCCGTACAATATCATTTAAAGGTTAAAGGTTTCTATAGGTACTAGCTCACTCAGTAAGGAATTCTGAGGGTGAAAATTGGCGCTTTTTGACCTTGGACAACAACAACTCTTCCCTCCCTGCTCTCTGATTGGTCAGCCAAGCCACGCCTCATCGGCGGGAAATTCAAATTATAGCGCGCGTCAGTCGCTTTCAGACAGTGACAGAGTCAGCATCGCAGGTCACTGCGGCAGAGTTAACATCCGATCGAGAATGACGTCTTCGCGTATTTTACGTTTTTACCCGACATTTTCATGATTTTTATACCGTTCTCGCGTCTCGCCTTGTCTATTTCGTACCATTTTAATGATATTTCTATCGTAGCTCCAAATTTTCATACGTTTTTCTCCCTTTTCAACGTATCTTCTATTGAATTTAGTGATTTTCGCGCCTCTTCCTGATATTTTCATGTGTTTTTACGGAGTTTCGCAGCTGGTTTTAACACTTTTCGTGAAATTTATCTCCTATCAAAATAGGAGATAAATATCAAAATATTTTCTTATGTTTTTTGTTGTTAGTTTTGAAAATTTCGTTGAACTTCTGTCGTATCTTGTATTTTCTTACGCTTTTCTGACGTTTTCACATATTTTCTATTGAATTTCTTGTGTTTTCACGCATTTTCCTGGCATTCTCTTGTATTTTCAAGCAGGCATAGTGATTCATGTCAAAGACACATATTGAGACATAATTTTCTATTTTTCAGTAGGCAGTTATGATTGAGGGCCCAAACATCAGCAATGGGTTTTTACGTTCGTTAACTTGGGCCAAGTCTCGTTTTTGATTCAGACTACTGTTTATATGATAGCCTGCATGTAATTATTTACAAATCTTACGTTTAGCTCATAATTAAAAGCATCACAAAATGTAAATTATCATCGCATTAAACATTGAGATTTTCTTGTACTGTAGGGCAAACTCTAATTGGTCTACGAGTCTATGAGCAGAGTATCCACGCGCCATTTTGCTTCTATGATTCTGGAAACAAACTATAAAACTGACTTCTGCACAGTCACACATTCGTCGGAATTGTATAACTTTTCGTGCGAATATACTGTCAGTTTGGACACATTAATTACTTGTTTCTGTTGCAGCATACTTCATACGAAAACTAATCTCAGCTGTAATTATTTTTCCATCTAGTCTGTTGTCGGACAATGCTGCACATTGAGGTGATCAGAAACAGCGCTTTTATTGGTTGATACAAAATGAGTTTTGTTATCTATACATGGAAATCTCTACTAAGATGAAAACGTAACTTAACTAGTCCATTGTTCTAAGAAAAAACTTCACGTTAACGTAGACTGAAACGATTTAAACTTCATTCACAAATGAAACTGCAAACAAGAAAGGGTAATTATGAATGCGATAGAAACTGGATTACTGATATTCGATTCAGATATTGTCAGCAATGATCTTTTCTTTCAAATGCCCCTTCCACGCCTTTTTCAAGCGCTTGTTAGATTCTTTAAATGTATGGGTATATTCTGTGTCTAAAGTCGCATCCAGTGTTATTCTTAAGGAGCATTTTCAATTGAGACCTACCCCTAGTACTTTTTTTTATTTATTCTATTCGATCGTATTGCCTATTTAAACCAAATTTGCAACGTTTTGTCAATAAAGCCATCTCATAAAAGTCTTTTTTTCATTAGATGTGCGACACCTTAAAAATAGCAAGCAGATCCAGTAATTCTTTAACAAAGAGCAAACCTTAGGTTATGATTATATGTGTTTTCCACTGTCCAACAACTTTATATTTTCATACACGAAACCCAACTACTATTTGACATAATACGATTATCTTGTTTCGCTGGTCTGTGTGGTGAATACTATCCATCACGGAAGAACATTAACTAAGTTAGTTAGGTGAAAGCTCAAAGATTTCCTAGAAATTAGTGTAGAAGGAGCTTGCTGAGCAGATTTTAGCTGGATGGATTGGTAGATGGTAATATAGTTGGCTGGACTTCGATCTAATTGAATGAGAAAGTTTTTGAGAAAATATCTTGGTTTGCGTTCCAATGAAAAATTAAACAACTTAATTTGCAGACCAAACAAGATTAATTTTATACTAGAGCAAAGCTTTTAACTTATTTATCACGTCACCACTATAACTTTGCTCGCAGTCATACTGAATCAGAGGGCGACATTATTTTAGTTAAATATGCATTTAAAATGACATATATAGTTAAGTAGGCATAGTAAATTATACATTTTGTAGAGTTCATTTATTCTTTGTGATAATGAGTTCAGATGTTTTAGTCTCTTGAGGATTTAAGCAGTATCAAGACAGAAAGTTGTGCCAAAGCAACATATGTATTATTTATACAGGGTGAATCAGGAGGAAATTGAAATATTTCAAGGATTGTCCAGGACGTCAAAATAAGCAAAATTAGCTCATATAGGGGTATTTTTTTCGAAAATCGAACATTTTAGTTGTCTTAATTAAAGAAGAGACATATGCAACAACATTTAAATTGGACATTTATTTAAATGTACTGTTTCCGAGTTGAAGCAGTGGTAAAGTCTGAAATATGTGTATTCCCGCCCCGATGTCTTGAGATCTCTGAATAATAATAAGAATAAGCAAAGAATACGCTAGGTACTATCGTCTCTGGTATAAGTGAACGTTCAACCAATTTGATACAATGAGAATTGTGAAATAAAACACTTTTAATAAATACTAGGACTGACTTTATTAGTTTGTGAACTGAAAAATAGAAAATATTATTAATTCCACAACTCCAAAACTATCAGCTCCAGTGGAAATAATATTACATTTTGTATTTTTCAGTACACCAACTAGTATATCAGTCCTCATTTTTGTAGAAAAGTTTTATTTGATTACGGTAGACTTTTCAGAGAGACCCTGTAATTGGTAAATAGTGCAAGATATATTAACCAAAATAATGTAGTACTTAGGTACTTTGGCCTATGTTATGAAAATACAGAGCAAGTGAAATAAACTTACAATCTCAAAAAAAGCTCAAATGCGAATTTGACTCTCACACGATGGGTTACATACCATCGTTCAAGAACTGTCATCATTCGTTATTACTGCATATATTACTTACTTTCTGGAAATTTCAACAGATACAGCAGTTGTTAAGGTCAAGCAAAAACCGCCGAAAGAATCACGTTAACCGAATGGCGGCCTCTTTTATTTTTGATTTAATTCAATTCTCATTATTTGTTGTTATACCTGCCATTAAAATACGCAATCTGTGTCTACTTATAAAGGTTAATGAAATACGGCTCTCTGACAGACGGACAGCGATGGTTTGATAGTAGCGTCCGCTGGTGACGCCCATTGGGTATAGAACAATGATAACTTACCAGGAAAAGCTCAAAGCCAACATGCTATCTACCTGGTTTTAACTAAAATACTGAAATGTAGAAATGTTCACTCGAATAAGTGCAAATACTACCTTCGCATATTCATCAGAGTGTACGCATCTCATTCATCAATTTTGTTTGTTAGTTCAGCATCCCTGGAACATTCTGTTGATTGAAGCTATTTACAAACATCAGGAATCCAAACAAAAATCTAAATCACCCGATTTGTCTCCTCTATCAATACATGTGTATTTGTAACTTTATTTCTCTTAAAGGAACTCAGTAGAATGAATGGAATGCCGATTCTTATTCGTAAATGTTCAAATACCCCGGAAAAAAACAACAGAAAATCTTACTATACCAGGTGATTCAGTTTGATATTTGCACCCTTCTATTTCTTTATTATAACAAAATGGTGTAGTAAACCTTTTACAATGTTTTAATTGGTCACCCAAAAATAATGAATGCTGTCAGCTTACTATTTCTAGCATGAAATATGTTAAAACAGCGGTATTAAAAAAATATTACATCAAAAAAATCATTATAATTGCACTCCAAACTGTATTGTAACGTGAAGACTTACCTGAATAATTAAATACACACACAAACACATTCCAGAACACCCGGGAAGAACACCACTCTAGAAGCATCGAGAATATGGGGCCCTGATCCTAGCACACAGCAAATCGAAGACTGTTATCAACTGATTATAAACGCTAGGTGGCGCTCTGAATATAAATGTGTATATAGTTGCCTAGTTATTAGTGTAAATAAATAAGTAAAAATAAATCGAACCCATTTTTAATATAAATTCCCGTAACAGTATGTTTCTCAGTCATTAAACCATCTCTCCGATGACATGTGTCAATTTCTGCGATTGCCAATTTTTTTTTTCAAATGACATGATAAAAATGTTCTATGTAGATTTTCCCGTTGAATGTATTGTAATTACGTTATTGTTATTTATAGTTTTTTAGTATTTAATAATGAAATCTAGTATTAAGCTTATACAACTAGCTGGGCATGATGCTTCTATGAATGCTCATCTCTTCGAATCGATTTACTCGCATGCTCACACACGCGTATATAATAGGAAGAGATACATATAGATAAAGAAAGAGAGAAATCGCATCGAGGGGCCGTAACGCGTGATGTTTTCTGTCAGTCAACTTCTACTGCAAGCAGCTTTAAGGAACTTTGTTTCAAAAAAGTTGACTGTCGCAGTCTTGACTATGTCATTGAATAATATATTATTTGTTGACTGCATGCAATAGAGTTATAGAAAAATGTTTAAGGTTTACTTCACTTTTTTATTGAAATCAAAGATTACAAGATCGCTAATATCAAATAGAATCATCCTGTGTAATAACAGATCACTTATATTATCCGAGTTGAGACCCTTTTGCATCAATGCAAGTTGAAATTTCAAGGTAATTCTTTCCATGAAAGGCTCTGGTAATGCATTCTCATTTTTGTTGGGAGCAGGCATTAAAGCGAGTATCTTGCACGGGAAATTGTATTTACTATTGATAGAAAATAGGTCATATCGTAATCGGATTAGCTTTTTTCTATTCTTCCCAAGCTCCTCGAATAAATCACGTCTTTATATCTTTCACGTATTATTATTTAATTTGAATTATATTTGTTGAAAGTTGGCTATTGACAGTCTTTAGTTAAGTATATTTGATTCAAGCGGTCCAAATAAATGCCATTTGAAAAAGAATGAGAAAGATCTCAACATGTCTTTGCTAGTCACTTTTTAAGAACTTCAAACGAAGTGAAATCGAAAATTGAAAGCTGACATTATCACTTCAGATCTCTATGGACACATGGATATTTTAAATATTTGTTTAATTCTTTCAATGTTGACAATTAAAATAATTTCTGTTCCAAAAAGTGATATGTTAATATTATATAATATCAGATGATTTGGGTAAAGACATGCGATGATATGATCACATATTCACATGGCACATTTCGAATTGATATTTTTTCGATCGTTCGATATCTTTAAATTTCTGACAATATTTGAAGATCAAAATGCCATCATATACTGTGATTTCATACATAAATGATTACTTTACGGACAGTGAGAAAATAATTGCAAAAGCAAAATTCCTAACAGGAACTCAGTGGCGTAACATATTTCTTCAGTTTCAATAGATTAAAACAAATAAAGATGCTTTAAGCAATCCGAAAACAGACTATTATATAAAATAATACGTAGAAAAGTGGCAGTAGATAGAATAAAATAAGTAGGCTCAAGGTTATGGCTTAACTGCCTGTTCAATAGATTTAGTTTCTATCTTAGGAACGTCATCGTAAAAGGAACTATATATACAACGTAGCAATATTCCGAACTGCAGTTTCGATCATTTCTGAATGAACTGTAGAATGAGCTTTTTATGTTGAACTGTAGTTTTGTTCATTTGTTCATTTTTATGTTCGCTGTATCACAACATCAGTGTCAGAACAGTAATAGCAATAATTAAAATTGAAATGATGGAATATTAGATTCCAATTATCCAACAAGGATGTCGTAGTATGAATCATCAAATATTATTATCATATAGATATGTGTTAATAAGGGTTTTCACAATGGTATAATTTACTTGTTAATTGTGAGTAAAGTGAATCCTTCAGCTTCACATTTGGAATTGGTAATTCGAAGCGATAATAATAAAATTATTGAAAAAAGACACTTTCATCATAGGCGAATTTACTATTTTATTATGAAATTGGCCGTTAACTTTTAAAAACCAAATTCCTTATTTGACATTTCCAGCTTTAGATACCAATTTTGTATCTTTCATAATCGCATCAAACTTATTCTGGACATTTTTCATTACCAACAGCTTTCAATAGAAAATACATAAATGTGCCACGAGCCATTTTTTTGTAAATAGAAAACATTTTTCTTCTCTCATTTATTTGCTAATATCCTTCACATATCTTTGGAAAATTATTTATAAACCTACAAGGAAAGAGAAATGTCCAGATATTTTGATATCTACCTATAAATAAAGGAATCTCTTCAAGGAAAATGTTGTGATTTATCAACAGACCTTCATTCAGCTTTTCGGTGGAATATCTGAAATGGAGAAGAAAAAGTTCTGACGCTACTTGTAGAAACTTCCGAGAAGCTCTTGAATGAGAATGGGCTTTCTTTCTATTCAATTAGAACGGGTATATCCGAGATATCAATTGAGATATATGAAGTAAATTAGAATTCAACAAACTGGGCGTGGGCAATATTGCCAAACGAATTTTCCTATTATAAATACAAGTTATACCAATCCAATCAATACACTGAATTCAATCTTTTTTTCAGCCAGTTGAAAAAATACCATGATGTCTTCATATCAGCATTTCAATCGCAATTACAAACATTCTCGAAGAATAATTATAAATCGCTTTGCCAGACTTACTTCGATATTAATTGGAGTCACGATTTGACTTTATCGATACCGCATTTTGTTAAATAAACTGGGTAAAAGTTCTCGCTAAAGATACCGTCTCTGGATTACCCATAATCTTTTTTTTGTCAAATCGTTTTTCGATGTACTTTCTACTTGCCAATAAAAAATGGCATTTCAACTTTTATCGAAACTTTATAAAATCCTCAATTACAAAAGTTATCAGAGACAGCGTCATTATTTGGATACTGAATGATGAATTTTCCACAAGTTGTTCTAACAAACTTTCGATAATAAAAACTAACTATAAAAAGTCATCAAATTGGAATACACGGTCGATCTTGAACTGTTTTTTTTTTGATTTGTCCTATTCTTGAAGTTGATTTTAATAATTAATTTTATTTGTGTTTGTTTTTGAGTCAAAACCAATATTATAGAAAAAATATCGAGGCAACCAAAGAAAAACTACTGTTATTGTTACAATATATTTTTCAGAAGGTAGGTACGTTATTTTTATAGATATTTTTCACTTTTCGTACAATGGATTTAATTCTTTTAGTCAAAAGCTCTCATATTTAAAAGTACTAGAAAAATAAACGAAAACAGAATACCTATTTTAAAACGTGAAAATGACAGATACGAATCAAAATTCTGACTATGGAAAACATTATAGACGATATTCCCTTATTAATAAAAGTGTTACTATTATTTAAGTAAACTATTTTCACTTTATTAGTCAAAATACGAAAAAGATATACTAATTGCTAGCTGTTGATCGCGGCTTTGTCCGCGATACCAGGAATCGGTTTAGCCGTTACTGAGATTGGCCGGAACAAACAGACAGACAAATAAAATTGTTGTTTTATTATTAGTGACACATATATTTACATATGCAATTAGTTTAAAACTGTTATTTTGACATTACAAACAGATACTTTGAATTTAATTTACATAACTTATCTTAATATTGAGATCATCTTACTGACTCTTGACAAATTTATTATGCAATGAGATTCCACTAAACAGAATTGTTTCGGAAAACAACAGAGAGATCATAGAAGCAGCGAGTAGTCTCGAATTATATATTATAGGGTTATATTATATGAGCTCGAGAACTATTAATCTCTAGAGCTAGAATCTCGAGTCCCTCTAGCTTTAACGTGAAGTGATATTCGCATATTATATTGAATTGATGTCGAGTGTTAGGTAGATATACATATTAGAATTTCGATGACATATTCTGGTAGGTTTGGTGTGTCGAGTTGGACTATTTTCATTTCAATACTAGCTGTTCTACTCGGCACTTCCCGGGCAAATACTTTGTTACATTGTGGTACGAAAACTTAAAATCGTAAAAGGTCTTAAGTATGGAACCCCCTATACCTCAGTCCTACCACCAGGTATTGAACTTAGGAGGCCCCGTCACAATTACAGCCAATAATGAAATACATACACAAACACATTCCAGAACACACGGGAAGAACGTTACTCTAGAACCACCGAGAATTTGGGGCCCTGATAATAGCAAATCAAAGACTGGTATCAACTAGAAGGCCTTTTTAGGTTAGATATATAATGCCGGCGGCAATGACAGAGAGGACAGTCAGTCAGTCATAGATAGCATAGTGAGTGAGCTGAACGTGAGCAAACAGAGAACACTGAATATAAATATAGCTAGCTAGAAGCTAGGTGGCGCTCTGAATATAAATGTGTATATAGTTGTGTAATTGTTAGTGGAAATAAATAAGTGAAAATAAATCGAACCCAGTTTTAATATAAATTTCCCTTTACAGTATATATAGTAATATTTGCATCTCTGAGAATAGATTGAAAACCGAATGTTCCAAATAATCTTACTTTAATGACAAATTATTTTTTACCTTCTGGATAACTATTTTTTTTCTGTTAGGGTTTATACATAGATCTGGTTTTATAGCTGATATGAAAATGTCACGAAAATGCTTGGTAGATTTACGACCTTTTTGACCCACTTTAGTAGTTATAGCAATAACCTTTCAGGCCCCTAAGGTATTGGAGTAATTCTCGAAAGGTACCTATCTTCGATAGCAAGTTTAATTCAACATAAGGATATTTTTTTGATATAGTTATAGTTGAGGCGATGAGGTCTTTTATGGTGAGACATCAATAGTAGGCATTTAAAGTAAGTCGTCGATGGTAGAATTATTTCATGAAAATAGATGAGAAAGTTTGAACCTACTGTAAAATTTAAAAGGTCAGGATAATATCACAAGTAGAAACAAATGTTTTTATGTTAATTTCCATCACGTTAATTGGTACTGTACAATTAATAATACTTCACTTGTCACTTCACCACATAAATAACCCGTAGATGCTTTGAGTTCAATTGAAATTTGTTTTAAGGTTTTCTGGGATTTGGCTGTGAATAATTTTTTTTACATAATTTTCTCTCCACCTCTAAGCCTTGTAACCTTGACCCTGAAGAAGAGTTTGTATAAACTCGAAACGTTTCTCAATCCCCCAATTCCTGACATAATTTCCAACAATAAATATTTGTAGAAGTGATTTTAATTTTCCTGCAAATATATCCACTTTTGTTGTCAACACGACATGTCAATTTGACAGTTGACAAATCAAAATTGTGTTTTTCATTTATGCTATTTAGATCGCTAGTGCTTTGAAAGTATAATTCACAAAATACGAAATTCTTTTATATTCAGTTAGCTTTTATGACAGTTTAGTTTAATTTTAATAGAACTTCACCAATGAATTCTGTTCTCTGAATGATATAAAAAACTATTCTTCAAATTTGAAAATGTGAGCATTACAAGGTAAGTAAGTCTCATAAGCTCACCGAGGTCGCATAGAGTCAAAAACAAACAGCAACATCGTGTCTCGCCTCCTGTTTTTGAATCATCAAACATGATTAAGGCTTGTCTGAAATTTCCCAGAAGGGTATTGAAGGTATTGTTTGGCTTCGCCACTTATCGTGTTTTGCCCTTAGCTGGGAAAATAGAGATTAAGTGAAGTGTTGACTGTTTCATCTAACTGTCATATTACTTATTTCGTGAACGGTAATATTTCCGATTCCATTATTTTATACTCTAAACTGCAATAGATAAAAAGCAACTCTCAAGTCTCCTATGAATAGTTTAAAAGTCAACTTAAAGAATGAATCTCTGAAGTTTTAAGAAAATGATAGACATATTTTGTTTACGACTTTAAACTGAATATTAATCTCTAGTTAGGTAGGTACACTAGCAGTCAAAATAATAAAAGAAAGAGGTCTTTTGTTTTAAAAATGACCAAAGAGGAATAAATAATACCGTCTACAAAGTAGCGATAAATTTAAATGATAATTTTGTTCTCCAATACAAACTTCCCTGTACCAAATTTCATTGAAATATTTGAGTTACTTCGAAGATATTTCGAAGTATTTAAATTAAAAAAAAATACCTTCAAGAACCTATAACTTTCTATCCAGAGAAAGAACGAACGCTCTATTGATTCACCCAGTACACACATTGAAATCAGGGAACATAATTTCATTTCCAGAAATCCAACAATCACCGCAGTCAACGTTTTGAAATAGATCATTATTCTGTCTCACAGCTTGCTGAAATAGCAATTATGATTATTATTATTATAAATGATGTAGCTGAAGAAAATTGCTAACGTAAGCTGAGCTACGACAAATTAATTTAGTTATATCTACCTATTTTAATATAAAACATCTTCCAGTTACGGCAGCTGCGCTTAATTGATGCAAAATTAATTCGCGAATAGAAACTAAATACACAAAGATCCATCTAATGATGATTCAATCTCACATGAATTTTTTTTTATTTATTATACAAGGGAGAAATGTATTAGATTTTAGCTCGATGATTTAATATTGAAAAAATGTTAGAATATATTTAAGTCAGAAAATTATCGAAGTGAAATTTGAAGCTTTTAACTGGTGGGCAACAATTTGACATGCGTTGCTAGAGAAACCTTTAAAGTAATCAAATATCTGTCAATTTCATTCTGCGATTTGATTTATATTTATGTGTTATATATCTACCAATGTGGAAAAAAGTGATACTTTGTCAACTGTCAACTGAGATAAAATGTCAAACATCTTTCCTGTTGAAGAAAAAAAAAATTAGGTACATGCAGCAGTCGGTCGTGTTCGTTTTAGTATTGGCACTATGTAGTTGTTAGATTGCAGCAGTAAGAGTGCGAAAAGTAGAGGAAAGCATGTAGGTATCTGCCTCGAGTATCGATTCGTTTTTGGAGGTAGACTAGAAGGCAGCAGGCTCTGGAGAATTGTCTAATTTGCTTCGAGTCGAAATAGCAACTAGAAGAATATTTGAATGTTGCGATTCCGTGTAGAATAAATGCAAAAGTTATAAAAATCCGGAGATTCCAAAATAAGATTGTAAATTTTTTTATTCTTTTGAAAGAAGAGAGTTAAGAAATGGTTCCATATTTTGAAAAGCTCAATTCCGAAATCTCTCTTATCTCCTTATAAACTGCCCTCGTATTGAATGGTGAGGGTATTTTTTCTCGAAAATCTAAGATGTGAGACGGCCAAATCAAAGAAAATTCCATATCCGGAAATGTCTAAATAGTAACGGATTTCGAGTTTCAGTAATTACAGAGACGCTATCTGGAGAGGCAATTTTTTTCGATAATTGAAAATACCAGACAGCCTTATTAAATAAGAGATTATATGTAGCATTAATCAAATAGGACATTTTCGAAAACAAGTAATGTTTTCGAGTTACAGCTGTGGTAAAGTATGAAATACGTGTATTTCGGCCGCGATGTTCTGAGATCTCTCAATAATAACAAGCAAAGAATATACTTGGGTATTAGGATATTATTTGGTATTAGTGAAGGTTAAATGATTTTCATGAGTAATGTTGATTAAAAAGGTAAAACTATTTGTTGTATCTCTTTCATTCTTGGCAGGAAGTATAGGTGCAGGGCACCATGCATTATTTCAAGGAACAGCAAATGAAATACAATAACCTTTTAATATATTCTTTATATATTTCATTTTATATAGATGTAGCAGCATCTGAAAGGCTGATCCCGCCTAAAATCTACGCCTCTTTGAGATAAATATTCATATTTTGAGTACAAAATTTACCAGTAAAAATATTTCCAATTATTATAAAAGAATTACCTTGTATTGAAATAAACATTTTATATCGCATTTTTTTGCCAGCAATTTTCTCTTTTATCGATATTTGTCTCTCTTATCGATTTTCCATAACGTAATAACAATAACAAGGAAACATTTTTAATTAAACGAATTATCCTTATATACACTTCATAATGTTTATCATAAAAGTTTTAAATTTAGAGTCAAGGAGTTTTTCATATATTTACTTGTTTCAGCATTTTGTTCTCAAGATATTTTCACTTTTCCAGAGTATTTGTAGACAGCTTGTTCGTTTGAATTTCCCTAGCTGTTTTGTTGATATTTTCTTTTTTCCAACTTTCATCCTGTTCTCTGATTACATATATGTCATGTACTCTTCTCGGGGAAAGACTATAAATGAACAAATAACAATGGATCGCTATCAAATGGCAGAAACTAGCGGTCAACATCTCTTGCCCATCCCAAGCCTCATTAATGTAGCATTGATTAAGGACACCTTGAACTTACCTAGATCTAATTAAAATGTCCATGTCAAATTTTGAGACATATAGGTGATTTGGTGACCAAAACTAATCAAGACAAAAGCTTGGGTTCACCAGTCATTACAGGTACAATTTTACTTAGTAGGAACGGACAATATAGCTTAGATATGAAGATAAAATCTTTTGTTGTATTAACTTTTCATTTCATTTATCAGTATCAAAAATAGACACGATTTTATATTTCGGAGAATATGTTTAAATACAGTCGACTCTGGTTTTTGTGGATGTTTTTTTTTTTTGGATATACCACAAAGTTTCTACACAATTGAGGATTTATATTGCTAACAATCATTCAATAACAATAACTTAAAATTCCAATTTCTATTTTCTCAGAGAGACTGTGATCAGTTGATTCACTCAAACCTTGGGACAATTTTATATCCACAAAGAAACTCTAGAGAAAAACATATCTGAAACATTCAAAAAGATGCTCGTCTTCTATATATGGTACAAATCGTATCCAATCCACAAGAGGATTTTTTTTCTATTGCAAAAAGTGCTTTTCCAATTCCACTCCCTTTGTGTCAAATTTGGTGTTGCCACAAAATTTGTATCGACGAGTGAACAAGAAAATAATATATATATGGATATGGATATGGACTATCCAAAGTTCAACAATCTTTTTATGTACAGATAAAAGAGAAACTTATTTCTCTTCGAATACTACTCGCACTTCAAGGAGCATAAGTTTTATTTTTGTTTGTAATCCAATCAACAACTTTTTCCGGCTACCTATTAGATCGCGAAAAAAGTACGAATCAAGGTTCATTCAAGAGTTGGAAATTGATTTCCAGTGAGCCTGGATCCTGCACTAGACTAATAAGATTCTTTCGACAATAACGAAGAGTTTTATTTGTGTCAGAAGGATGAAATAGAATATGCCAACCACTAGGGATGTACTAGAATATTCAATGATTTTTCTGGATATATTATCGATATATTAAGATTTATAATTTTGGCGGATGCGCTTTACCAAATAGGGTGGCAGTGCAGTGTTATTTTTGGCGGATGCAATTAATGCTCCACAAAAACTTAAGTGTTTGACGGTTTTAGAAGTATTTCATTACCTTTTGATTGGCATAGTTTGATCTTTCAGTTGCAGGAAAAATAAAACATTCTCTCTAGTTAATTTAGTTCGAATGAAATTTAATTCAGAAAATAAATTTGTATAATATCATTTAGAAGACAAATATTACATTTTCGATTGAAAAATGATGTACTATTGCGATTAGGTAAGAAAGTAATGGAATTAGAATGAGATTATTAAAACTGTATAGAAAAAACTCACGCCAAAATTTAATGATTCTTATGCAAAAAATCTTGAATGAAATACAATAAATTATTAGAAGGTCAAGCAATATTACTCGATTATCGTGTCAACTGGGTCAAAATCTATTTCAAAATAGAAACCGTGAAATAACATCTCATGTTATATTTAGAATGACCCAAAGATTCTTGTTAATATTCACATATCACAACGAACAAACAATCCATATTCTCGGAGTCTTAAATAGGTCACAGTTAAAAACATATTCTGCTGTTCAATTGTTCGTGACTGACAATATCTACTTGAGTCTCTCACATTATCGATCACTATCTCATTCTTTCAGAGTCTCATCCATACACAAATCGGTATTGCCATGCTTTAATAATATATAGGGTTTTGTAGTAGTAGGTATATTGGGATCGATCACGGATGTGAGATGGTAAATGATTGGCCCAGCCCCTACCCCCGCTATTTATTAATTATTTACAAAGTTGTTACACTTGTAATATGATCTCTTTTTTGTTTATTTCATAGTCAGTTTCGATGACAAGTGTAAATATACTGACATTTTTTTGCTACCAACCACTACTAGATAATTCTAATAATATTCTACATGGTGAAAGGACCATAAAAATCCTGAAATAGCTTTCAGAAATATGTAATAGACTTTCAGGTACGGAACCCACCACATAGAGTCCCACGGGCACTAAAAGCATAACAGTACTTTTACTAAAGTTATGATAAATAGTGTTAAATAGATTAGAGAAAAGGTAAATATCAACCGTTGATTTATTTACCCGGTGATCCGAACATACTCATTGTTTCTCAAATGATAAATAAATATTATCAGACTTTAGCAAAGAAATGTTGTTTCTGTGTGTCCTACGATAAATTCAGATTAATGACGGGTCAAGGAAAAGTCAATTGGCTCATGGTAATCAATGATTATTTGTACATTTGTTAGTTAATTCCGGGATTAAACGTGATCGAATGAATTTGCATCCATTGAAAATGCAAATATCCTTCTCTGAAAGCTGATCCATTTGGAAAACTCGGTATGGAATAAATTACACGTTTTATTGAAACAATATTTATGCATAAACAATGATTGATTTCAAATGGTTGAGTGCCTAAAAGAATGTTGCATTTCACACAAACAATTATACATGTTTTATACTTTAGGAACGATTTATGTCGATTATGGGAATTGGGGGATTGTGGGAATATCTAGAGCTTGAAAATATTTTCCCAGCAAATGTTTTGATTTTCCTCATTGAAATTGGAGATTAACAGATTGAAATCCCTTTGAACTGTTATCTGGTTTTTCCATATGTTAACTTCTAATTTTGTTCTGTTGACGATGGAATTGGTAAATCGTTATTTTCAAAATCTGGGTGCACATATTAATTAATCAGGCAACATAAATATTGACTATAGATACAGATATGAAATTGGCCTACAGCTATAATCTCTTCTTACATAAATAAATAATGAAAACCAAAGGGGAATTTACTAACAAGATTTTCAACAACCGAATCTCCTGTACTTACTTACTTACTAAAATGTTCACCATATTTGAAGATCAACCTACTCAGAATTCTGAAACTATATAATTAGTTAATTGTTGAGTGGTTTGCATAATCTTAGAGCAAATTTCAAAAATGTGTGTGCTTTATTTGGTAAATCAGAATAAAATGTTGTCTTTTTTTGTCGGTCTAATTCGTTTTGATATGGTTAATGAGTTTACCGACAATTTTAGTATAAACAAAAGTTCATCTCTCATTTATTGTGAATTTTATCTTCTGATTGGCAAATACCAGCTCATTAGTAATAATATGGACAAATCAGTAGAACGTAATTCAATGCATTTGCATTATATCACTGTTAAACTCTTAATGAATCATGATTATTTGTTGAAATTTCCAATTAATCCTGTAAAATGTTTCAAATACGTAGCAAAACAATATATAATCAATGTCATATTATTTACAAATTACATGTATTTCTAAAAAAATCAATAAAAACTGTTTTAAATAATCAGTCAAGGTTACAAAATAAAATAAAAAAACTTCAGTGATTGGATACGGATTCCGTTTTAAAAAGAAGGAAAGAAAGAAAGAAATGGTCGATTTTTGTTCACAGCCGACGTTAAATATATCTAAACAGTTATAATTTTGCCCTCCTAATTGCGGACATTCGATAAACTCTCGTAACAATACGTTAGGAGCATCAAATATGTTACTCTTGAGAAATAATCATTAAGGAATACTTTCCATTCACGCATGAAAAATGTTTATAGTATTGAAAAGATACCATGATCCCGTTTAGGATTTTTTCAAAAGTTTGAAGTCCCCATAATCGGCATCAATATTTGATCAAACTGGCCGTTGAGACTTTAACCGTGCCCATCTTTCTCAACTTTATTCAGTCCTTAACTAATGTTGTAAAATTTTCTTGTGAAAAGTTCCTCATAATGCTTTTAGTATTCTTCTTGTTCTTTCAAAGTCGCACTTGTCCTTCTCCTTCTTTTGGTTGTCTAAACAGAGTGATCTCCAAATTTATTTACATTTTTTGTTTGTCCTGATAAAAAAACAACGTTAGTATGAAAGTTAGGAGATTCGAGAGCAAAGAAGTGGAATTGATTCTTCCAGATCAAGTTTTATCGTAGCACTTTGTATACTTAAGAAAAGAGAATCCTCTTTATGAAGACAAATTATATTAGAAAGTCTACAGCCAGTACTGAATACCCGACCAATTATAACTTAAACAGACGTTTATTATATCTCGATTTATAATTATATAAAGAAACATTTATATATAATTTTGGTAAATGAAATTGAGTTCAAATGATTATATTTTTTTTTTCTATATAACTTTTTATTTTTGAAAGGTAGATTCAATCATCCACCAAAAGGCTTATTTAGATTCACATACTCAAAACTGTGATTCTTCTCCATAAAAACTTTAACTATGCTAAATCACACATTCGTTCGTGAACGTAATATACTTGAAAAGTGCTCCAAACTATTGTCTTCTCATATTATTATATAGAAAATACATAAATTGTATTATTGTGTTCATTTTCCAAGCATTCACTTCGTTTGGCCTTTCGGATATCATAAGAGCTAGAAAGTTCTCCTATCAAGGGCGTTCCACAACATTCTCACCTCATTTATTGTTCCGCTTTCAACATCATACTGTGTGTTGCTTCACACTGTTTTCCACATCGATGAGCTGTGAAATGGATTATGTAACGAATGAACGATATTAAATTGCGTCGGAGATAAGATTTTCTTTTTTGCCAACGCACAAACTCGCATCGAACCAAGGAGGAATCTCACCAGCCGTGATTATAAATGTGAGGAAGGTTTTTTTTTTACCTTCCGGATAACTCTGAATTAGATTTATAGCCAACAAAAAAAAAGCTATCGAGTGATCTAGAAAAGCTCATCCGAAATGTGCCATGAAATATGGGGACATGTCTTTACTTAAATTATTTCTCATTTTGTTGTAGAAATAATATATTATATTATATAATATGATATAAATATCATATTAATTTATATTAGTCGTGCACAGAAATAACATGAAAAAAATCAGAATATATTTCAGATATTATCCAGATTGTCAAATTCAATGTGACTTTCACATGAACACGTGTCAATTTTCCCGATAAAATTTGATTATGTAGACTTCCATTCCAGACGTACGGTTTCTTTCGAATGTGCAAATATTCAAAGGGATTATTAGATTTGGACCTTTGGGGAGAGAAGACACTGGCTCAAGAAGTCCATATCCTGTCAGAGAAAAAAAAAGATGGAGAGATCTGATGTTTAGAGCTGTGGAAAACAAATTTCTCCCGACTTGTCGAGACCGTCATCTCAATGGATGACAGAATAAATGATTTGATTTTGTGATATTATGTAGAGGAGCACTGTCAGACCCTATGTTAGAAAACCATTTCATCTCCTACCTGTTTATATAGCCCGAAATAACATAACCGGATCTATGTTTTGGATTATTTAACGATCAAAGAGTGATTGTACAATATTTCTTGAAGAATTCAATAAATCCATTGTTATTCCAGTATACAAAAGTGGTGTCAAAACATATATGTCAAATTATAGAAAAGTTTCTTTAACCTTAAATGTATCCAAAATATTCGAAAAAATGAAACTCGTCTTATTTAAAAACACAAATTATTATCGGACATGCAATAATAAGGTCTTAGAAATAAAAAATCTACTAAAGTTGCATTAAATGATCTAACTGACCACATTTATAGTTCAATCGACAATAAACATCTATCAATTGGTATGTTTTTGGATTTGGCAATAGCATTTTATAATTTCAATCATAAGTTATTACTTGAAAAATCTGATCAAATTGGAGTAGGGGATGGGCTCATGATCTTTTCTGTTACTATTTATGAAATCGGAAACAACAAATTGAAATAAATACAACAATATAAATCATGTGGTATACCGCAAGGAACTGTTTTGTGTCCATTACTCTTGATTATATATATTATGACTTTTTCTGAATAAAAACTAAAGGTAAAATTATTTGTTTTGCTGATGACAATGTCGTTTATTATGAAAATAGTAGTTGGAAATAATTGAAGCTGGAGATTGTTAGTGCAAATCTTCTTTCCATCAATTTAAAAAAGACATTTTACTTTCCCATTTGTAGGTATTCCAGAATTCAAAGAAATGTCTTTAATTTTAGAAACAATTATTTATTCAAAATCGGAAAGCAAATATCTTGGTTTCATTAGTAAAATTTTTATGACGAATATTAAATTTAAATTGCATTTAAATATTCTATATTTTAAATATATGAAAATGTTGTACAATAGTCTGTTTAGACCGCATCTAGAATTTGGTCTAAAAGGATGATTTCAAAAACACATTTAAAACCTACTAAAATTTTATAAAAGGATTGTTTGAAAATTATTTCAAAGAGGTATTATCGATTTCCAAGTGATTTATTAAAATATAAAGGAAAAAACACTATTATTGATCCAAATGTATTTCAAAATTCTTGTAACAGATCAGTTTGAAAACAAAAAAACAAAACAACATATATTTATTGCGAAAAGAACTTCACATGGGTGTGTATTTTTATTTAATTTTTTTCTGATATTTAAATTTAATATTAGTAATTACAAAATAGTTAATAATGCAATTATATGTGTATATATATATATATATATATATATATATATATATATATATATATGTTGTATTACCAACTACACACAAACTCGTAGGTTATTCTTTGTTTATTCACAAAATATTATTTATATTATTTTTAAATTTGTATATAGTTAATTCACAGTAATTTTTAGTTTTATTTTCTTTATCGAGCAATTTTATGCTATTATAAGCAGGTGGGCATTCATAACAGCTCAAGTACCAATAAAAGTCAGAATAGCACACAGGTGGCGCAAGAAGCGTGTACCCCAAGATAACAGAAAAAGGATCCGTCCATAAAACTTGGGGAAAATGGCACGAACACGAACGTGCGTTTCAACGGGTAAGGTATGTGGAACGTTAAATAAAATAGAAATGTATATATATATATATATAGGTGCATATTATGCCAGTCGAAATACCATCATTTGGAAGCATCTATTCTCTGTAAGTATACGTGTGTCGTCACATCAAAGGATATTGCGTAGTTTTATATAAAAGTATGCCATGATGTAACGGAATGGGGAATTTTATTTCGATGTAAGCCTCAAGTAACGCCATAACGTTGTGTTTAAAAAAAATAATTGAATTATTCAGGTACGTATTGAAATTAGAAGACAAAGTTGAAGCCGTTATCTCTTCTTTGGTGAAGCTAATCGGAATTTCCACGCTGCTGTTCGCATTTTCATTGAAAGATTTCCCGCACGTCCAATGTGTCGAAAATATCTCCGGCAATATTGGTGGCGAAATTGTAGTAAAATTCTAAACAAGTTTTATGTTAGTATTATATCAATAAAATATTATTTCTTGAAATATAAATTGTTCAACTTTGTCTTCTAATGAACGAGCCATATTAATCAACGAGAAAAACTCACGAAAAAAGTAATCAAGGCGATCAAAAAATATTGTTAACATTAATTTGACAATTGTTGACAGCAGAGTTAGGATTTATTTAATTGTTGCTATGGTTACTAAGGCCTTCACAGTATAAACAGCCGACTGAATTAATTAATCGAAAATCAAATCAGTTTGGATTAAGATTTTTTGGGACTCACTTCAACCTAGGTATAATAAATGATGCATGAAATCTGCTTGGAATTTTACGTAGAATTCGAATATCTAATAATATACGTGGGGTTCCATTTGAAAAAATAGACTAATAAGTCAGTGTGCTTTTTTGAGACACCCAGTATAAATTAAAATTATGTTGTTGAAAAGTTCAAATGAAACCCTACAACTTATGTATATAATATTTTGTTGTAATATTGAAAATAAAGAAGTTACGGTGGGGGCGGACTTTTGGTCCTCACTGAATATATATACTATGAGTAATTCTATTTGAGCCATAAACTTAATGCTCATGAATCCATGAACTTAATATCAGCTCAATCTCAATTGCAAACATTTGTACTTGAACAATTAGACATCACGTAGTCATCGTCCTCGTCGTTAGTCGTTAATTATATCCTGCAAGTTTGTTGAACAATATCCACACTAATATATTAATGGAGGTGACGTGTTCGAGAGCTTTCGACACCACATTTGGGGGCTCCAACAGGAGAATAATAATTATTATTCTATATATCTGGATCAAGAACATTGCATTTCTATTCACATTAATCTCGTGAACATTGACAAAGTAATAATTGGTGTCCAATCAATAATTCGACATGGTTATCATCTTAAAATCCAAATGAGAACAGTTTGGATTAGAAGTACAGAATTGATGATTAAAAATATAGATATAAGACAAGATTTAGAAATAAAGCCAACACTAGAATACCTTGAAGATAAAAAGCTATCTTCGTAAGGACAAATGCATTTTAAAATCTAATACTTGACTATATCTAGAAATTGAAATGAAAACTGCTTTCGTATATTTCAAACAATGTAGATACGATCATTCTGTATATGTTGAGTTGAATTTTTTCACAATTCTTCTAATCCCATTTATTTAAAGCATCAAAATTAAAGTAGGTATATAATTTTGATTTATAAGGAAATTTCACATTCTTATATTTGCTATATGCTGCATTGCACGAACGTTTCTTTAGTAACGTTCTAGATAAAATTCCATACACGATTTTCCACAGGAAATGAAATCCCTGACATCTCTTGGATTTGTCCTTACAAATGTTTGTTCGGCTAGGTTCATGAGATGTTCCTAGAACTGGCTATAGAGAATATTGGAGATGGAGAGCTTCCAGGGGTAATTAGTTCTAGATATATCGGAAATGGATTTCTATAAGGCTAGAATGAGGTCAAGGAGAGTTTGGATCTCAAGAAAAAGTAAATTCTTCTATGATGAATCGTATTCAGGACTGTTATTCTTTGAATAAATATCGATTATATTACATCTAATGAACTGAAATTTGTGTAAAAGCAATAAAAACATTTTCATAATTCTCAACAGATTAATAATATCAGTTGAATGCTCCAAAGCCTTAATATAATTTGGTTTTTAACAACATGACAGGCTGCTCTTTGAAAGTGGCAACTTAATAAGCGATACACATGCAGGAATATTGAAATTATATTTGAGAGAATGAATTTTGTCGTTGTTTTAGATTACACCTACTGATTCTGTCAAACGTCAACTTTTTACAAGCCCTAGAGTAGTTGTTTTTGAGAAGATATCTGATTGTCTATTTTTAGGTTAATTCAATTGACAGAAGAAAGTTGTTTGAACAAAAGGTGTATAGCTATTTTACTGTGTGGTCTTTTCAATTTTCCTAAACAGGTTTACTCCTAAAGACGCCATCTTTGTTGGCGAAACAATTGTCGGGTGACAATAATACATTTTTTGGTGTATTGTGGTATTTCTTTGTTTTCATATTGTATGTACCAATATTTGCATCATCTGCGTAGCAGATAATTTTTATTTCCTTATTTCCATTTCTTAAGCTTATTAGTGTAGTTAAGACTTTTTTTGTAATTTACATCGTGGTCTTTAGGAGATTGATCCCTCTGTAGTTTTCCTGCTCTTTTCTATCGCCTTTTTTGAACGGTAGAATTATTATGCTTGTTTTATATTCTTCGGGTACTTTATTGTGTTGTAATATTTTGTTCATGAATTGTGTTAAATGCTATGTCATCGTATAAAATTCAGCGAATTTTAATATTCTTTAAATTTCAATCTAGGGTCATCATCTTGCACTATTATCCCAGTCTTTCAAAAATGCAGTCCTTAAGATTGTGTCTCTTCATTTAGAAAAAAAAAACGACTGTCATATTTCGTTGTAGTTTTTTTTAAATTAAATCTACTCTTACTTTGACCGTGAATACTGTTACCTAGTATTAGAAACAACAAACTACAACTTTTCGAATAATAGATAAAAAGTAGAGAAGTAAAGAAACTACGTCTATTTATTCACAAAAACACTCCAGTAGCTACAATTTGTTTTTCTCAGACTCAAGGCAGATAGACGAACATTTTGTATACATTTACTTCAACTTTCAATAATTGCATAAACTCTCCGTGTTACTCTAACACTGGGGTGAATCGATACTTCTCTATTCGATACAACAACAAACTGAAATAAATATGAAATTCTCGATACCATATAGTCAATTAAAATAACCGTGTATCTAATACTCTAACAGAGCCCAACATACTGAATGTATGATGCTCTAGTGACACCATTGATTTCTATAAGTTTGATTTGATATATATTTATATCTATAATCGCAATGAAAATTGATTCAGTTAGTTATATAACTGACCTAGATAATGGCCGATATTGTACTGCTTCTGATCAAATTAATAATTGTCGTTTGCCAGGCTATATCATTGCCCCTCTTTCACATATAGTCGACTGAATCTTGTCTATTCAGTAAATTTCAAAATATCTATATCACAAAATATCAGTTTCATTTAACGCTAGCTTTAGAATATACAGAATATCTACAGCAATTGGTTCAGCTTTTTCTTTATTATACATCAATAATGATATTTCTGATTGATTTTTATGAAATCTTTCTTGTCTATAGTTAATTTTTCTTAAACTTACGAATTTAAATAGTTTAAATACTAATTCATTATTGTTGAGATGATTTGTAACCATTCACAGTTTGCCCTGAAGAAGAGAATTAACATTCTCGAAAGCTCGGCTTAATCCAACGAATTTTATTTCATAAATGACTGTATCCCCAACAGAAATCGTAAATGAAATTGAACTAAAATCACACATTTAAGTATATAGTGTAGTATATACATCATCTGGGGCCGCTACAAAGGCATATGTTCAATATCTCGCCATTACTGTACTTACGCTACAACGTGTCAATGGCGTGTTGACAGTGTCCGCCTAAGAGCCTAATTGTCACCCGAGACCGGTGCGCTTTGTTGTTTCGTTCGTCAAGTCAATGAACGGGCATTTATCCTAGAACGGCGACAATAGCTTTTGTCGGACAAAATGACAAAAAAAAACAACCTACAAAAGGTTGTTGAAGTTTTTCCATCGTTACTCTAAGTGCAAAGTCAAAGGCGAAAAAATCATGGGAGATGAGAGTTTCATGACAGCTTTGTCTATACGCTTGGCTTGAACATCGTGAGTGGTCAGCTAAATAAAATCATGGCTGAAGTTGTCTATTTACATTTAACTCAAGGTAAATAGAAAAAATACTTGTCAAATCATACCTATAAATCTGAGGAATGTTTGGACGGTTGTCCCTTTGAAATTACTTTTGCCTGTATAAATTGCAATGTTTTCTCCAGAAAATAATCCATAATACTATTTTGACCTTTCCATTGTCTACTATTCCATAAACTGGCTACACCATATTGATTTTCTAATTAATCCCGATGATGATGATCAGTTTCTGCTGATGGATTTATTCATAGACCCTTCCAGGAGCACCTATCTCATTCACCAGTTCTCGACTGATTCGCTTATTCAACGAATAAATTGAATCATTCTCCTGCTTCAAGTGGTTGCCTAGTGCTGTGGTGGTCTCTCATCCAACTGACTGGATGCTGTCTTGCTCAAATCATAAATCAAAATCATCCGTCTCTGCCACTTGATGGCCGAATGCTCGCCGCCGCCCCTTGTTGTGTTGCGTTGCTTATAATAAAGTGAAAAGGCAGCGGCCCCAATCCCGTATCCCTGCTATTGCTCCTACCTACGGTATAGGATGTAGAATGAAAGCTTTCGCGCACAACTTTTCAAACAATTTCATCAAGGAGATTTATGGAATATAGATATCAAGCAAGTCTGACTGAGTGAGTGAGTTGCTCTGCTCGTTCACTTTATCCTTTTTTTCTTCTGCCATCATCGCCTTCCAACCGTGAACCGGAGAGAAGTAAAGTGCCCTAATAAGGTCAGTCATGTGACGAAGGAAGAAGAACTTTTTGTATTTGAATAGGAATTGAATTATGCATCCTTTTTCCTTGCCACATCTTTACTGACTTTCGAAAATCAATAAAATTCGTATTTATCTAGATCGCTGTTCTTTTGTAATCGACTCATGATTAAATGTTAAATTATAATTTGATGCAAATTAAGAGAGAATGTAAAATTTGGTTCTAGAAGATGATAAGAAACACAAACAATTATAAAATCAATGCAAATTTAAGAGATATGTTACAATAAAATTGGTTTTAAATCCCTCTAAAGTGAATCAATGTTTTTTTTGAAGAGAGAAATTAAAAATTGTTTTGATTAGACTTTTTTCTTCTTCATAAAAGACGGCCAGAAGCTAAAACTGTTTGTTTAGTCTGAATAATCGCCTTTTGCAGGAGGAAATCTTCGTGATTTGCACATCAATGATTCAAGGATATATTTTAGTAAATCATCCACCTTTATTAAGAGTCCCTGAAAGAATTTACTGGATGCGTAGTGGTGGATGACGGAATTTGACCTTCTTTTTTTATGAAATTTTGATAGATTTCCGGTGTAGAGAAAGTTTGCCACACTCTATTTACATATAAATTGCGGCGGCTTGGGATTTTTATATGGAACTGGATGAGTTAAGGAAGGAAACACCCGCAGGACCATAATAATGATCCGGCGGTGGATGGAATTCTTTCTTGGATGAAATTAGAATTTCATTTTGGTTTTATTTCTCAGCTTGAACTAGAGGATGGAAGTGGCGAAACCAGTGACTTTGTTGGTACGTTTTCTTGACTGTTACTTTTTTCATTTATATAGGTACTGTTTTTCTTACAGACAGGTCATGTTTAGCTTGACTTTTGGAACAGTATACCCTTCGAGTAAAATGTTATCATGTAAAAAAAACTGTTTGCGTATTTTTTCATAATAATGTATGAAATCCGGTATTTCTACACATCTCATGCTGTAATGTAACGAATTTACGGAAGACAGTTATAAGTGTTCTGGAAATACCTCCAGGGCCAATGTTAGCCAGAAATGAGAATGTCGACCCGTTGGTACTGCTTGTTGCAGTATATAAGCTCGTCGCCTGGAACGATGAGGAAGGAGGCTTCCTTTAGAATTTTCCTATTGCTCCTGAAATAAAGAGGATGAATCTTGCGTATCGTATCGCGCTGCTGGCCTCTCCCTATGTGTAATGAGAAACTGTATTGTGTCGTATAGTGAAGAATAAATGTCCCAGGAAAGGCAGGAGTTGTGAAAAAAAAGAAGTTCAAAGAAATTGCCGTATTGTTCGAGTTTTATGAATGAAATAATGTACAAAATATAGAAAAGTTCATATTTGGAATAAGGGAAAAACCTATTGATAAATATGAAGACATAGTAGTCAAGTATACGTGGCATCTGGATAATACATTACTGTATTATGCAAGAGATACAGGAATAAGGAGTGGACACGTGTCCGATGAATTTAGTGTTGTATTTTAACGAGAAATTGAAAATATTTTTGTATAAAAATATAAACGCTAAATACACGCATATGAAATCTACTATCAAAATAGTAAATAAGTTGAAACAGAAGTTCAATCATACTTCATTATTTGGGGTGTCAAGTTTCACAAACAAAGCCAATTATTGCTTTAGTATAATCCGATTTTCGTTAGGGAAATCCATTCCAAATCAGTCGTTACAGCCAGAGCCAGAGGTTATTCACATCTAGAAATTCACATTTCATTCAACCCTATTGTTGATTCAGGCTTCTCCAAAATGTAATCGTATACTGTACAATTAAAATACTGCTCTTAAATGTTGTTATACCAGCTTTTTAGACAATAGGAGAGAAAGGCAAATTTGCTCCACTCGTTTCATTTACCAAAAATACATTCCATTCTACCCTTTGATGTTGGGGAATAGCACGGTGGTGGCCCTTTTTTTTTCGTTTCTTTTGTATTTCACACCACAAAATTTTCATGTTCGTTCAACAGCAATTCGCTGCCTCAAAACTAATGGATATAATAAGCCTTGTCGAGCTTTTAGACTGAATGGACAAATTTTTGTTGACCCATTTGAGAATTTTCCACGCAACAAAAAAGTAAAACACTTGTTGTTTGTTGTTGATTAAATTGGAACATCTGTTTGAAGTCAAAGTTTGGTATGTATGCCATGAGCAATTTCAGATATTGAATATCAAAAATGTTTTGTGTTCGGAATTGGAATTGAACATGAATAGCTAGAAATTATGTCAAAAAATAAAATATTTTGATGGAAAGTTAAGCGCTTGACTTTTCTCTCATTGTCAATATTTAATTGGTAGTTACTTATTGATTAAATGAATAAAAATCTCCAAAAGCATATGGAATGTCTTCTGGGAGTTCAGGAATCAAAGAAATATCTCAAAAATTCTACAATATATCTTCAATTAAATTGTTTCTATTGCTTTGTTTTCTATGTAAGGGATCTGATATCAGCAAAGTAAGTCATTTTCTGAAGTAACTAGTTGCATTCATAGAGATAATACCTAATAGAATAGAAAGGGAATGTTATAGGCAGTACTGCATGAAGTAATGCGGTGATGCCGTAGCGTCCTATCGAGGAAGCAGTTTGTTCCTTGTTCAACAACAGATGCAGAACATAGAAAAATCTATTGCAACCCCAAACATACAGTCAAACGCTTCAAAGAGATCTTGAGATGCTGTGTGGCGATGGTGCTCCTAATGGATGCTGCCAATAAATGTCAACAAATGTGTTTTGCTTCACATGGTGAAAGTGTGAAACAATTATTTTTTACAAAAAATTAGACCAACTTTATTAGTTGATGCACTAAAAAATTTAAAAAATAATATTAATTCTATTGGTGCTGGTATTTGTGAAGTTGGTGCCAAAAATGTTGAATGTAACTACAACTGCACAACTCCAAAAGTACCAGCACCAATAGAATCAATATTATTTTGTATTTCTCAGTGCACCAAGTAATAACGTCGATCCAATCTTTGTAAATATTGTAAGGTGAAGACCGAATAATGAACTACACATACTCACAAATGTCACAAACATTCCAGAAAACACAGGAGACATCAGATGCAACGAGAATAAGTCCTGGTCTATTTTCGAAGCCATATATTCAGAAATAACCTCCAGAAACAACGAAAACAACACTGGAATCATCTAGAGCTTTTTAGGTTAGATATATAATGCTGATGGCAATGACAGGATAGTTAGTTAGTGATAGATACTCAGTCGGTCATAGATCCTAGACAGTAGAAAAGTCGTATATACTCCGAGAAAAGTTTGAATATAAATGTGTAGTTATTGGTATAAATAAATAAGTGAAAATAAATCGAACCCAGTTTTAATACAAATGCCCGTTACAATATATTTATATCAGATTATCGTGATAGTGCATGTTTTGAGGCTGCAAGGAAAACGTCCAGACTTCGTTATTTACTTCTTCGTCTCCCACAACTCTGCATTTCTCAATTAAGTTCAAGCAACCAACAAGAAACTCATATCTTCAACCATCATCCAGACTATGCTCCGCAACTAACTCGTATCCATACGCCTAAGCACACGTCGACGTCCATGTCTTGTGTAATTAAACATAGCTGGATATTAAAAGTAATTCCGCTCCACTTATAGCACAGGAGACGGCGGTGCGTCAGTCACTCTTGACGAATTATTTGTAGAGTGTTCCTGATTTAAAGCATTAACATAATATTCATTCATAGAACTGCGATCCTACCACTATTATGATAATCTAATATAAATATTTTTTTACAAAAATATACTTATTTTACTTATATTCTGAGATTTAAAAAAATAGTGGTGAAAAATATTGCACTTATTATTTTGAAAAATGTCCAATCTGAACTTTGCTGGCAATGACCTTTTTCTTCAATTCTGTCAGATGAAATATTCAAATATTCGAAAAAATTTGCTCCTCTTATTTTGGGGGTTTTTCTCCATATGGCACTAATTCAGAACACTCTTCTTTCCGATAATAAAATAAATATATTCAAATCGGTGCATATTTACTAGGCAAAAGGATTGTCCATACATAAAAAAGTAAACATCAAACTGAAATATAAAATCCCAGTCATCCTTAAGGTACGTATCTACTTGTAGTCAATTATTAAGCGAAATTATCTGAAGGCATTAACTTTCACTAGGGTAAGTAAATTCAATTATTGGAAAATTAATTGAAATAGCCCTGATTTCCCTTCTTCAGGTCTTTTTCAGTAAGTGATAATCAATTATATTTGACATTGGGAAATTGCTGAAATTATTCTTAGATGCCTTTTAAAATTCTTATGATTAAGTTCCTTTAATAATTTCACTTATATTAATTTTTCTGCAACAATAATTTTGAGTAAATTTTTCGTACAATTTGGAAAGAATAAACGTTATTTTAGTTTATGGTATGGTATGAATTATGGAAAAAATTACGAATAATTTCAAAGAACTGATATTCACGAATATTGGAGTATCTATCACCAATAGATCGTTCAAACAATCAAAAATCGTCGTTACAATATAATAAGATAAAATAGGATAATATAATTTCTAAAAAAATATCAAACTTTAACTTAAAATTATTTTCTCAATCATCATATTTCTATTTCATCGTCATATGGATAAATAAACATCAGAATGTAAGAACTACATTAATAATTTAAAGTCTGCTCAAATTAGAAAAGTGTCTGTCTACGTCATCAGCTAGCGGCGCACGTTTTAACATTTTCTTCCAAAAACATTTGACATTTACATCATATAAAAATGTTTACAAAGTTTAATATTTTTACAGAGTCGTTTGATCCATTCAACAAATGGTTCTCATTTGACTTTGATTTTTTTTGTTTTTACCAAACAAGATAAATTTTTCATTATTATCAAATATTTTTAAATATGGATGAGTCAAAAAAATTAATAACAACTAGGAAAGGTAACCATTAATGATTTAACGAGTTGACAACCATTGAAATTTCCAGTTTAAGAGCCCACCTTTAAGGTAATGCAAACATAGGCTTAATACGGTAGAGTGAGGAATGTCATGAGAAAATTTGCAGGGAAAAGAAACAAGATAATAAAAGAAAAACTAGCAATAAAAATCACAGAAATGACTCTAGTCAATTCTTAAAAACATTGATGGAAGACTGATCACTTCAGCTGCTAAACCATTTCTTACATTGAAGACACGGCTGCTCAGGAAGTGTTTAGTGTCTAAATGATCTTTATTGAGCTTAATCTTGTGATCACGGCGCCTGTGGTCCATATTAATTACCCATATGTCTCTTGGATCACCATATTTATAACTAGAGATTCAGTGGGTCATACGGAAGATCCTCCACGAAGGCTTCTTTTAAGGAAATGATCAATCACTAGGGCGATAGTGTCAACAATGTCTTGATTTCTTGCCATCTTTTCGGAGGTTCCGTACCCAAAGTGTGCCAATTGTACCCTATCATTTAGCTATCGCTTTATTGTTACTAGATCCCAATAATGACTAGATCTTTTGAACCGTAGATATTTCTCGTCTCACCGACGTTTCCTAGACTATTATATACACATATGTATATAGCGCTTTTTCTTACATCTCCCTGACGGTGGTGGTTGCCCCGCCTGTCACATCGGTTAAATGATAAAAATGTCTGAAGGCAAGGCAGGAAAAAGCTTAATTAAAATGTACGTTAAATGAGCTTCGGTGCGCTGATATTATGATGTAGAGCCTCGTTCGTGATGTGGGACTAAAAAAAAATTGCACAACAAACATGCTAGAACTCGCAATTTTTCACTTTATTAAAGTTTGGAGATAAGGGAAAAGTAGCTATAGTTGTAGGTGATATAATAATTTATTCAGGCTAACCGACAAATCTTGAATATTAAAATAGTATGCTAATAGATTTTCTGACTTAGTATGAGCCCTACGAACCCCTACCGAGATGCAAATAGCATCTGTGTGTAGACCTGAACTTAATAATGTTTTAAAATCTACATCCTCAACAGCATCTAATCTACATCTTAATATAATACAAATAAACAAATAATAAATTGAAAATACAACAGAAATACAAGTTACAACTACAAATGTACTGATCATCATATGATATAAAAATATTAATACAGACTCTTTTAATTATTTAAAATCCAACTATTTATATGAAGTTTAATACACCCTCTGGTATTTTTTTAGATTATCATATAATCCATTCTAGATAACCTTGTATCGGATATAAACTTGTTTTTTCGCCAATATTTCTAATTTAGTTTTATTTACTTCAAGCGATTTATGTCCAGAATATACAGATGCTCCAGCACTAGTATACTATTCCTGTAGAATACAATAATTATATATTACTGCTTCAAAATATATATTTTTGATTGATATTCAACAATCGTTTCTCACTAGAAAGGTTGTTTTGCTTATTAAACGTAAATATTTTTAACGCACTCTTTTTGAATTTTGGCTACCGGCCCTAATACATTTAAATAAGTTGAATCCCAACTAATAATCCCATAAAATGGTATGCTAAAGAACAAAGAATGATATAATTTTAATAAATCATTTTTGTTAAGAATATATCTCATTTTATAGAAAACAAAAAAAAGGTATCTTACATTTTCAACGATACTGAAGATATTTTTCTTCCAACTCCAATTTTCATCCAGTATAACACCAAGGTATTTAACTCCTTTGGCGCTTTTGATATTATCACATTTATAGTTTAATTTAATAAAACAACCATCTTTATGTATTGTTAGTCCGTCTATAACAGAGAGCTTATGCGCGTATGAGACATATTTAAAACGTTTGATTTTCACATATTCAAAGTAATTCTGTGATAATTAAACCATTTTCTTATGTTTTTTAAGGAATGTTTAGCATTGACTGTAACTTCATCCTAACTGTCACCACTACACATAATGACTGTGTCATCCGCAAATGATACAATATCAAGTGGAAATTATCCATAAATATAGGCATTAAATAATAATGGACCCAAAATTGAACCTTGAGGGACTCCACAAGAGACTAAACTGTAGGAACTTCTAACACCATTGATGATAGCACACTTAAATGTATTTGAGAGATAGTACCGCATCAAATCATCAACAATCCCTCTTATTCCAAGATTACTTAATATAATTCCCCATGGGATAGGTACTGTAGTGTTATAAATAAAAACCATCTAGAAGTATTTGATATCTCGCTAGACATGTTAAAGAGGAGCTTTACTAGGGTATAATCATAAATAAATAATATAGATGAAGTTACTTTTAGTTTAGTTTACTTTTAGGATTGGTTACATTATATACTTTTTTAGTGTTAATATAAAAATAATTGTCAATTGTAAACTGGTAATGGGGTTATCCCGTAAAAAAATAAATAAATAAATAATCAATAAAAGTTCATGCATTACTGTGTCAAATTTTGATATTAAATACATATTTATGGTTTAAATATTAACGTTAATTTACGTATTATATTTTATGAGAGTGGAGAGAATGTATGAAATAGATTTGATAAAAGAATCGCTACCTACCTAATAAATAAGAAAATTACTCGAATCCTTTAATTTTTATTGTTTGATGGTCATGTTATATCTGTATGTTTTATTTTGGTAAATATTGGACCATTTATGTTTTCAAAGATCTATGTTCTTTTGTATTTTCGAAAACTATACAAATGTGGAAATTGCCAATTATAGAACTTGATATAAGTGAATATCTCAGGAATTTAAATTGCAAGGAAATCAACTTTAAAGGTCTAATCTAAAATTTAAGGGATAAATAAAGCTTATTTCAAAAACAATCACATCTCGTTTGTGTTTTAACATAAATATTACAAACATTCTCAGTGGTAGGTCCATAAATAGTACATACACTTAATCGTAGTTCTACCCTTGACACGTAATACGGCCACCTTGAAGTATTGAAGGTCAATTATTTGAAACGTTCATGTTTCTTGACTCTCATATATAATTCTGCACGATATTTTGTTGTAGTAACAATAATGAAAAAATCAAATAATAACTGGCTATATATATATATATATACCTACATCCTTCACTGAGTTTTATGAACTTAGAAGTTCGAATAGTCAAGAAAAAGGTTATTATAAATCACGGTATTAGTGATCTCTATAATATCGTTTTCGCGAAACATCCGCATTAAAAGTTTTTTTCCACAGATTGTCGTGAAGAAAGTCCTTTATTGACCGACGAACCCCGAACAGAGGAGGTATATTTCCTTCCCTCAGAATTAATGATACCAGAATATCCAGAAACGTTTAAATAGAACATTTTTTAAATTTTTCAAGACAGCTACGGTTTTCGAGTTTCTGCGATGTTGAAATTTTAAATATGTGTATTTTCGCTATGTGGAAGAGGCAATTTCTTTTGAAAATAGAAAATCTGAGAATAGAAAATTAATGATTATTTGTAGCAACATTTATTTTGCATTTTTTTTCCATAGAGTTACGGTTTTTGAGTTAAAAGAATGGTAAAGTTTATAATATGCGTATTTCCGCAATGATGTTCTTAGATTTGTGAATACTAGCAAATACAAGCAAAGCATACATGGATAATGGAGAACATTCAACGATTTTCGTGACAAATATGATACTCAAAAGTGTGAAATAAATATTTTGTTAGAAAAAAATGGACCGATAAAATAATATTAATTCTCTTGGTGCTGGTTTTCAATCTAACTGCAACTGCACAACTTCACAAGTACTAGCACCAATAGAATTAATATCATTTTGTTGTTTTCAGTGCACCAATCGGTCCAATTTTTGTAAGAGATATTTATATCCATAGCCTCTACAATAACGTCTTATTTTCCACACTTGTGCGTAGAGTATATAATTTTAAACAATCCACGATTATCACGAATCGTGGAAGATGAGAAACACTTTAATCCAATAGTTATTTTATAAAGATAATAGTTCAAGTAAAGGAAAATAAAAGTTTTCATAATTCACTATGCCTTAGGCGAAAAAACTACTTACTCACTTATATGATTTTAGGTGTATAACTTGTGTCATGTTAATTAACACAAGAGCTAAAAGCTCTCAATGATATGAGTTAATTAGTAATGCTCAAAAGATAATCTCCTTAGGATAAAATTATCTGAAATAACTCATTATCCTCCTCCGATCCCTTTTAATTTCCGGGTGTACTTACTAGAGAAGAGCCAGAAATATGGACCATCCTTAGTTCAGATTATAATAAGAACAAAATGATGGAAAATCGTTGGGTTATATTTATAGTTTGTATTTGGTTATATAATTTTGTTTAAATAATTTGGTGGTTTACCCATAATTCCAGGTCCTTCTACTAATGTAACTTATATAAAACAATGAAAATACTCCTTGATTATCATCGTATATTATGTAATTAATCTATTTATTATGATTTTATATAGCTAGTTTTATGTGAATCTGGATGACATAATTGTTCTTATTTAATCATTGCTTGTCCCCTTTTATTATAAAAATGAAATAACTAGTCATATTCATTATCAATTCTAAGTTCGATACTAGCTTAATTAACAAACAAACCAAACAAGTGTTGAACTTTGATTTGTTTATGAATACGGCTGTTAGAAATAAAAAATTAAACAAATCAGAATTGACTGCGCGTCAAAATAAAGAGATGCCAAAGTCTTGTGAATTATGATAGAAATAAAAAATATATTATAGTTTAATTATCACAGACTTACTTTAAATATGTCAAAATAATGTATTTTAAATGTGTCTCTAGACGTGGATAAGCTCCCTGTTACGAATGGACCGACAATATATGATGATGTTTGTTATAATAATTTATATTGTATATGTGACAAAATAAGAAGAATAAATAGAGGTAAATACCTTGGTGTTATACTGGATGAAAATTGGAATGATTTGAAGAAAAATATTTTTAATATTGTTAAAAGAGTAAGATAACTTTTTTTGTTTTCTATAAAATGAGTTGTAGTGGTTGTTCTGGCTGATAATAAGTCAGATAACCTATTAGCAAATTATTTTGTAAACAAGATTTGTATATTAGCCTAAATAAAATTAGTATTATTAATTTTATTATTATTATTATTAGTTTTTCAAAATTTGGGATTTAAAAATGAGCCTGTTCTCGAGAAAATTGTTTTGTTGAATTTATGTATTTTCAAAACAGCTCAGAAGATCATAATTGTGAACCCATGATTACAGGTTTCAGAAATATTGAGAAATCTATATTAGGAAAAATGTACTGATTCAATGAAAATATCAAATATCACTCTTAAACGTGTCATCGATAAACCCTTAATGCACCCATGTGCTTGATAGGAGTAAGGGGATGTCAACAACAAGCTGCAAATTACTATTCCAATTACAGGTTGGTATTACGTGGGCAGATACCGATCGAATAATGCTCTCAAATCTATACTTGAGCCATATTACTGCAACACCAGTTCTCATCAATATGAGAATTGAAACTCATTGATTAAGATAGTTCATGATAGAGTGTGTTAACCATCATAAGTTATTAATGGTTTCGTGAAAAGAACTTCACAGATGTAGGTACTTTTGAAAACCTTTCCCAAAACAGTTGCAGCGCTGGCATGTTCAAGACAAATGCTCTTATATCGGATGCGACATCGTCGTCGTCGTCAAAAATGACTCAATTCAATTGACATAGCGAATTAACAAGATTAGTAATAAAAGATTGAGGAATTAAAACGAATTCCTCTATAATAAAATGTGATTATGAAATTGAAGTAAATATTAACAGATTCAACTTTATCCTTTTTTTTAATGTTCTATTAGCTCTTAGTAACGTACATTTCAATATTAATTGTCTTTTTCTTATTATACATCTGCAGTGTTTTCTTTAAAAAGAAATCATAAAAGAGATAATAGTGTGAATTAAAAGTAGAAAATGTTTATGAAACATGGAGATACAATTTGAGACAAGTAAACATCCTTTGTTTTATCAATAATCAAAAATTATGTGACGTATTTTTTCTTTGAGTACACAGACTCATTAGCATTTGGACCAATTATCTCTTAATCACTCAATCCAATCTACTCGTAAATCACAAGGCACTGATTTCATAAAATACCATAGAACGCAACCACCTATACTAACCGAATCTAACCTAACCTAACCTAACATAAACTAACCTAACCTAACCTAACCTAAACTAACCTAACCTAACCTAACCTAACCTAACCTAACCTAACCTAACCTAACCTAACCTAACCTAACCTATCCTAACCTAACCTAACCTAACCTAACACAAACTAACCTAAACTATTTACGCTATGACGTGCCCAATGGATATTTCAATCTGCTTATACAGTCGAAATGAAAAGAGAACTCATTAACGAAGGATATTATTCTCTTGTTATACTTGTCCTTGATTAATTAATTCAGTAAGTAGCCTATTCATTGAGTTCTGTGGGGCCATTCAGTTTTAAAAGTAAAATGATTCAATTATTTTTTTTTTCAGTCCATATTAGAGTGGTTAAACAATAGAACAATACAGATTGGATCATAATTAACTGAACTATGTAAATCACCCGCATTTTGGTACCTTTGTACCTGTTTTTTCTATGTTATGTAGCAGAGAACACTACCTGTTTGTTAAGTAGGTACATATGAAGAAACAGTTTTACATTGTTTCATTTGACTCATCAATACCGTATCAACAATGTAAAAACCGTGTAATCAAATATCGTTTCCTACTGTTTGCCTTTTTGTTTAAAATAAAGCTTTCGATAATGTTCACTCCATAATCTATTCCTACTGACTACTGACAGATAAAGACATACATACCACTAGTAGAAATTATTTACATCTGTCAGTTTAGCTGAATATTTTCTAAGGGTTGCTTAATTTCTGGTTATTGAAAAAATGGAACTTCGAGAAAGATAAAATGGAAATTTGTGATGAATATAAAAAATATCCTGTAAATAATATTATTTGCAGAATAGTAGTTATTCTGTGCTTATATATGTAGGTATATTCTCAATCTGAGTATTGATTTGGTATTATAAATCGTTTGTATCAATTATTCATAGAAATTATTTATTATTTACCAATGTTTGATCCTTGACAAATAAGTCTTTATAAACAACAATCTTGTTCAAATTCGATTGCCATCGTTCCTTGAATTCAATATTAATTTTATGATACATTTGCTGTTAGTTCTTATATTTATCCAGTTATTCCACAAAACAAAAGGTCTCAGCTCATTTCTATAATTGACATTATTTGTCCATCACCTTTAATGACAAAAATTGTATTGATATGTTTAATATTTCATCCTTGCAAGTCTTATGTAATATAATAATAATCATTCATGTGTTTATACATATATTTACTTCAAGCTGTTATTTTTTTTTGTGACAAAGTATCTTGTCACAATAAAAGATAAATGATCCTTTATCGCAAATTACGACTCTATGCATACGCCAGTAGTTGCTTTCGTAAATTTTGAATTGATTGTGACAGAAACTTCCAGGTTTCAGCCGGAGCAGGAGGTGGGTTCAGATGTCATCTAACATATCCATTAAGGGCACAATTTAATATCTAATTTTACGCTCATTACAAATTGTTTACGACAGCATGAATTTACTGGCGGAGTATATAAAATCCAGGATTGTTTCATTCTCTACAATGAGTGAACTTTTTTGGCAAAGTATGATAGAAGAAAATGCTTACGGTTTGCCTAGGTTTTGATGTAAAATGCCTTAACATTTCTTCAAACACCAGTTGCTTATTAGATAAAATATAAAATGAAATAATTTCTAATGCATTTTATCTATTTTAAGATGAAAGAACTGATGGAATAGTTAAAGAAAACCATATAGATGCTAAATAATTAATTCTTTGTGCCTTCTTAAGTCACAATTTATTTATTCTTCTGAATCTCACATTTTGGTTGGTTAATTTGTATTGCAAAATATTTCCAACTACTTTCTGATTTTCTTATAAAAATTTCTCCAGTTCAACAGGCGGAAACGTCTTCAGCTTAAATCAGGATCGTCTGGCTAGAAATTAGAATAAATTTATTTTAAAATTTTGTTAATAGTAGTAAGAAGACACATTCTTTCCTGCTATGATAAGATCAATTCTGTTTGATGTTTAGCACAGCTGGGAAAAGTTTTCTATTGAAATCACTTCTTATTTATTGCCTGATCTTTCTCTTCCTCATTCCTATAATTCAGTATTCTTTTAAAAGTAGAGAGCAAAGTTTATTCGTAACATTCACTTATGAATATGTTATCAAAAACAAACTTCATACTTCTCCATTGATTAGTAAACTCTTTTGAACAAATACAGCAAGTATCAACTCTAGCCTCATGAGCTCCGAGAACTTTGATCATCGTCAACTCCTGAGAGTTTTCATGCTAACAATATTTCTGAGAACTTCTCTACTCTACCAATTCCTATATGCAAGCCTCTAGGTTACATTGGATGAACAAAGTTTAACCAACCGTTGTACACCACTACATTTGTTAGTTTTCTCATCTTACATTCCAGTTGTGTTTCCAATGGCTCGGTTAGTTTTCTTTTGAATTATGCAATAGTCTGCAAAGAAAACTTACAAACACACGAAAGAATTCTTGAGAGATCTCAAATACAATTCCACTACCTCTTAGGAAAATTCTGAGACGTTATCGTCTTTCATTCTTTGCAAGCTCGATTGAGGCATCATTGTATAGGATATCCAGATATTGTGTACAGGACTTGCTTTAAACTAAGCCATTCTAAGTCTTTAGTACCAATTACAAAAAAAGATATTCAAGGTTGTAATATATCTTTAACATATCTAATTGTTTATAAGTGGTGATTCAATTAGTATCAACGTTAAACATACTATTCTCAATTCCTAGCAAGAATTAAGGCAAGAACTTACTTTTTTCCCACAATAATTTATACAAAGTCGTAGATAATTTCATTATTCTTCAACAAGTTTATCATAAAAATATTATACCTATTATTTGATAAATTGGAGTTTTCATCAAAAATTATAAACGTTCTCTCGCACAACACCTTTCGACTGTGTCAGCTAACCAACCATTTTTTTTCTACAAAAGCTAGGACATACTTTATAAGATAATTTAATGAAAAATACAAAGTAATATCTATTCCACTGCTACTGGTAGTTTTGAGGGTCGCAGTTTTTGTAAAAAATCAGTTATTTTTAGTATCTAAATGTACCCCTATGCGTGTTAAACTGTATCATGAATTTGTTCTACAAATCATAATAATCCAATTACTCTCAAGCAATTTAATCAGATTGGTGTGATATTTAGTTATTACTTTTTTTCACGCAGAAGGAATTAGACTAATTAAAATAAATGAATGTTCTGTGAAAGATATTTTTATCCTTATTAGTCAAGATTTTCCGTACAATTTTGTTTGCTAACTTAATCTATCTGGACAGGGAATAATTACTATTTATTAAGGCGCAGAAAATCATATCAGTTTAGTGTGCTTCAAGTTTTACTTACACAGGTTGTAAGCTCGCTTGTGAACTAGTATATTGTATAGTATCTAGAAGAAAAATTGCAAACTGGGCTGTCTAACTTTCTACCAACTCAGAAGTGGGATTGTTAGGTAGTAACTAGACCTGTGGCATCGTAGTTTCTAGTTGATAACATCTATATTCCTTAACACATTATACTGCTGTTAGACATGAGGTTATTATTAAACGTACAAAAACACAAGAACCAATTTAAACCCATAATATCGAAGTTAACCGCACTAATCTCGATAGCCAGTTGGCTAATGGACGAATGGAAGGTATTTTTTGTATCATCGTCACTATCGTTAAACTCTTCATTAAGCTTAGAGTAAAATAATAATCTTGCATTCACAAACATTGCTTGGTTCAACATGTATCAATACATCAATTTGAATAAAACACCGGCATTTTCCTATCGTCTTTTTCAAATGCGCCTATTTTGTTTGAAGATATTAACCTGGTGCTAGCATTGTTTTATTTTGAGTGGAGGATGTTCAGAATATAGAAGAGTATCAACAGACAAATATTGTTACATAATCAACGTAATCTTTTCAGTATAGGTGAAATTTTATTGACTTCGTCTTTCCTGTATTATCATAAATAAAATCACTGATGATGCTGAAATTACTTTGGCCGAAAAAAGGTACTACAAATTAAAGTTGATATCAAAATCTTAGTTAGAATATGTCAATACGTTGATTATGAAACATTCATTGAAGTTGAGATCTTTAATAATGAAGCAATGGCATCAAATATTCTTAGCCTGGCATCTTCTTCTAAACCTTTTCTTATGGGCAAACAAAGTTCCACTTTGGCAACTACATTATCTCACCTTTAAGCATTCGTTGCAAAAGTCCCATACACCACAAAATTTTAAATTTATAAAGCGAGTCATACGCAAACATCGACAGCGGATGTTGATGACAGAAAAATCTCAAAAAAAAACACGACACCTATAGAGAGTCCTCATGTTCTCAGCACTCACTACCATTCAGCAGCCCACCACAATGAAACTGACCCACATTTTGCGAGAGGGCTAATAGAGAGAGACTGCGATGGAGATATATCGTGTCTGGAAAGGTTCTGAATCTTAACGAAACACGTTACACGGGATTTGCGACGCTCGACCTTGACGTCCGCAAGCAGACTGATCGGCGTCGGCGGCATCGAAGGCAAAGCACCATCGTCCCCAGCAGCATTCGGAGGCAGAGCAACGCAAGCGCCGCCACCGCCAGATATACAGGATAAAGGCACAAATAGAAGGGCCTTACAGGGCTCCTTTTTTAATTACACTGCTTGCATACAACTCAAGCACAAACACATTTTTCAGAATGACTTACAGGAAGTCGCTGCCGCCGCTGCCACCACCAGAGTGGAGATTGGAGGCGGTACGCGAACAAATACTTTGCAGGAGCAGCAGCTCTTTCTAGTCCAAAAATAGATGGTGCAGTAAAGGGTGTCCTGTGTTGGGATGTGATAGATGTGGAATCGGGAAAAAAGTTTTCACCCTGATGAAGAGGACAAACATTCTCGAAAGCTTGGTATAATTCAAATAATTTTATAAATTCAATGACTGCATAGCCAATATTTAATATTAAATCAGTCAAGAATACAAAATCAAAAAACCAATCACATAATATATCAGTTTTCTTCAAAGGCCCTTTTTGTGTTTTTCTTGCTGTGATCATACGATTTTTGTTAGTGGGCGATACTGAATGAAAAATTATATAATCTTATGTCAAAACCTAATGTAATGGATAATATTTATGGTGGAGATCTTAAATGCTACCCCATTACCAGATTTGAAACCACTTTTAAATTATGTTACTTATTTCTTCCACATTTAACTTAAACATTCAACTTTCATCGATTACGCTTATCGATAATCAAATGTTATTCCAACCTTAACTTTGACCCTCACTGTACAGTCTAGTGTAGTGTAGAGCCATCTTAAAGTTGAATGGATCCAATATAGTATAGGTAGATGCAGATTGCCGTTGAGAGATCTCGATCTATTTGCTTTTGCTAAGAATGTGCCAAGAGAGAGATGGTACTTGAAATGAAACCGGTAGGAGAGGAAGTTATGTTGAGGAGAACATCAGTGAAAGGATTGAAGTATTGAAGAAGTGAAAATAGCGATAAGAAAGAAATATATTGTTTTAGAAGGTATCTATGGTGAAGTGAATGAAGGCGATGTTAAAGCTTAAAAAAATCTATAGCATACAAAATAAGAATGAATACCGAAGACAAATTGAGAATACCTATATAGTGTGAAAAAAGTTGAATGTTTAGATCAAAAGTATAAATAACACTACTCAATGTAGCGTGTCTCGGTTTGACAATTAAACAAATAACACACTCACACGGTTAACAAATTAACAAACTTTGAATTGTCCGAAATAAATCGCTTTACTTTATCAGTGGACTCTCAGTCTCGTGCGCTTACTACTACTACTGACTCAAATCTGCAAATGTTCGTGAAGGCACGGAAGTGTTTCATTCTTCTAGCGAGGTGGTGCGTCATAAAATGTGGCATCGAATCATTAAATTCGCAGGTGCATATGTGAAATCACCACTAGCCGTGGAAAGCGAGGGGTGAGCATCGGCGTACCGACAGGTATTTTTTCGGGGTCGAAACAATAATAAAATAATCATAACGACTCTGCAGTTTTGTAAGCGATGATGTTATGGGCAGATATGGTACTAACTTTTATGATTTTCTCATTTCCAAAAAATAAAAAAAACGTCGTGGGAACTATTCTTATCAATAAAGATACTCATTCAAATACCAATTGATTAGTCTAAATATTTTTACTATTTTGTCGGGGGACAAAAAAGGGAAGAAGGCGCTGTGAATTATTTTGTATGGGAAATATACTTAGGACTTAAATAGAAAGGCACTGAGGAATCGTGAATACCTGAAGACTCCTTAAGGACAGCGAAGACAATTTTTTTTATATTTACAGGTTTTGAATTGATACAAACTTTATTATAGAACAACCTTTTTAAATAATCTAGGACTGATACACGGAAAAATATTAAAATAATATTGATTATATTGGTAATGGTGATTTTGAAGAGGAAAATATAATGGAATTGGACTAGCTTTCGGGAATGGAGCATGAAAAGCTTTCATTGATTGATCTAGAATAAGATAATTTTATAGTTACAATTTAATGATTATTTGTCTTTATTTGAAGAATAATTCTTAGTGTAAAGTTAAAAATTTGCCTCATTTGTAGCTAAATACACCCTAGTAACCGAATCATAGTATAAGTGGGATGTTAATGTTTCAATAGGTATTACGATCTATCCGTAATCGTATGTTTTGTAATATTGCAGACGTAATCCGATGATCAAAGTAAAAGCCTATTACATTGAACTCCAAAAGGAAAGACAATTATTTGGGAATTCAACAAATTAATGTATTTAAAAAATGAAAATTACAAGACTTGTGGGTCAATAAATAAAAACTAAATTTATCACAGCATAAAAACCATTATAATGTATCTATATGCTTTTATCTTCCATATCCAGAAGACTGATTTGAAATCGATGATCTGGATAAAATGTTCTGACTATTTTGCACTCTTTGTTCTTGTTGATTGGTATTAGGAACGAGCACAAAAACTTTGGCAGAACTTTTACTGAAAATATTCTTAAGCTCAGTCTCATCTTCTACAGGCACTAGAATATCACCTGCTTCATTAGTGAAGACAGAAGTATCGGAAGGAATTCCTAATCTATTAACAAACGACGCAACATTCTGCTGATTAGTACTGGATATTACTGGATTCTTTTGTCCCGTTCTAACACCTTCTGGATCTCTTTGTTTTTCAATTGCTGCAGCATTCAATAACCAAAATGGCCTCTGATCTCTTGGCCATTGATTTAATCTGTTGACTAGAGATGCATCGCCACGTGCATCAACTGGAAGGTTCTGAGTGGTTGCTGCATCATCAGCTGATCCATCGAATCGGTTGGCAATGCTGCCAGAGGCTCCAGCTGAGTTTGTTTGGAATCGGGTAGCGAGTTCTGGGTATCCTTTGGGACCTGAGCCAGCAAAAGAAGGCCTTTGTGCACATGTGGTGGCGATAGCCATGACGATGATCATGAAGGACTTCTGGAAATTGAAGAGAATGTGAATTTATTTACGGTTTGAAGGCTTCACGTAAACTGGTATCAACATGATTGTTTATAAGTTTAATTCTACATTATTCCTCACGTATTTACCAGTTTTTTATTCCTTGCAAATGGATTTATTGAAAATTATAGTTGGACTTTCAATTCAATGAATCTGTTATTTGTCCAAAACGTAACTGCCTTTAATATTCACATCACGACTTTGTACCATATTTTACAATAATATTTCTACCTAAACCGCTGTATTTAAATATGATTTTTATGGGAAATATATATTTTATATCTATAAATTAGGCATTGTCAACTGAATCCAATTTTCTATAGAATCATCAATGAAAAATATTTATTTCCGTGAACATATCAAAACCAAATTTTTCATCGAAATATAAAAATAATAATTCATTGGAATTCATAGGATTGTGTAATTTTCAATTTAAATACACTATTGTTCTGATATTCATTTTCTTTTTTGTAATTTCCGAAATGCTCAACTTCGCTACAAGCTTATTCTAGGTTAGATTTAATAAACTCTTTTTTGTTTGAATGATTCTAAGTATACTTTTGAGACTATTCTGCTGGATTAGGAAGATTTCGTATGAAAATTGGTTTAACAGAACAGACCCTGTACTTGATCCACCAAGAAGTTCTTCAGGAAATTTTGTAAACACTAAACTGATCTAAGAGTTTTACGCAAAATCGTTTAAACTGAAGATACTGTTTGCATTTATCTATCTATCTGTCTGTCTGTCTTGTTTCGAAAATACATTTAATTATGATAATTATAGTCTTTGATAGCAGAATAAGTTATACTGATCCAGAATAACATTATGACCTGAATCAATTGTTATTGTTTTTGATGTCAATATTTGACGATGTGGTTATACTATTATATAGAGGTTATAGTTTATCACTTGTTTTTAATTGATCGCTGATTAAACCGGTCAGACACAATTATAAATTGTTGATAGATATGAATATATGTATAATATGTGAACCACAAATGGAAAACAAGCTGTTTAGCAAGCAAATTAAATTATTCTGGTATAAATCAATGAATATGATTTGGTATAAAGTGGCCCTACAGAAGTGCCTATCGATGATGGATTATAATCTTAATTGGTCCAAAGTGTCTGGAATTATAGTTATAAGCTTGGTTGACTTAAAACAGGATCTATATCCGAAATATAAGCAATAATTTGATAATCACTGATATCTATCGAGTAAGATTGCTCTAGATATATATTCAGTTTAGTTTGAACGTTGTATTTTTAACATGATTTAGGAGGAATTGTTTCGAATCAACTAATAACCTGTTAAAGATGATTTTTTATTTACTTGATTGATTCTACTGTTATATACATCTTTTCAATGAAAGAGGAAATAGAATTTGTTAATGAATCAATTAATCAACTCTGAAAATGATTTATACATTTTCGAGGTCAATACTTTTAAAACGTAGGTATATGAAAAAACCTCAGGAGGACAATATGATGTATTACAGGATAGATTATATAGAGTCAAATGATACTGTTGAGATAATTCGAAACTTGAATAAAATAAATATAAAAATAATGTTACATAAACACATTTTAAATTTTTTTGCTTACATATAATCAACACAAAAACTCACCATTTTGAAGATAAAAATTCAATTGTTTGAATCACTTATTTCAACAATGTTTCACAGATAAACAAAAAATACGACCGGATCAACCACACTAATTTCGTACTATTCGTATATCCTTCGCAATGGATAGATGGCGTGGAACTGGTTGTAAACAATCGAGTTTCGATATTTATCTATTTATGTTAATCGAATAATTATATTCTGTGGGAAAAAGCTAAACCCATTAAACATCGATTGGTTGAATTCGAACACGGGAATTCCACCGCATATCACCACACGATGAAGATTCTAGCTTGTGTTATTGTCCTGATAGTACAGTGATATTGGTGATTTTTTTTTTGTAATAGGTATGTTTCCTTTAATTGCTGAGTAAAGGGCAAGGGAAATACCCATATCTAAATATATGGTCATGGTTGACGTTATTTTCTTTTATGACTTTGAGCTATATCATCGAATAAATATTTTTTTATCTGTTAATTAACGGTTTAATTAATATTGTAATCTATCAGATGCAACTGTGTCCTTATTTGTGGAAATAAATAATTATTAAAATCGTCACAGAATAAACATAAGAAATATTTAGGTTCTCATTCATGACAAAATGAAAATTTTCAATTTCGGGAATATAAATAATATATAAATAATAATATATATATATAATAATAAATAAATCAAGAGTTACTGGTAATAAATAGATATATAACAGGAAAGAATTTCATATTTTGCTAAAGAGAATAAATAATATAATCGCCTTAGCAAGCAAAACTTATGATTAAATGATCATAGAACATTATTTTTTATGAGATTATGGAATATACTCTTAAAGGTGTCTAAGGCACGCCGTTCTGCTATTTTATGACACAAAACAAATTAATAATAAAAAATATTTAAACAAGAAAATTATTCACAATGAAATTCGTGAGCATAAAGATATATGTCAATTATTTCAAAGCATAATGCTCCTCCATGAAATAATTGTAAACAAATGATTTGTTTTGCTCGGTAATGAAATTCCAATTCAGAAAATTGTTGTTATATTTTTAAATCATAATCATTTGAACAATCAATTATTTTAAATTTTTGTTATTTTTCATTCCATTCTTATTCCTTATTTCAATTTCTTGCACCTATGACATCTTTCACTTGCTTTTGTTTCATCGGATACAGCTTCCACTTATGTGGCGCTGACGAAAGCAAATAAGCTTGAAATCACCTGATTCGCTTCAAGTGGATGACTGTATCCGATGAAAAAAAAGCATAAAGGTGAATAGCATTCTCATTTTTATATACATATATATATATATATATATATATATATATATATATATATATATATGTATATAAGTATAAATCAATAATTTTTATTATTAAATTAAAATGAAGTACATAATTTTAGTTCAATGATAAAAGTTCACGATTAAAATTTATTTATATAATGAAAATACTAAAAATATGGTCATAATCGTAATCAAGAACTTCAAATCAAAATTGTGGGTTGAACAACGTACGTTGAAGTCACAAATTATGCAAACAAAACGTCATAGCCCTATGCTAGATACTTTCGATTTTATTTACAGAAGATTGTTTCTATTTTCTTATAAAGCAACTATTGCTTTAACGGACACAACAAAAGAGTTAAAAATGTTTTGCGAAAATATTCCTCTTCAGCAGATATTTTTAAATTGATAAATTTTATTTCTATAAAAAGTTCTCATAAAAAATGGAAAAGGGTTTTGCCCATTTGAAAGATCACAACAAACTTGAAAGTATATTCACAAATATCCTTCCAATTAGTAGAAAAAATGCCATTTTTTCACCTCTTCATTAATTGCCAGAAAAAAAAGATTCTTCTTTCTCATTTTCGGAAGCGTGTTCTAAATAGTTTATTGAATGAATGACTTCTTTTGGATGACTCGTAATAAAAATCAATCGAATCAACTGGAAATATACCTTATCAGGTTTTTCGTTTTTCTTTCCAATTCTCCCCGGTTATATATATATATATATATATATATATATATATATATATATATATATATATATATATATATATATATATATATATATTTATACTTGGAATGGAAACCGCGGCACTGATTGCTCATGATGAATTAAATAGTGTTCGTAATCTTATGGGAAAGGTGAGTCGGCGTATATTGTTTGTTTCTGTCAGTATTGTTGTTATTGTTTCACGGATTCAACGACGATGAATGGGAGAGGTAAATGACGGAAGAAAGAAGAGACCTTCGCTGATTTGTTGGGATTTCAGTTTTTGCATGTCACAAAGATTTTCAGCTGCGTATTTAGGAAATCCTCAAGTCGATAAGATGAAACTTTTTCATTTAATTATGGTCCACTATGATGATGATTCACTGACGAACACGTTTCGTGAAATACATTGCATCAGTTTTATGATGTCTCGTCGGTAATCAATTCACAAAGCACTTTTGATCGATTGCATAATGCCCGGTTTTTTTTTCACGTTAACCTCAACTACATATTCAATCTTTTGTTCTATTTTTATCCTAGTTTATAACTAGATTCAGTAACGTCTGTCGATATCCTGGCTTAAAATTCTTAAATATCTCAAATAACATGTGAGGAAAATACTTTTTCCGTTCATGGTCAAATATGTGATGTATGTACCTACTTGGTTTAGTTAAAGATTGTATGGAGATGGAGTGTAGAAAGATAAAATTAATAAAATACAAATTAAATAAATTAACATTGAGAAGCCATAATTTATAGTTATCGATATGTCGGATTGTCAAGTCAAATGCTTTGATAGTCTGGTCCAAGATTACAGAATACTCTCACCAAAAAGCACATCTAAGTAATACGACGACTCGCTGAGTTCAGCGAGTGTCTAGGGGCTTGCTTATAAACACTCTATCTCATTTCGCTGTGAACTGTGGTCGAGTTCAGAACATATATAGTGTGTCCTCGTATGTTATGAGTGTCAATAATTTTCGATAAATATTGTGAAATGGCGTATTGTTCAGTGGATGGTTATATCTGAAGTCTTTGCTCTGTCCGCTTCTACAAAATGTACTCCTTTAAAAGTTTTCACAAGCGACTATAGAAATACAAAAATGTCCCGAAGGAAACATTCTGATTTATATCACAGGTTATCTCATAAAGAAATGTCAAAATCTTCATTCATTAAAAATATTGCAATTTCGCAGAAAATTTTGTGAATGACGATTCAAGTTTTTGTAAACTTAAATCTTACAAGACGACGGATATACATTGTACTGGTTTGAGTGAGCCATCAAACGATATTATTGACCATGTGATATTAATGGAGAATATTTTCATAAGAAATTTCTCCAATATAGTACATATAGTCGGAAAGATTTAGGTAGTATTTGAAAGAATACTCGAAAAATTCTTACTCTCATGTTTGTCATCTAATTCCTTTCGATTATTACGTATCTTTATTATACAAGGCTTCATATATATTTTACTTATAATTTATAAATAAAGATATTAAGCAGCTCATATGTGTTGGTAAATTAATAGTTAACTCAATATTTCTAAAACATGAATAAAATCTACTTATACATGTTTTGCTAAATGTACTTATTTTGTAAGTTAATTATCTCCTTAAATTGTCACCTTTGTTTATGTATATGTATAGGTTTGTCAATAAAAATTATATTTATACAATTTAAAATGTGTTTTCTCTGAAACTGATCCATTACACATTCATTAATTAACGTATCTATAATGATATTAGATTTAAGCTAAGTAGATATTATCAGAAAATGGGCAAATCTAAAAATGTATTATTATTTCACTTGATAAATAGATGACGTCCCTTGTAGGTTCCATTGCTTCCATTTGACCCTGGTGTTAATATATCTGTCACTGCAAGCTTGACATACGCGAAAAAAATCGTACTTTCGAGCTGCCCATAGAGGAAATTTCAAGAGTGAACCAACTTATAGTACTTTGTTGTAAACTTTGGTATAGTGATTAGTTAACCTTCTTAGAAAACTTACAGCTTATCTTAATTCGATTCATAGTCATCAGTTTTTTTTTTATAATTCTGTTTTGAAAAAAAAAACAAGAGAATGGTTTTATTGAATATTGAGGCTCAGTAGAGAAGAATGCTCGATTCTATGTTCAAATATATTTTTCTCGACCTCTTTCATTTTTCTGCATTTTATTAAAATAAAAGGTAGTTATATTTGTATTATTTATAGCGAGTCCCATAACATTTAAACCGAAATCAAATACCAAAAACAATTTTTTGAGTTTTATATATATATATATATATATATATATATATATATATATATATATATATCACTTTTTTATAGATACAAATAACTTTTCCTTTTGAGAAATATTCTATTTTGATATATTGAATAAAAGGCCCTTAAAGGCACAACAATAGGAAACTTACTTACAAGTTTGACATCACATATGCGTGAATTGAATATTTATTAATTTTCGTCAAATGGAAAATTGCGGGTGACAGTTTCCCCGAGTTCTTTTTGTTTTCTTACTGGAAAAATGCAAATATGAATGTAATCAGAAAATGCATATTATACAGGGTGGCTCTTCGGGAAAGACATCGATCGATTTTGGTCAAACGATTACCATAAATAGTCTGAATACCGTCATCTTAGTCGCATTTCCGGTTATTTTTAATGGAGTACGCTATATATTACACCATTTTTAAATATCTTGTATAATTTTTCATTTTAGTATAATATCCCACACCTAAGTCTAACCATTTTTCTAAAATTAAGTTTTCAGTCCAAAACATGATTATCAATATTTTGTATGAGGAAGCCTTTAATATTTAATTTGGGTTAATTTTCTTGTAGAAGAAGATCTGCTTTGTCAGTATTACTATGATATTTTGATAATAATTTGTACAGAGTAATCTATGAACTAATTATGCCATATTATCACTGTTAACAATTTATTTCTCTGTACTTTAGATTTTATAGTTCCATAGTTCTGAAGTTTTCTATAATTTTCTTATGTATGTATGTCCCCTAGTGACTTTAGTTTGCCATGAAATTTTCAGATTGTTTTCAGTTATAATTTGCTCACAATCGATCGATGTCTTCCCCAGAGAACCACCATGTATGTATATACATATTGTGATTCTGATTAATACGATCAGTAATTTAGTAAATAAGAAATATACATAAGCAAAATACTGAGAAATAATTATTTCTTCTTTCCAACTGATTGATTATACAGCAGATAATAACTACTTAAAATACGAAAAGTGGCCACAGAATAATACGTTAATAAATAAAACAAAGTCTACCGTCCACCACCAGATTTCTATTTTAAATATGTTATGATAAAGTTCATAATTAATAAAAACCGCAAGATACGTTATATAAGGTAGTTAATTATAATCTGCTGTTATAAACTACGCAATAAACAAACGATTCGAAATGTATATCAAATCATTTCTTTGCATTGACTGTTTACGTTTGGATTCAAAGACTTAGTTACGCATACTCTTTGGGATTTTGAAACGTTGGAGTACATAGAATCAAAATAAATACAAACTTAATCACAATAACACCAAAACTTTTTTTAAACTCCATAATTTCATACATATCTAACTGTTTCAGTTTTGTACCTGTTCGGAAGATGACATTGAAATTGAATCTCTCAAGAGATCTTCAAAAGTCGCAGATCCTTTAAAATAAGAAAAAAATTCAAATGTCCTTAATATTGATAATGGCTCCATTCATTTTTGCTTTTTGACCAATAAAGTGTTTGTGTTATTATCGTTAATTTTCTCTTTGCTTTAATTTTGTTATCAGCCTAGCTACATCTAATAAGATAAAAAAATCTGCGATTTTTTTCCTAAGCTGATTTCATCAACCGCACCCATGGATCGACATTTCAACTGACACTAATGACGAATGTAGTTACGAAATATGTTTTTTATGTGAATAAAATCTATGTAAATGGTTCATTGTTCGATCGTGATGGATTTTTGTATTTACCGTAGATATTTTTTATTATACCAAATTCCCAATATCGTCACATCGGTTATATCAAACATTTATTCATATTTTTTTCCATCATATAATTGATTTCCAAATATAACCAATAATATTAATTAAATGATATAAGCAACCATTCACTCGAATGAATAAAATATGGGAGATTAACGCAAAAATCTTTAGAATAAATTAGATATAGGTATCTAGGTATTGATAAAATGCAAAACAATTCGATTGAATATTAGTGGCGGCCAAGTGCGAATTGAACTTGCACACGAATGGTGCCGTACCATTGTAAAAGAAAAAAATTATTACAGTATCATGTTATAAAGACGGCAGACATATGAACGGACAGATGGATGGACAACGTAGTCTTAATAATAGAGTCCCGTTTTCACAAATTCGTTAAGGAACCCTAAAAACAACCTTCAGAGGGGGGGAAGCGGGATATTTGTTCCGGAAATCACTTCAACGAAGATGATACAAGTGCTTTGTTTAGGCAATGGTTGAATTTTAAATTTTTATTCTAGAACTAGGAACCAAATATAAACAACTTTAATCATCAGCAATGTTAGATTTTAGTAAAAAAGGCCCTTTTTCCAGGAGCCGTCCTCTGGAAAAACGGAATGATAGCATATTTGTAAGGTCTCGACAATTATTTCCTTTTGGTGTGATTTTTTAAAATGAGGCTTTTCTTTTTTTGGAAACTTTCGACAATTATCTATCCCAAGTTCACGAGAGGCGCGTTTGGCTCAAAATATTCTCGGTGAGGAACATCAGGTGTCTCAAAATATGAACCTAAGTGAATATCACATTACCCAAAAGTGAAAGTGCGCATAAAACCAGGAGTGTACATATCTACTCTCAAACATATCCTCTCCATTCTTGCGTATCCTATCCTTCCACTAAGGATATATTTATATAAGTATATACATTCGACAAAAGACCTACCGGTAAATAAAGTTTTCCCCACTCGTTCGCCAGAGCCGGCACCCTAAAAGCTTTTTCACCTTCTCTACTCACCGGTTATATATATATATATATATATATATATATATATATATATATATATATATATATATATAAATATATATATATATGTACTCGTATATACAGGGTGAATAAGTATTAAGTGAAAATGAATACCAGTGGTGGAAAGTGAAGTTGTCATTTCAGTATCAATTTTGTAGTTCTTTCTTTGTAAATGAACTAGCCTTTATATACGTAAAGATAAATTTACAATTTTCCGTGATATTCAAAGTTAAACAAAAAGCTTCACAATTATTTTGATTTTAAGGTGTATTTAATCTTGCAGTATTTTTTTGCTACAGATTGCATTTAGAGCGTAAGTCGGACAATTGGTTTTTTACCTTCATACCGCTAATCTAAGTAGCCTAATAAAATAATGCGTCCAAGTGCCAGTCGAACTCACATAATGAAGCTTTCCGTACCATTGAAAAATATTTTTTTAAAATTAATGTATACGAGATATATACAGCTGACAGACTAACGGACGGACGGGCTTCGTATTTGTGGTAGTTTAATAGATGCTTTGAAAGTTTCTAAGCTCAAAAAGCTATTTTAAGCTATTGATCTGTTTGTATGTGCCAAGATTTGCTCGGGTGAATGCATAGACCGATTTTGTTTGCTATCTTTCTAGTTTTGTAGGGTATCGATGTGGCTCGCCGATAACACCACAGATTGGGCATCTTGCTCGCACTGCTTGCAAGTCAATAGCTGATTAACTTGTGTTTCACTCAAGACTATGGCGCTACATCGGCTTCAACGACTTTGAGATAATTTGTCTAAGACATTATGAATGATACACCCTGTATACAAACAAATTTAAATCTCTAGAGGAGAAAGGCGGGCGATGCCGAATGAGTTATCCAATGGAAGAAAAAGTGATGCGGAATGCAAACGATGTTTTGGAACTCTTTCCAATGAAATGGAATTCATTTCTAATACAAGTTGGTGAGTAGGTATATCTTCGAAGATCAAAGTGTTCCTTTAGAAGATTTGTGGGTATTTGTCAAAGTTACCAAAAACTAGTAACGAAGGCAGTAAGCCTTCATGGGTATATTCATACCGATTAACATACTCCTTGTACCAACAATTTGAAATTTTATGTGACGAAAATTTTATATTTAGTCTTATTTTGATATATTTAGCTAAATTATACCATTTTGACTTTAGTTTAGACCAAAAAGTGAAGTAATTTGAGATTTTTGACGATTTAGCTTAGAAAATGGTCTAAAAACAGGGTTTTTCCGCCGCAACTCGACACCAGAGTATTTAAACTTCACAAAAAATACTAGGGCTCTTCCTTGGGCCGATACCAACCAACAGCAAAAAACCCTTGATTGAAATTTGGTTCCGTTCTTGAGTTATCGTGAGGATTAACTTTCTTGCTTGCTTTTGCCTACAGATTCATGTTTTTTCCGAATATCTCGAATGGGAATGATTTTTTTGTTTTTTTTACAAACAATAGATAATTTCAGGCACAACATTGGGTATATTCAACACTTTTTGATTGGAGTAGCTTTTGTGGGTCAAGATTCCAAAAAAACTGATTTTTCAATAAACCAAAAGTATTATATTCACTTCGTGAAACGGTGTGAATGTAATAAGTGTACTCTTTAATGATTGGAACGTATCAGAAGTACCTTCAGTTATGATTAAGGCAATTAGAGTTTTCTCTACTGGGAAGATACAAATCCGACAACCGATATCCAAGTAGATTTCGTACAATATCTAAAAAATGTAGTTAATGGTGACTATACCTTACGCCATTAGGAAACTATTTGATCTATTAAGTCAACTATCGAAATTAGCCCAGGTCTTCATAGGATTGAATTTTAAAAGCAGATACTACGTGCATTACCTCAAAAATTTTGATAAAAAATAAACAAAATTTCGATTGTTTCACCCACATCCCTCAAGGGAATAACGGTTTATTAAAAGATTTCATAGAACCAACAACTGGATTGAACAAAACTAATTTAATTCACAGCCACATGCTAGTAATTTATATTAAATTCACAATTGAAATATATCTTGGAATTAGAAGTGACTTTTCCACATCTGTGCCCTGTGCCAGATTTCTGTCTGTCAAACATTCTGTACAGAGATCCAGATAAGTCACCTAAGAGGGATTTCTCAACATTCGAACTTATTCTAAACATAGAAATAAATCTGTGTGTTTCGTGAATTGAATCAGACGATGTTATTATCAAGAAGGCGAGGGAGAGGGTTTGGGAGCTTTTGTGTTTTCAAGATAAATAGTAATGGATGAATTCCAGGCAGCACAAACAACTGTATCTCTATATGTATTTGCAAGCTATTCGAGTAGTCAAATTAGATGGATGGGTTACTTACTTATCTCTTTTATGCAGAAAGTGACTGTTTGCCAGTAGGTATATGAGAAAGAGCGATCCAAAAAAACGTAAATGTCATGTAAATTTGGGAACATGTCTCTAATCAATTTTTCTTTTTGGATTAAGTTAAAGTATTTATACTCGAGTTTTCACTTTTTAAAATGGTCTATTATTATAAGTTTTACGAAAATTCGGAAAGTGGCTTTACCAACGTCAAAATGTATGTCTTACGAACTAAACTAGAAAATTTAATTTAGATAATTATAAAATAAGAATGATGCTGATAGATCCTTATGCAGGAGTGGAACTAGCACAAATATTTATGGATAAACATTGAAAGAAAAATACACAAACCTGAATTAATGTGAAAAAATTAAAATGTCCACATTTCCATTCTTTGCAGAGCTCAATAACATTTGGAAATGTCTCAAGTGAACTGATAATTTCCGCACTTTTCATCAATTATCAGCTCCAGTTCGTCTGAATAATTTAGTAATTGTGGTTTTAGAAAAGCTACTAAAATGAAATAAAATAATGCAGATATGAGCAAAGTTTCAATTTAAGCAGGAAATCTATTATTTGACCTTTCAGGCTTATGATCTTTGAAATATTTACAAAATCTTTTTAAAATTGAATAGATTCACCTTGGAATTGAATCAAAATCGTGTTCCAAGATTTTCTCACTATTATGGCACTTTTATTATGACAATAAAGTCATAAATAGTCTTAAGTATGGCATCCTTCTACCTCAGAGTCCTACTCTTACATAGAACCAGTCCGAACGACCACCCAGATTCATTCAAGAACATGCACAAAGAGAGAACAGCGTGAAAGTTTCTCCTACATGTCTGAGGGATTCTACAGTATGGAACCCTCCAGGTTTAAGTCTCAGTCGAAAATTCGTGAAAGGTATGTTTCATTGAATTTGTTAAATTACAGTTTGCATAAATGTGAATACATAAAAAATCCATAGCTTCATTTTCAATAAGCTTTTATTGAAAAAGCTGCTTTACTACTCAAATAAGATCTAACAGAATTCTAGAGGAAAAAAACCTGCTTTCAATTATTTAATGAAAACAACATCAAATGTCTCGTGTCAGCTGCGTGAATAGCCAGCTTATTTTTTTATCTGGTATCGACAGAAACATATTTGTGAAATGCTTCGCATCGAGAACACCTCACCTTGGAACCCTTAACAACACTGTGCCGAATGGAATTTCCACATATTTTTGTATTAAATATAAAATGGATAAAAATCGAACTGTGCCATACGCGTAATGCAAATTGGACTGAAGTCATCCCTTAATTATTCATTCGTCGAAAATCATCCTCCCATTTCACTAATCTAATTTACTTGCTGATTACTCAATAGGATGGAATTGAATCTAATTTTATCGACTCGGAAGATTTTCCGAAACATACATACAGAGGATGGAATAGATTAGTCCGAATTGATAATTGTTTGAAGTAATGGAAGGAATAAATGAATTTATAATGGAAATATTGACTTTAGACTCGAAACAGACTGGAGAAATTACTCCAAATGGCTTTTAATTAGTGGCTGCATTTGAAATGAAAATTTCCATTGAGTAATTTTTACACTGATAAGTAATTAAGTGACTTTTTAGAATAGTGGAAAACTTTTGAGATGACCGAAAAGTAGAAGTTTAAAAAAAAACAATTAAATAAGAAGCTGTTTTAACTCTCGGCAAACGCTTTGGTAGATTATTGTATGGAAAAATAAATTCATAAATAGTCCTGACTATGGAACCCTTTCACTTCAGAGACCTACTCGCACGTAGAACCAGTCCGAACACCAACCCAGATCCATCCACAGCCATGCACTAAGACAGAACAGCATGAGAATTTCTCCTACGCATGTCTTAGGGATTTTTCGGTATGGAACCCTCCATTTTTAAGTCCCAGTCGCACTGTAAGACTCTCACAAAACATCCCATCGACATACTACAGACAAATATACCGAAAAATCCAAACGAAAATTTAGCCATAGAGCTCAGAGATACTTCTTTGGGTATTATAGGTATGGAACCCTCCATCTAGGAGACCCAGAGACACTTACAGCCACTACCATATCATTCCAATAACATTTTACATACATACATATCAAAAATATCATCAGAATCATGCCATATAGTTGAGAAATATACAATAGACTTTCAGGTGTACTGAACCCACAATATAGAGTCCCACGGGCCCTGATCTTGTGCGAAAGAGCCAATACGGCACATACACATAGACGTTCGGAACTGAATTAATATTGAATTGATTCACAAACTTACGTCAAACGAAGTATTGTAAATATTCTGGATATCTATATAATAAATCAATGTTTCTTTGAAATAGTGTGAACATAAACGAATAACTCAACTTTGCACGGAGATAGGTAAACAACCTAATCAGATTACGACTTATCAAACTACTTTTATGGACAAGATATTGAAAATATCAAACATTTAGGTCACGATCATCAAAAGCCATAAGAGGATACATAGCTCTTATTGATCCATCCATTCGATATTCGAAACAACATACATCATACAGATGTTGGTATATCTATGAACGCTGAATAGCCACAATTTTTGTTGATTTGATCTTTTGCAAAACGTAGTAAATAGATAGGTACCCACACACAAAATCCCATCCACCATGATGGAATAGGTGAAATGGAAATAAAGCGAATGCTAATAAAATGGGATATTACATATTTGATGTCCTGGTAAATTTGGTCGTTTAATATAATATTATAGGGACGCAAACTTTTTTTCAACTCAATTTCCTAAGAGAAGTCTATGATGGATAATTTATTTGCAATGGTTATTGAAGTTTTCAGAAGATTCATTCATCTGAATATAAGAAGGTTATACCGTTTTGTGCATATTTCTCAAAGTTCTCTATAGGTTCGAGAATTCAGTCCCAACTTTTTATGGATATGTGCACAATATCAAAACGCAAATCGATTAAATGTTTCTGTTTTGATTACCTATTCTCATTGCTAAATGTATCTTTCTTATAAAAGAAAACTTTGACGTTTAATATCAAACATTTATATTCTAAAGTGATTTATGGTGTTTTCGAGATGGAAACACAAGACGCGTTTTGATGACCGAATGTCAAAGTTTTCTGATACCTGATTGGTGCGTTTGAAAGTTCGGCAGGTCTCGATTGGTTTCGCTAAACACAACGCTAGTTGCGTTTTGTATCTCGAAATCACCATTAGCCCTTTAACAAATCTGTCAATGTCAGTGTTTTGGGGTTAGGTATTAAAATTTGATTCAAACGATTTACGACATGCGTGAAATGTCAGATGACGTCAGGAATCGTGACGAAGCACCTTTCGATGGGTATTCAAACTTTATTATAAACAAATATCATGACCAAAAGAAGTAAGGCAAAAACTTGAGTTTCAAAAAAAAGGAACACAGGACCCCGAAAGCCACAAGGTTCTATCTTCAACAACAACAACCAAAATGGGATGCACGGTACAAGCATTTCACTCATGAAGCTCTATAAAATCATTAGCTATGTAATTGTGTTTGTTTTTTTTTGTGCTAACGACAAAATGGTCCTATTTGTGCAAGGATGATTGAGTTTTCAAAATGGATTTTGTTTATTTAAGTTTCTTACCAGCTAGATCTATTAGAGAGATACGGAGCCCTTATTATTAGATACAAGATGAAACTCAAATGCTTTGAATTTCAAATTTCTGTATAGCGAAAGTTTAGCTCTCAAAATTAGATAATGCATTCAGCAATAACTTCTCCATGTATATATATATATATATATATATATATATATATATATATATATATATATATATATATCTTCCTATCAATAGAGCGTCCGTACATTGACGAATTGCATTCAATAGAGCGTCCGTGGTAATTGAGCGTCCGTATACGGACGCTCTATTACACATCAGTGTAATTCTGGTCAAGATGATCATCTTAACCGATGGAACAAAAATTGGAAGGACGCTCCATGCACGTCCCAAGAGATTTTTGATTGATATTCGAATATAATTAGTTCGATATATCTGGCGCAGCGCGGCGCTAAAATATTCATTTTGAATACGTTAACTTTCATTCCATCGCGTATTGGGCGTCCGGCAATCTGGAAACAACGAAACACATGAATTTCATTTCAACGACTTTTACACTCATATAAGGTCTTCTGATATATATTCGAAGCACTTATAAATTATTCGTTTGTGATCATGTGGATAAACCTGGTGCCATTCGAATCAATAGAAGAAAAAATCGCTCTAGATAAAAACCATTCTTTGAATTTTTTTTATTTATAGTATATATTTAATTTTTTTTTTTTTAATCATTATTCAATGTATTGGGAACAAAGTGAACTAACAATACGAACAATATTGACGTACTACTACTGACAGACGTTTCATTTAAAATGGAGGACATAAACTCTATCGTATCGTATTCCGCGAGGATATAGACTAATAAATCATATTCGACAGATTTGTATTCATGGTGCCATTTATACTAAGACCAATTTAGATTTCCATAACATTTGTGTAAAAGATCTTTGCGCGAAGATAGATGCAGAATTAACACAGCTTAAAAATATGAAAATTAGTTTTTGTTGTGCCTACAGATCACCGGATGGTGATAGTAATTTTTTTAATATTATCTGCACAGAATATTATCAGAAAAAACTCCAATAATAAGGTACAGGCTGTCGGTGACTTTCAATTATAGCTTTAAGACTTAAAACCAGTGACAATAAATTAACTGAATGCAAACATATTTTTTATCACATGATATGCTAGAAAATGTTTTTGTTGACACCAGCGGATAACTAAATCTAGAGAAACTAGAGTCGATAATCTGTTCACAAATTTAGATGATAACATTTTCATTCTTGAAGTCATAGAGCCGCACTTGTCCGACCATAAAGGAATTTTATCATGTGTCGACCAATGTCAAAAAAATCTATCTCAGGTTTCACAGCTGCATTAGATGAAATGATCTGAAATATATGCCATTTAGATTCAGAAACAAAAGCTGCTCATTTAGTTTACTCTGTCAGATCTTTAAACATCTCGTTTTCCATAAAAAAAAGTTATGTATCCCTGAAAATAACTTTAAAATGTTGAGATTTCTACGTCCCTAAAGCTGGCAGAGCAAAGTGAGTAGAATCAAAAATACAAATCTGTTGTAGAGCTAATTAAATGCTGTGTTCCGAAATTAATTGCTCTTATAGTTTTTATTCTTGGAAAATGGCTGCTTTGCTAGCTTTAGACTAAAGCTTGCACAGCAACCTTTGAAAACTTATTTTTTAGAACTTCTTTTATAGTGCTGTTAAGGTTAATTAATTGTTAATTAAGTGCTGTATTCCGAAATTATTTATTCTTATTTATAGTTTTTCGGAAAATGGATACTTTAAAAAATCTATTATTTCGGGATAATCTTATTTGGTCCTTGTAGAGCTAATTAAGTGCTAATTAACTGCTGTATTCCGAAATTAATTGCTCTGATATTTAAAAAATTGCTGCTTTGTTAGCTTTAGATCTAAAGCTAGCAGAGCAACCTTTGAAAATCATAATTTTTCAGAACTTTTGTTTTAGCGATTGTAGGGCTTATTAAGTGCGGTACTCCGAAATTAATTGCTCTAATAATTTTTTGAGAGAGAACGTTCTTTTAAGACAAATAAAAATGTCAATTTATCTATTGTGGGGATATTTATAGCTTTAAAGGTACACCGGGCAACTTAAAACTACTTAATTTTATGTAATCCATTTTTAATTCCATTTAAAAATTGAGATTTTAATGTTTTTGAATTTATTATCTCTCCCAATGAAGAAATGTACAATTCTGATACTAAAAAGCTAAGGGATAAAACTTAATTTTTGTAGGACCGGACGGTTTTCGATTGCTAACCGTATATGTTCCTATGACTGTAAGATAGGTTTACCGGTGGATAAGTTCATTACTAACCACGTCGGTAAGTACTTTTCTTACGGATATAATTGTATTGGCCGAAATATTATAGAAATTATAGAAATTAATTTCGGGAAACAGCACTTGATTAAATAACATAGGAAATATGTAAATTTTATTGATTTTTTATAAAACCGATATAGTTTATATATCGGGTGTATAGATTATATGTTTTTGCTCTGATAGCGACAATCTCTGCCATTTTCTAAAAACTATAAGAGCCGATAATTTTGGAATGCAGCATTTAATTAGCAATTAATTAGCTCTACAAGCACGAAAAAAGTATTTCTCGAAAAAGTGTTTCTTGAAGCAAAGCAGTCATTTTCCGAAAACTTTTAAAAAATTGAGTTTGGAATACAGCACTTAATTAGCCCTATAAACACTAAAAGAAGTTCTCGAAAAGTTGATTGTTAAAAGCTGCTCTGTTAGACTTAGATCTAAAGCTAGCAAAGCAGCTATTTAGAAAAAACTATAAGAGCAATTAATTTCGGAATAAAGCAAATAATTAGCACTTAATTAGCTCTACAAGCATCAACTACGATTTTATAGAAAAAAATAATTTTTAAAAACAAAGCATACATTTTCCTAAGAACCATAAAACAACAATTAATGTCGGAATACAGCACTTAATTAGACCTTAAGCACTAAAAAAGAAGTTCTCAATGAATATTTTTAAAGGTTGCTCAGCTATCTTTAGATCTAAAGCTAGCAAAGCAGCCATTAAAAAAATGTAAGACCAATTAATTTCGGAATACAGCAATTAATTAGCACTTTATTCGGTCTACAAGCACCAAATAAAATTTTCTCGGATAAGTTGATTTTTAAAGCAAAGCAGCCATTTTCCAAAAACCATATGAGTAATTAATTTCTGAATAAAGCACTTAATTAGAACTTAATTAGCCCTATAAACACAAAAAAAAATAGTCAAAAAATATTTTTAAATGTTGCTCTGTAAGCTTTAGATTTACAGCTAGCAAAGCAGCCATTAAAAAAACTATAAGAGCAATTCATTTCGGTATACAGCAGTTAATTAGCAATTAATTAGCTCTGCAAGCAGAAAATTTGTAATTTTGATTCTGCTCACTTTGCTCTTCTAGCTTCAAGGACGAGACAATTCTCCTGATATTAAAAATCTTAAGTCACAACTAACCCAGGTTCATACTATTGCCGAAGTGACCAGGACGCTCGATAGCTTCGAATTACTTAACATTAACAAATCGAAAAAAGTGGAGTTTAATAATAAGATAATATCTGAATCAAAAATAAGCAAAAGTCAGTCTGGGGAATATTAAATACAAATTTAGTTAAAACTAATAACCTGAGGAATGAGAGCAATTTATCCGCTGAGGACTTTGCCAACTCTTTTGAACATTGCATAAACAATTTAATGCAAAATTCTGCGAACTATATTGCAAATCCCTTCGATTCTTGCATGCAAAAAATAGAAATAAACCATTTGACTTCTTACCTACATCCAACAAGTTAATCAGAAATATTGAACATAAACATAAACTGAAAAATTCTAGAGCCGCAGATAAATAAAAATGTAGCGATTTCTTTACCGAATCTATTTAATCTTCGTATGAGTACATGTATTTGTCCAGATATTCTCAAGGTTTCCAAAGTTACACCTATCTATAAAAAGGGAAATACTCTCAGGTAACTGAAGCTGAATGTATATAAAGATTATCTAAGAATGGCATATTTTGTTATGTTTCATAGCATAATAGTGACTGTATGCCTTGATAATCTGGAGAAACACATGTCACAGCCACAAAATATGCATTGCACAAAAAAAGTCATTCGAATAATAACATCCAGCAAATATGATGATCACTGTAAGCCATTGTTAGAAAAATTGAACATCCTGCAATTACCATGTTGCTGCATTTTGCAGTGCCTGCTTCATATAAAAAACATGCCAAAGAATCCAGCAGAATTATGTTTACTCTTATAATACAAGAGAAAAAAACTATATCTGTCCTCCATTATTCAGACATAGACCCATAATTCCTATAAATTTCTGGGCATAAAATTGAATAATGCTTTGCCAAACAATTCAAAGATGTCTTGTGCATCACTCAAAATTAAGATCCGTAACACAACACCGTTTTAACTTCTTAGATGATTATCTGGAACATGTTGTAAGTACATTTATGTAGGTAATCCTTTTTTACCCTTTTTTCTAGATTGTTATTACTATTATTTTCTTTTTTTAACATGTTCATAATCCTTGTCTTGAATTAAGTTATATGTACTTTGTCACTTGTATGTTTATTATGTCTTCATCTGAAGCGTATTTTAATTTATTTTATTTGGTGTGCTCTATATCACTATCCAGGACAAAAGTATACATGCCTAATTGTTTACATGAAATAAATATTTCTATTTCTATTTGATGTTGGAGACAGAAATAATGACAAAAATGAAAATGAGTTTACATTTTAAAATCATTAGCATCTACAATTCCATTTTGTATAAATTGAATTATAGAATATATGACAATTGAGTAATTATAATAAAGTTTAAGGAACAAAAAGTCAGATGAAATACTATTCGGAGAAACAACCAATGCTAGGCAGTCGCTGGTAGTTTCAAAATACGAGAAATATATTTAAAATCACATTTCATCATCCCATTCCACTGCACATTTGGCAATAGCGCCGGACGCTGTATTTACGGTAAATGAAATAAATATACACCGTATGGACGCTCTATTGTTTGTAAGATTGAAATTATTATATACATTGGACGCCCAAACGGCTATAGAATGAACGGAGCTCACATTGATGGCGAAGTGAAATATATACGGCAAGGACGCTTCATTACTGTTTTTTGAAAGGACGCCAGAATGATACCGAGATGTATATATATATATATATATATATATATATATATATATATATATATATATACACCCTTGACCTGCACTTTGAGGCCGTTTACCACGACAAAATCGAATTTCTGGAGGAATGAGTATCTTCAACGACGTAAATATTTAATGCGCAGCATTTTATAGAGCAAAAATAGACATTAGCCTGAACAAAACTTCTTCATAACGAGTTTGAATGGCGCGCTTTATTGTTATTCCCGTGAAGAAAGGCTTATTATCTTTTTTTTTTTAATGTGAAAACTTTGCCAACACCTCGCTCTGTTCAGAAACAATCTCTCACACAAAATGGGCTCTCTAAGTGGAGCTACAGTATATTTTGAAGATATAATGGGGATGAGGATTTATTACTATCCACTTTGCCATCTATTTACAAGATTATCAAGTATTTTTCATGATTGGTTTACCTAAATGTCTGTGAATAAGTAGATTAGATTTTTTTTTACTTACCTTGTTGTCATTGGGTTAGCATATCAAAGCCCCATGTCCTTCTTTTATTTACTGACTTCGAAAAATGGAGGAGGTCTACATACATTTCTAATTTTTGTTTGGTATTTTATTCATATGTAGTATTTTTATTAAACATACGGAAAAAATTAAGATGAAGAAAATTTTATCATTTGATGATTTTTTAAAAGTCTCACTGCATCGAATATACAGGGCGACAAAAAATTATTGCCAGTAACAACATTTTATTACCAACAATATCTTGTAAAGTTTCTCAACCAAAAAGATTTGTTTAAGATGATTACCTATAGCTAGAATTCAAATTTCTCATCATATTCTATGATAGAGTATTTAAGGTTGTACTAGCACAAAGTGTGACTGATCAGAGTTGGACCAAAAATTAAAATCAAGACGCTATCCATCCTTCTATGAAAAAAAATGACTTAGTTATAAAAATCTTAATAAAGCAGAAATCGAAATTCTCTCTTGTCGATGGAACATATTTTTGAGCTTAAATATTGTTTGTAATTATATTATTGAGTTTTTTATTAACAAAGTAACTCTATACAACAACGCAATGCTAACCTGATGACCCCATAGGATGTAATCCAGAGGGTTTAACTCCGTTGATCGAGCAGGCTATAAGTGACGTTCAGCCATTTCCGTTGTTAAATTAATTTTTGACCGTCGACCGTTTTTTGTATAGGTTTTCGCGCCTTATAAATAGTAAACGAGCTCCGATTTTCATAATTTTTGAGAGATAGTCTCATTAAAAAAAAATCAACATTCAGTTTTTCCTTCCCCAAAACCTTCTCCCAAAGGGTTTGGAAGAGGCCATTTTTCTCGAAAATTGAAAATCTGAGACGTCCGAATTCAACGTGTGACTGAAATATGTGTATTTCCGTTGAGTGGAACGGGCATAATTTTTAGAAAATTGCTAATTTCCGACAGCCGAATTAAAGAACAGATTATATGTAGCAACATTTAAGATGGACATTTTTCAAAATAACTTACGGTTTTCGAGATACAGCAGTGGTAAAGTTTCAAATATGTGTATTTCTGTGGCGATTTTTTGAGTTTTCTGAATAATAACAAGTGCAAGTAAAGAATATACACGGGTAATCGGATAAGTACTATCTTCTTTGGTATTAGTGGACGTTCGATGATTTTGTTGACTAATGTTAGAGTCAAAAGTGTGGAATAAATATTTTTTTAACAAAAATTAGACCGACTTTACTAGTTGGTGCACTGAAAAATACAAAATAATATTAATTATATTGATTTTGGTACTTTTGAAGTTGTTGCCAAAGTTTTCAATCTACTACAAACAACTGCAAAGTCTAATAGAATAATTAATATTATTTTGCTATTTCCAGTCCACTAACTACGCTTTGGTTTTGTAATTTCGATAATAATTCAAACTAAATAACCACCATTCGTGCTGTTAAGATTGATAGAAGTCAGTTATAAGAGGTGTGGCTGCATGTACTTTGCGTGGAAAGCAGTACGTTTGAGGTAGCCTTCTACCTTTCTGTAATAATAGTAGTACACTTCATATATGATATTATCATTGAGGTTGAAGGTCAGCACGGGATTAGAGGGCTTTATTTGGAAAATTGTGATTACGGATCACGAAGCGAATAGAGCTTTTTGTCATGGTATTACGACGTATATATATATATATATATATATATATATATATATATTTATATACAGGGTGGGCCAATCAATACTTTACACCCCGATGTATTGACTTAAAAATCAAAATAGAAAAAAATGCTCGGACCCGTCGATTTTTGCTTCAAGGAGGAACAACTTTGCAATTTTTTTCAGTTCCGGAACTCCAAACCCCTAACGGGGGTCAACACAACCCCCTGATTTAAAATAGGGGTGAGGGGTCTTGCTATACCTTATTTCAAAGATCTCATCGAGTACTATCTGACCCTAAAATTTTGCTCAAAAACTTCCATCCATAACGAAACGACAAGGTAAAATATTTGTAATTGACCGTGAGGAAAATTATTGTTATCAGACTGGCATTTCAGAATTTATTTACTTTCTTTTTTGGATCAAAACAGATTGAGACCATACTATTTTATCCTTTATTTATCTCAGTTCATCGTGAATTCTTACGAATATTACCAGCGTTTTAACTCGCTTGTGGTTTTCACTAGAATAAAATGGTGTATTCCTTAGAAGAAAGGGTGGAAATTTTAAAATTGTTTTTTAAGAATGACGACTCTGCGCAAATAACAGTTAATTTATTTAACGAACGTAACAGTTAATTTACATAACGAATACATGAAAGAGACGAAGTGATGGAAGTGTTTGTTTTAGGTCAAGTAGCAATGGATCGGACCCTCAGTTCTAAGAAATTATATGATACATCTGGTGTATCACCCACAACAATAAGGAGAATCTTTAAACAGAATAAATTTCATCCGTTCAAGATACGATTGGTTCAGGAACTGTATGAGGATGATTTTGATCGCCGACTCCAGTTCTGTGAAGTGAAAATATTAACAATAATCAATATCACATGTTCGATGTCTGTTTTTCGGATGAGTGTTCATTTTACCTTAACGGAACTGTAAATAGGCATAACTGTCGGTACTGGTCAGATGAAAATCCTGGACAATAGTCCAGGATTTTCGTTGAAATATCATGAAGTGCATATTCAACATGTACAAAAAGTAAATGTTTGGGCGGGTATTTATGGACGTAACATAATCGGCACGTTTTTTATACCAGTGGCGAAATTTATCAGGATTTATAAGAAAATACTATTTATCCAGCCCTCGTGCAATTATTGGAGAATGAAGAAGACCATCATACGATCATTTTTCAGCAAGATGGCGCATCGCCTCATTTTGTACAAACTGTACGTCAATTTTTGGGCGAAACTTTTCCTCAAAATTGGATCTGAACAAGGAGACATATTGAGTGGCCACCCAGGTCCCCTGATCTGTCTCCTCTGGACTTTTTTCTATGGGTTCATCTGAAATCTAGGATTTATGCTTTATGGATTTGCGAAATCAGATAATAAATGAATGCCGTTATTGTCTGTTTCCCTATTTCAGCTGTCATTTTGTTATCGATGAAAATGTTCAAGCCAAACTTCAGGATTGGATATTACTCGATAAGATCTTTGAAATAAGGTATAGCAATACCCCCTCATCCTTATTTAAAATCATGGGGTTGTGCTCACCACCGTTAGGAGGTGGGGGTTACGGGACTGAAAAAAGTACCAAAGTTGTTCCCCCTCGAATCAAAAATCGACAAATTCGAGCATTTTCCCATCTTTTGATCAACTTTCGTTGTAATTTTTCCGTTAGACCACCCTGTATATAGGACGGATGGCGTATGGATTGAAAAGTAATTTTACATTCTCCTTTTCTAGGCGCCGGAAAGGAATATATGTGCCCTCGGTAGTTCGAATATGACATTGATATAAAACGGAATTTAGGAATGAAATCATAGATTGTAGATTGAATTTGTACTGATCTTTTACAATGAGTAGCCTTTTAGAGTAGTTACATAATCTTTTTTCGCTCAATTTTATAATAATTACTGGTAATTGGAGTGACGAAAATGTTATAGTTTCACGAACATGATGTAAAATTGCGGTCGACCTCTAAAAAATAGTATCTTTATTTTCCTACGAAATAATAACTCTTTTATCTTATTTTTATTGGCTGACTTTCCAAAGGAAGAAGCTATATAATTCGACTGTATGTTTGTTATTTTGTATGTAGGTAACTTTGATATGCTCAGTGAACGGGCACACCAGATTTTTAAGGATGTTTTCGACATTTTCATAATTCTTTTTACATTTGATAGAAGGCTATTGAGAATTGGTCCCATTGAAAAAGAATCCACATTCAAGATGTCCTTCTACTCAAAAACTTCTTCCAAAGGGGCGAAGGGGATAATTTGTCTTGGAAATTGAAAGTTTTAGACGACAATTAAAGAAGAAACAATATCTGGCAACATTCAAGTTGGACATTTTCGAAAAAAATCATAGGTTTTCGAATTATAGCAGTGGTAATTTCTGAAATATGTGTGTTATTGCTATGTGGTGACGGCAATTTATTTAGAAAATTTAAAATATGAGACAGCCAAATAAAAGAAGAGATTATATGTAGTAATATTTAAGTTCGACATTTCCCAAAAAAACTTACGTTTTCCGAGTTACAGCAGTAGGAAAGTTTTTGTAAAAATTTATTCAGCATATTTAATACAGTAGGTAGAATTTAATGGCCGAAATATTTGTTGCATCCTCATCCCATTTTTGGTTCCAAAGAAATGCAGTTGCTGTTGCTCAAACAATTCTGCGCAAAATTTTCTAGAATTGAATAGAACACACACTACACCGAACTTGAACGCTATTCTCTGTAAACGTTTGTCCAAAAATAGTCTCGCTGGAATCCATTGTAAAATACAATTATGATTGTATCGATTCAATGCCTGGACTTGTTGTTAATGGGGCATCCCACTATCACATACTTACACGTGTCCATCCGGGACTTGACCTGGGCTAATATATACCTATATACGTAAGCAGCTCTTTCCCAAGAGTATTTTGAATGGAAACAGTCGCAGATATAAAGACCTGGTTTACTTAAAAGTAGTAGTTTAACATGAATAAAAGTATTCAGGCTCTATACAGGCTGTCCAAAATAAGATTCTCTTCCTCCTTTCGTAGTTTGCGAGATTAAGGACAGTTGCACAGACATATGAATGAGTCACCATTAGTAGTAATTCGTAGCATAAATTAAATAGTCATTATCATAAATCGAACAAGCAGAGGTGAAAATTTGTAATTTGGATGAAGCAAATGGAAATGTTGCATATGGCCACCGAAAAGTCCTGATTTGACTCCTTTTGACTTATTTGTGTGTAGTACGGTAAAATATCGTATGTGTCAGATCCAGAACCATGATGTAGAAGATTTGAAAAATAAAATAATATTGGAAATAGAAGCCCTGAATAGGACAAGTTGCAACAAGTGCGAGTTGAACTCGCGTTCAAAGGGTTCTGTACGTTCATGTTTTTTCAAATCTGACACAAACTTATCAATATTGAGTGATATACCATGTTATTTTAATATAATGGACTTCTCATAGGTTTTCCTATAATCTATAAGTAAAAATCCAATTTCTGTATTTTTTCAACATTTTAGGTTCAGTAGTTTCGGATATAAGGGGGGGGGATGTTCAATTTTCGTCAATTTTCTTGAATAACTTTACAAAAAAATACATATAAGATCTTCGCAACAAGACCTTCCATTTGAAACGTCACACAATGCAGTTTTCAAGTTTTCTTTTTAATTTTCTCTTTTTGAATCAAACACATTTCTGAGCACACCCTTGACCGCAATAGTTTGCACATCAAAATGGCCCACAAAGTTTCAACTACTGCATCTCGCCTATAATATAGTGGTGCCAATTCCGACGGGAAGGCAGGTTGAGGGAAAAGGCAACTGCTGGTGCTGATGTGTCCATGAATCGGGTCGTAACCCCCCTATCCAACCAACCTTATTCGGAGTGTGGAGAGAGGAACAAATGCAAATTCGGGCCCTGCGAACGCGAAATGTTATCGATCAGCTGGCTGGATACTAGCTGCAGCTTGCACTAGGTCATCACTTCCTGAGGCGGTGTTATCGAATGAACGATATACAGGGTGTCCCATAGTTTAGGAGTATGTTGCTGGGGTGACTTCAAGTCAAAAATGTCTAATGAACATAGACCCGCAACGCTATCCTAACTGAGCTGGAAGCATCACTAAAGTCCACTAAAGCAGGTCCATTTATAACGGAAGATCGTCTCACAGCCATTCGTTATTTACGTTTCATTGAAATGATCTTACAATATTACTGGATGATGTTTCTTTCAATGTAAGACAACGAATGTGGATTCAGCACGAGGGCGCACCTGCACACTTTGGTCGACAAGTAACAAAATTTCTTAATCAAAATTATACAAACTGGTGGATTGGAAGTGGTTCTGCAGTTCTTTGGTCAGTAAGGTCACCAAACTGTCATCCCCTAGATTACTTTTTATGGGTAAGACTGAAAAGTTTAGTTTATGCAGAGAATATTGAAAACAGAGAAAATTTATAGTAGCTAGAATCATGGATGCCTCAGAAACGATTCGTGCTGATCCTGAGACTGCTGGTAGAGCTACCATTTCAATTCTAAGAAGAACTAGACTATGTATTCAGCAACTGTGTGGACATTTTGTGCAACTAATTCAGTAGATCGGTTTCTTTTTAAATAGTCTTTTAATTAGTTGGAAGCTCCCACTACTACTTAACTAAAATTTCAAATGCTTCTAGCTCAGTTGGACTAGAGTTCCGGGTATATGTTCATAAGACATTTTTGACTTGAAATCACCCCAGAAGCACACTCCCAAGATATGGCAGTCATGTCGTGGGACACCTTGTACATAGCAACTCCAAAGCCTCAGTTCACAATATTGCTTTTACACAATACAATCTTATATGGTCATTTGAACTTGTTTCAAGAAGAATTCAATGATTAATTAAAATGCAGCGTACTACCAACGGCATTTTTTTAAATAAATTTGGTCTTTTCTTCTGTTATTTTAACAAATCTCCCTTTATTCTTAAAAATACTTTTAGATTTCTTATCACTGGGTTGCTTAATCAAGTCCAAGTGCGCCAGGAACACCTTGCCTTAGGATGGTCCCTTTGGGTCAGCTTAATGTGGGCATTTTTCCAAGTTCATTCTACTAGTTACTAGGCAGTGCTTTCTACAAATATTCAGAACATTGGAGGTAGTGTCCTCTGGTGGAACTGTTGTCAGTCACTCCCGACAAATGCTACCAATATCGTAAAGTAATGGATGACATGAAATATTAGAATAAAATTCTGTTACATCATGTGAGTGATCTTGGAAAAACTCATTTTGTACTATATTAATTATAACGAAAACATAGAATATTATGAGTTTATTTCATCCAGATATTTTTAAACTAGCAACAAAAGCTCTAGTAATAGGTAATTTTCAAATATTTATAGTCACAATCAATATTTTGTAGATTTCTGTACACTGTGGAATTTCATCGCTGAAAATACAATTATCGCCATCTATTGCCCCAAAGCTCAAGTATCATGTCCACGTTTAAATTTCTTCTGAAACAAGTGAGCTTTCTCCAACTGCCCTTCATTCGACCCTCAACCAACGTGAAATTATCATTAGTTGAATAAAAAAATGCTTCCAGATGTCTCCACTCTTCTGTATATGGTCATTTTCTAAATGATTTCAAAACTTTATTATCTCAAGATGAGTCTATTAATAATTAGAGTAACAATAATGTCTAAGTAGAAAAAAAGTAAGGTCTATGAAATATTGATATGTCATAAAAATAAAAAAATCAAACAGATGAAGTTTCGAGTTTGTATTATAATTTTTTCAATGAGAAAGTCTCAAACTATTATACAGATTCTCCTCCCAACCAATATTTATTTTGGCAAAGTTATTTTCAGATATGAGCCTATTTTCGATTTCAGTATTATTGCATGCGTTACTTCGATATCGGTTTGTAGTTTGCTATATCAAAAGACCAAAAAAAAAAAACAACAAATTTTTACAGCTGTTAATTATCGATATTTAATCAAGAAGTTTATCAGTATGGTTTTTTCCGTTATATATATTTTCCCTTAAAATATCTATCACAGAAAACAAATTTCAATTGCCGCAGGAATAATATAACAGATTTATGAACTTTCAACATAAATATAATATAACTGGTTTGAAATTCAGCGAGGATTTTGATTAATTAATTAATTTCTTACCGATATTTGGTATTTTTCGGATGTTGTACCAAAGATGTTTTTTTCTCGTGTTATATACGAAGATTCGTAATAAACTTTATTATTTTTTATTCTGTCTAATTAATAAATATAGTATTTAGTTAAAAAAATTATGATTCTAACTGATATAAATTCAAGTATTCAATACATTTCTTGAACGTTATCAAAGCCAATGTTTTAGAAATCTCCAATGAAAATGCATAGAAACTTCCTAGATTATGACGCTAATACGTTGCTCATTTAAACAGACGTTAAAGAGGATTTTATACATAAAACGTGTAATCAAGATTTAATTTAAGTAAAATACCGTTAATCTGTCTTATTCAACCCTAAAAGGGTAACATAAACCTACAAATGCGTCTTTTCAAATATAACAAATCAACAATTCTGTTTTCCGTTCTCGCATCTGCGTTGTATTTGTTTGGTTTGGTGCGATTCGATATGAATTATTAATTCCCTATACCAAAACCCAAAGTCCAATGCCTCGAAAAAGATTACTCTCACAGTAGCAATCTACAATGCCTTTGAGTTCAGGATTCTGCCTTCCAGCGACCGCGCTTACCGATAAGGAGATTTGGGAAATTGAGGTCGAAGGAAATGTTGTTTCGTCTTCGTAGGTAGATATTAATTTTGAATCTAATACTGAAAAATTTATTATGATATTATTGGAGCGCTACTACATCTAAGTCGTGGCTAAATTGATTCTAACTCCACTTTAACCTCAAAGACAGAAGGACTTTAAATACAATTGCTAAAATCGCGATGAATATTTATGAAGTTGATATGGGAAATCTTTCTCTTTTCCATAGATCGATTAAGTAAGTCACTAGATTCTATCTATATTTACTTTTGTGTTACTAGCTTGATGTCTCAAAATTATATAAAACTCTTCCGATGACCCTATTAAAGAGACTTCTGAACAAAATGTACAGGGTGACTCGGAAGAAACGGAACAAACTACAGAAGTATTTCGAATACGTCGAATAAGTGCATCACGAGTATCCACTTTTACTTTGTACACCTCATTTTCGAGCCAGCCCCATAAACAATAATCTAGAGGTGTAAGATCTGGAGATCCTGGAGGCCAATTAGTAGAACCACCTCGACCGATCCAACGCCCTGGAAACCTTTTGTCCAAATGTTGCTCAACCTAACGAGCAAAATGTGCAGGAGTACCGTTGTGCTGATAGTACATTTTTATTCTAATATTCACACTGTATTGTAGAAGTTCTTGTAATTCGTTTTGTAGAAAATTGCTGGTACTGCTCTCCTGAGGAGCGATTATCCAAAATGCAAGGGACAATTAAATAATAATTATCGAGAATACCACACCACACGTTTACAGAAAATTTATGTTAAAAATTAATTTCGATTGTTGCGTGGGGATTTTCGTCTGATGATAGTATGGAGATGCCCAACTGGGTAACAAATGAAAATCGAATAAGAAAGAGAGAAAGAGTTTTCTTCATTCCTCCCTATTCACCCTGTATAGCTTATCAAGTCTTGGATGCTAACAAAAAAAAAACTGTTTTATGAAGTTATCTTCACAAGGTTACTGGAAAACGCCTCGTTCAATTTAGTAAGTCTCCAAGAAAGTTCATTATTATTATTATTGTCGAGTAGAAATAAGTCTAAAAATCACAAGACGCAATGAGAATTCCGTTACCAAATCGGGGGATAATATGGTACCCAAGGGATACAAAATCACCCTCTTGATTCTCTGAGCGTCAAAAAAAAACATTGGCCAGCATTGTAGCAAAATCCTCCTCATGGCAATTCAATCTCATCTATATTTCATCATTTCAGAGAGAAAAAACAGGTTGTTTGGTCGGCTGATACTCCTTCAGAATATCTAGGAAATATTTGATGAATCATTCATCAAGGTATTCTACAAAATGAAGGACTTCCTAGATTCCTAGTGAATATCCTAATTGAATTGACACAAACTTTAGGTTTTAAAAACGTAAGCGCTTTTTTCTTTATTTTTTTTAGGTGCAAAATCTTATGTTAATTATATATAAATCCTTGTTTCATACAGAAAAGTATCCCGGAAGGAGACAGCTTACTTCTTCTCATTTTTCAGATGTAATCCTAAGTATACAAGAGTTTCTCCTATCTCTTATTCAGAGTTAATTAAAAAGTTGGAGGCATTATCTTTCATTGAATAAAAATACAGCTGCTGTTTTATTTACACCTTCTCAAAAATTATTGTAACGGGTATTTTATTCCGGGCATCTGGAAGACGGGAGATTTTCAAATGGATTAGGTACCTTATTTAATTTTGGTGCGTGTCGTTTCATGTTACATCTCAATGGAAGCGCAGCTATAGGGCTGCGACCCTCGAGAACTTCCCACTAAATCCCGACTTTAGGTAAATTAGATGATAAGAATCTCTCTTATATGTGAGAAAAAATGCCAGAACGAGTGCGATTTCTTCTGTAAACATTCTGTACTAGGGTATTAACGAGACTTAAATTACATGAAATAAATTGAATATACAGGGTGTCCAATTAGTGCGAAAAAGTAGAAAAATTTCTCAATTTTCAATTATTTTAAAATGATGTCTAGATAAAAATTGTAAGGGAACACAAGCCCCACATTTTAAAATTAGCTGGGACTATATAGGGCGTCCCAAAAAAAACAGAGCAGCACAAAGTTTTTTTTAATGAATCATCCTATATATTTTAACATTTTTGAATTCTATATAAACTAACGAGTATCATATCTGAATTTCGTTGCATTTTATTCATCATTTATGTGTTTGCAAAATTGCACGCAAGTAGATTAAACAGAAAAAAACAACGAAATGTGTTCATTGCAGGAAGGAGATTTTGACTTTAGCCAATTATCCAACAGAGAAACTATGCTTAAAGCTAGTTTTTGATTGTTATTATCTATCAATAGTATCTTAACAAGCTTTAGGGCATCAAGTCGACTTGAACAAACTGCCATATAGGTATTCTCGAGACTCTGGATCCACACCATAAGCTCGAAATTTATCGTCTGGTCAGGGTTTATGTCTGAATGATTTACAATTTCCAACGCTGCCTAATGCAGGAATTGCTTAATATCGTTGCAAATTGTATCGCTCTGTCGACAAATGATATAACAACCTTTATGTTGAAATATTCAGGTGAGATTGCTCTATGGTTGTTATTCTTGATGGCCAGTTATTCCTAATTTGCTGCGGCGCAAAATTCAATAGATGAAATAGTTGTCGGTTTAAAGATGTGAAACTCAAGTGTTTGATTATGATAATGGAAGCGACGAAAATAAAAATTAATTCAAATGATTATGTTTATTGAATGAAATTTGAAGTTGAACAACGTGTTCTTAATGCTGACCAGACTGAAATATGCAGAGTATTGGAAAGAATAATGAAAAATTGTATGTTTTTGCCTTTTTCTTGAGTTATTCAAAACTCTTTGGTAGATTTGATGTGGATGTGATTTATACTTTATCAGGCCAATAATAAATGGCTTCAGGAGTGACCTTTTGTCGTGACAACATCCTAATCCAAAATATCCCGGTAAAAACGTTGCCGTTAACACCTTTAAATTTAAGGTGCATTTGGATATTTTAGCTTTTGGCGGATGCGCCACACCTTGAAATATAGAAAACTAAAGATAGTGATAAATGATATTTACGAGTAACTCTAGACGAAAAAGGGAATTAAGAAATAGATATCAGCTACAGAATACAAAAAAGCTAATAGGCTCTACTTTGCATTGAACAAAAAAATCATAAACAAAAAAATGATAAATAGAAATACGAAAATCTAAGTTTTTAAAACAATACATAGACCTGTACTTAATTTTGGTTGTGAAACAAGGGTATTGATAGAGCCACAGAAAAGTAAGATACATATGGTGAAAATGCGGTACTTAAGAAGAGTTAGAGGGGTCACCAAAAGAGACAGAATTAAAAATATAGATAAAAGACAAGAGATCTAGAAATATTCAAAAATGTCTTATAATGATATAACTCAACATTGTCAAACTTTCCATTACGAAACGGTGGCAACTTATATTCTTATGAATGATTGTGTAGAAATAATCTATATCAACAATATGATGAAAGTTTTCGTCTTTCTGCTAAAAGCCAAGGCGGATCGCGTTACAATATATCATTATATGACTTGACAGTTTTCCATGAAATATCAAGCTATTATTCCATGAAATGGATGATTCCACCATAAGAATGCGACATATAAAGAGTAGGTATAAAGACAAAATAACGTAAATATAATATTTCATAATATTAGTGTCGAGAAATATCATTAAAAGGACTTTGGAAAAGATGTCTGTATTTGTATGGTATAAGGTATTTTTCTATGTAACTGAAAAGATGCATATACCCGCTTACGCCTGTATTATTAGCAAATTAAATTTACAGACAAATCAAAAGATTGAGACAGTAAAATTGAAGAAAATAACGATATCCGGCAATATTTGATTTGGTCAATTTTCAAAATAATGAAAGCTTTTCCGAGTTACGTCAATAACATATTGTAAGTCCATATTCCAATCAACAGAACCAGCTGGGAACAACAAATTAGATTCTATTTCGAGTTAATTATCTCATTTTCTTCACCTAATATTTCTCAGGTAGGTTTACAGGTGTACAACAATCAATTTCCAACGGGGGAATTTCTTCTTCAGACATATACAGCATCGGTCGGCATAACTCTTTGAAGTCAGTCAGAAGTAATTAAACCCTGGAGGGAGAAACTGGTGTGAAATATTTAGGTGATGAGAGACTTTCAACGAGCAACATTTCCTCAATTTTTGTTTTCATGGTGCGGTTTTATTTTTAACTCCAGCGGCAATTATTTCGAATAATCAAAATTTATCATTCAAACTTTTGGATTCCTTTCAAATTCAAATATAATTATTTACAAAGAATGTTTCTTCAAATTGTATATATAACACTGAAATTTAATACAAAGTGTTCCAGGAGACACAAAATATAATCATTTCTCATCATTTAACCATGTCGATTCATTTGAGTTTAAGTTGAAACATTCCTTCAGAATTCCTTAGTTTTATTTTTCAATTAAATTATTTCACAATTCGTTGGAATCTTCGTTATCTAACAACTCAACACCGTTGCTATATATAGCTATAGTATTTTAACAAAATGACTATAAAATTATGAAACAATGCCACCCAACGAACAAATAACTCACAACCGTCTGGGAATTTAATTCTCCAATGAAAGTGCTGGGCAACTGTTACATTTAATTGAGGCTGGTACATTTAATTCATACAATGTACAAATGTGTGGAACTTTAACACTGCGCTCCTGCTGTCCTATCATTTGCGGTAGGATAAGCCAACATTCGACTCAACAACTGTCTAGCCTAGTTGAAGTCATTGTACTCCTTCTATGGAGTTGTTGTTCATTCACCAGAGTTTTGGATAATGAAGAATGCTCTTGTTATCGTCACTCATGGTGAATTACGTTGATATGGCAGATTTTACACTTTATTTTCGGGTTTCGAAGACAGAGTCATTGCTGGGCTTTGATGTAAATGTCTCTTTGGAATGTGATTTTTGAATATACAGGGTGATAATCTGAAATGATTGTTAATACTTGCTATATAGTCGTCTTTCACTTAACGAGGCGGAATATGAATTTATCGACGACAAACTAAGCTGTGCTATGTTAATCGGATCCTGGTAAAAAATAAAGTCATAAAGACAGCTGTATTTTAAAAACGATAGGCAGCTATACTAGGAATTAGAATGAATTTTGTAGCTGATTTGATTCGTAATGCCTGTCAGAAAATGGTGCGAAAAATTCAAACGGGACCATACGAAATTGCACAAATAATAAACTTGACTTGTTCTGGGCATCTTCTGTCATCAATTTGTGAAAAAGATGCAAACTTCCAAACAAGAATATCGACACCTGGAACTTTACCTTTATTAGACCCAAAAGAGTGAGAACGGGCCCTAGTTCTAAGATTTTGATATCCGTCCGTCTGTCTGTTCGTCGGTCTGTCAGCGTGCGTTATCTCCGAACTGATTTTTATTTAGTATGTTTTTTTTTGTTTGAAAGGCGAGTCGATCCTCTTGCCTACTTTTTCTTTGATTAAAGTTAACGTGTCTGTCTGTCTGTCTGATTAACGTAAGTTGTGGCGTCGTAGCTTTCAAATGGATGAACCGATTATTTGGGGTTTACGAAAAGCTATGGCGTGTCTATTATATTGATTTATGTATGAAGAAATACTTTGAGAACGATGATAACTTAATGTTCCCCTCATAGAGTTGTTGGAAACTCGTCAATCTCTGCATTCTAGTTGCCGTGTCTCGGTAATTCACTTTTCTCTTCAATTTACATTCATTTATTTGGGATACATGCATCCCCCAAGCGAGCAATCTTACTCCTATAGGTACTGTAAATGTCTCTCCTAAACAGGCGACTATTTAGTTCGGCATCTCTCGGCGGAGAGCGTCTGATTATTAGATTTGCTTAACCACGCTGCCACATAACATTACCAGAGACAAATTTCTGTAGCGTTACTCTGAAATTTATGTCGTCACTCTCAATTCAATGGAAAATCATTTATAATTTTCTCATGAAAATATTAACATAGATTTGGTTTGAAAAAAGTCGGTCGGTTATTTTTTTTTCTTTGTTTCAGTACCTCAATTTTAAATCACTTTTTAGTAATCTGTCTGTTAATTTCAAAATTATCATTCATATTCTCTTGAATGAAAAGATGTTTGTCACTTCTTTCTCTTTTATAGTAATTAGTTGATCCATCCGAAGCTTTTGCATTCTAATATACTTAAATCTTAGTTAATTAAAGTATACTTTAAACTATTAGTCCTGACTGCAAATGTATAATCACGACGCGTTTGGCTAACAACTCATTTCGAAAGAAATCGAAGGTCCATACTGATGCTATTTGGCTCCTAATACATTGGTAATACTGTAGTCTTTGCTAATTCTAGCTGGGTAGCAGCACTAATACCTACCTAAAAAGCTAGATTTCAAATAGAAGCTCTAAAATAACAATCCCTAAGAACTGAAGCCCAACAAAGCCAATGTACGGAGACCAGGTATGTGGATGGTTTGAAAGTCAGAGGAAAACACCGTATTAAATAGTTGATAAGGGGAACCATTAATTACCTAGATAAATTCTCACTAGGCTAGAGGATTTTTTGGACTGCAGTTAGTTGATGTAAGCACTCATAAGCCCTTGTAAGAAGTTCATTAAATAAATAAATCTTATGTACTCCACGCAATATTTTACTACAGAATACAGACAAATTATATTAACGTTTTAGACCGACTTTTGAAGATGTGACACTCAGAAATACAAAATAATATTTATCTAATTGGTAGTTCTTAGTAACTTTTAATTTGTACATAAGATGAAATCTAACTGACTGGATAACAAGTTCTTTCGAAGCTCCTGACATTCATAACATACTTCAGTTGTTTTGAAGGACAACGTTTCATATTCTTTGCTACAATTTTATCATTAAAAACTAGCAGGTGAGTGACTGGACATGCTTGTGACCAGCTTTACTGTAAATGTGGGTTATGAATATGAATAAGTCAAGTTGTAATTTCATGGAAGGAATTTTGTGGGCGGTGAAAAGCGATAGAATTGTTTGATGAAAATGAATTATTAAAGCAAGATTCTTATATAAAATAACATACCAAAAATTTTATCGGTGTGGTTCAGCTCTTACCGAGAGTATGCGAAGGATTTGATAGTTTTTTGTTCAGTTTTGCTAAATATAGCTCTCACCTCCAAAAGTTTCACATTGGGAATATTGTTTGGGCATGTTTATATTTGCACAAATTCTCTCCATCCCTCCATGTCGTATGTCACTCCAGTTGTTTCCCTCCAATTCGTCCCTCTCTCCTCCAGCAGTTATGTGATTATTTTATTCCTGGTGAACCTTGGTCGGCCTCTTTTGCGATTTTTCTGTATTCTAGCTTTGATTTTTGTATCTCAATTTATGTCTTTTTTATTTATGATTTTTTTGTTCAATGGGTGTTTGTAGCTGTGTTGATATCTATTTCTTGTTTCCCTTTTTTGATTATTGGAAATGATCTACTTGTTTTATATGGTCTCCGTCTACAATTTCTTTAGCTTTTATATATCTATTTTTTCCAAGCACTAAGACATTGGTTTTATTTTTATTTATACTTAAAACATTTTCTTCCAATGTCGTGTTCCTTATGTTTAAATTGAATTATAGGTCTTTCTCACTTTCAGTCAGTATTACCACGTCATCTGCAAATGCTCCTTCCCTTATCGACAATTTTTCTAGCCGAGTATATCCTATTTATAATTTCTTGGTTCTGGCATTTTTCAATTATATCATCCATGAATATGATAAAGTAAAACGGATTGAGGCTTCCCGTCTATCTTAGTCCTGTACTAGCTGTAAATATTCCTGAGGCTATATTGTTTCTAATTACTGAGTTCAATCTGTGAATATTTTTTGCGATAGTCTTCCCTCCTAATTCTCGGTCCTTCAAAATGTTTCATATTTTATGTCTGTACCAAATCGAAAATTTTTCCTAGGTCTAGAAATGCCATATGAACTTTTCTTCTTTCTAGAAATGTGTTTTCTGTGATCACAAAAACATGGTCCTGTCACTTCAGAAGAATCATCAAAATCGGAGCTCTCCTTTACCATCTGAAACTCATGTCCATCCTTTTCCCCCTCTTCATTTTTCCCAATGTGTCAAAAACATATTTAATAATACAGATAAAAGTTCAGAACGTCAACAAAATTTGTCAACAACAAAAATTGATGGAGAACTAATTATTATTCTTTAATTTTCATTCTTCTCTACCATGCTTTTTTATGGAGATTTGATTGTGCCTTGTGTCACTGGTATCAAAAAAATAAAATATTAATTATTATTCTTTGTTATACGCTATGCTATTTATCTACGATGCATCAATCTTTTTTGCCGTGGTGACATTTGACAAACTGTTTCAGGGAATCAGTGTGGTGGCGTTATATAATATGGATGGTGCCTTCTCTGACCCATTATCATATCAGGACAATTTATCAGTTCTAAAACTACACTAGGCTTATACTTCCATTACTATATATGGCATCTTTATTCTATTTTATTATTAAGCTAGGGTGGTGATAAACGATGCCTCGTCTTCTCTCACATGGTTTCGTTTTTTTTTGCAGAGCTACGAAGAGATAATTTATAACACAGTTCACTTTGGAAGGCTATTTAGTGTCAGGAAAAGCGATTACCTACTGTTACAAAAGTCGATAGATAAATGATTTTTAACAACGATTTCCTGCTAACTACAATACAGTTCAACTAAATCATCAAATAAATGCTATATGGATAGCTGATAATCCTCATCAATTGACCACTGCAGTCGGGTCCCAAGTATGGGAACGATAGATAGATTTTGTGGAAGAGTCTTCTATAACTCAAGTCTACAATCTTTTTAGGTTTCCTATACCTGGGTTATAATCTCCTCCTCCATCAGGTATTCATACATTTTCACACTTAGCGCAATTAAATTAGCTTCTGTACTTTGTAAATTATTACAAAGATTGCTGCATCATCACCTCTAGTACGTATATACATATATAAATGCACTTAATATAATTTGTAGCTGCAATTAAGCCCACAGTGTAACGATGTTGTCGTCTCATGGATCTAATGGAAGTGAGAGATAACAACCTCCTACAGGGGATGTGCCCGACATCTCGTCGTATCGCCTGGACGTTAATTAGGACCTTAATTAACGCAACGGCAAAGCTTGAAAATTGAAAAAGAATATTTTTCTCTAGTACTCGCTAGTTAATGGTTCTTTCGTATTTTTCAGCTGGAATTGAGGCTTTATGCTTCAGATATAGGAATATTGCTCAGGCCCAAACCCACTTGAAAAATAATGGGTGATAGTATTATTTTTATTTAAATAATAAATCCGTTAAGCAGCTCTGTAAAACTGTAATATTATACCTTATAAATTTCACAAGAAATTATACTTTATTTACGGTTGGTCAGAGTCAATGTTTTCTGGATGAGTCTCTTAGAAGTCTCTAAGTCATGTTTATTCAAATAAACCAGTATCTTTGGCACCGAATTTCACTTTGGTAACAGTTTAAATTATACAAAACCCTACTAAACTTATTTAGCCTTTTTATAAATTTGAGGGTTAGATTGTGACTTAATTTCATAACACAAATGAGCTAGATAGTTGTTCAATCTAGGATTCTAAGAAAATTAATATAATTAAGACAAGACAAACATTATTGAATCAATCAGCTTGGTAGAACAATGGAGTTTTAGTAAATTTGTTTATAATAATTGTTTCCTTCTACTAATACTTCATTGTTTCATGTATAAATATAAAACTGAACGTCTGTGTATGTGTAAATTTTGCACACGTGTTTATTATACCTTAAGAAAAAGTACTGTCATAATTTTAACGCCCGTGGGACTCTATGTGGTGGGTTGCGTACCTGAAAGTCTGTTGTTTATTTCTAAAGCCTATGACTCGATTTCGACGGTCTTTTTGCCATATATCTATGTAGAATGTTGTTAGAATGATCTAGTAGTAGCTTTAAGTGAGAACTGGGCCTCCTAGGTGGAGGATTCCATACTTTTAATACCCAGAGAAGTATCTCTAAGCTCTATGGCTGAATTTTCGTGGATTTTCCGCTATATTGGTGTGTAGTATGTCACGGGACTATTTTGTGAGAGTCTGTCAGTGCGACTGGGACTTAAAGGTAGAGGGTTCCATAACATCAAAATCACTAAGGCATATGTAGGAGAAATTCTCTTGGTGCATGTCTGTAAACAGATCTGGGTTGGTATTCGGCCTGGTTCTACGTGCGTGTAAGAGACTGGGATGTAAGGTTTCCATACTTAAAACTTTTTATGACTTTATGTTCTCGTACCACAATATACCAAATTGTTTGCTCTGGAAATCCCGTCTAAAACAGCTAGTTTTAAATAATTTCAAACAGTTACTTTGGTGATTTCTTGACTGATGAGAAAGAAAAATATTTTTTCAATATTTGGAAATTATATTTGTCATATATAAATGAATCGGATGAAGAAACACTTAGAAAGCTATGGTCAAAAGAGTATGATGAGTCCTTATAAGGTAAGGATAGAAGAAGACTGATTTATATATAATATATATATAAGCTATAGGTACATTATTTGAGACAATACATACACAAAATAAAGTTGAAAAATTATTCGATGTCGATATCAATCCTGTATGGTTACAATTTTTTTTAACAAATATTATTGCTTTTCAAATTAATACTATTATTGGTCGAATCCTAAAATACTTATGGTAGTTGTCCGATACTTATTTGGTTTATTTGATTGTATTTCGCTACATCATAGTTTGGGCAGATATTTTGGAAATTGAAATATTGGAAAGGTATAGTGAAATTTTCTTGTTTCTTTAAATAAAATCTGTATCAGCCAGAAGAAATAAATAGAATTTGTTTGTTAACTTATATCACCATATTTTGACACTTTTCAGTGATATGGCATATTACTAATATGGAAACTGTGAGGCTTGATTTTAAGCTAGAGGTCTTGAACTAGGATATCGATAAAAAAAACTAGTAGACTGACTTCTGGTGGGCTCGATGGCTATTCTAGCTGTCTTCGACTTACAATCTTACAATCCAACGATTTCTAGAGAAAAGCTCAAGGTATTGCTACAAATGTTTATGGTAATGAGGTGACGCTCCATTTTGTTGCAATGCAAATGGTTGGTCTGGTACATATGAATCTCTTATGTGAAGATATAAATCGCAGAGGGACAGCATCACAAGAATTTGAAGAAGGTTCAAGTAAATACCTACGATATGGTATCATCCTATGTAACCTGTCCAATCCTTATCAACCTTTTCTGACCTTTGGGATTCGATCTTATAAAACCAGCAACAATTTATTGAAATATTTTCCAGTATTATGATATTGTTTTACTCTTTTCTTTATTTTAGCAAAACAATATCCGGATTCTAACAAAGTCATCTTCAGATTGCTCCTGAATTTCAAATACCTAGCATATTATTTTACGTAGATAAATGCTAAATTCTTACAACAAGACGTCTATTTTTATTTCTACAATTTAATCGTATTCCTGAATATTTTTGGCACCCGATAAAAACATGGAGATGCAAAAATTTATTTTATTTGGCTGATACAAACGTTAATCATTTCGAAAAGCTGTTGAAAAACACACTTCTAGTTCATTTAAGAATGTTTTTGAAAGTAATACAATATTTTGAAAATAAATAAATTTCACTAACCTAACCAGTTATAATATTTTGGTTAGAGTATTGACCTGCCTTTTTTTTTGGAAATTTGACCTTAAGCATATAAGTTTCTCACAATAATTATCTGATACATTTACTTTTAGAACACCAAACATTTATCATTTTGCTTATGGTTTTATTTGATTTATTTAGCTATTATTCATTAATTTTATTATTATTGAACTTACATAATACTTGGAAGCAAACACGTTTAATGAGAATTTATAATAACTATATGAAATAAATTTCTAAATTGTTAAGAAAACACACTGCACATCTCCCATTGATATAATATTATTCGTAACTGGTCAACTGTTGTTAAAATAAACATAAAATTATTGGTCTTTATGAAATGTAAAATTGTCGTTAAACATGTAAGCTTGCTCAGTCCACAATGAAGATCTATTTGTTAGTTGAATTCACAAAATTATTTGGTATATAACATTCAGAAACCGAGTGTATACATTACAAGATATAGGACTCTGCCATGGAGATTGTATACAGGATATACGCGAACAACCCCTAAAGTATAAAAGGACTAAGTAAAGATGCAGAAATGGAGTATTGGATCAATTATCTTTGACATCAAATTTGCAATAGGCGATTAAACAATTAAATTTTGAGCTTATTAACCAGATATGGGGCCTTAGACATTTTTTTTAATTTTCTTGTGAATAATCATCAATGCTTTGCAATTTAAAAATCTTGTTTAATAAAAGTACTCTTACGAAACATTGGAAAAAACAACTGTTTTCAAGAAAATACCTCTGATATTTTTGGTTGATTAGCAAAATCACACATTTTATAAAAGAAACATAATATACTCATTATTGCGAAGAATTAATATTTAATAACTGAACACCTATTTTAGGACGCCATCGTTTAGATACCGGTAGCTGCCTTGAAAAGGGAACACAATTTGATAAAAACTTTCAATAACTATATAAGTAACGCTGATTCATTCTTTAAGTGTTGTTCTCGGGGACACCCTGTATACTTGGATTTTGGCATTGAAAGACATTTTTCTATCACCACATATTTTCAAAAGAGCAGTACTCATTTGGTAAGACATTTTTGTTTCCCTTATATAACAAGCAAGTTATAATTTGTATTTAAAGTTTTGTTAGGTATATACATTGTATAGAAATAGAACAAAAATTATTCCAAGCTCCATATTTTGTCAAAGAGCTGACGCCAAAAAACCTCGAGTACCTAACAGGAGGAAATGCTTTTATAAAATTTATTTATGATAAAGAAAATCAAGTGGATCAATTTTGCTTTGTTAACGCTATGAAAACTAACATTTCCAAAATACATTCCATGCTCTGTTAAGCGACAGGTTTTTTTTTCATCCAGCTTTTGCTTTTCATATAATCCCCGTTAATTCCACAACAACTTTTACACTCGGTATTTTCAATTCATATCAAACATTTACAATAAACGATGAACAATGATGATTTTTCTATAAATATTAAATTGAAAATATCACTATCTAGTTTCACCTTATTCTTTGGCCTAGAATTTCTCCACAAATACTTTAATGTCTAAGTTATCTTGTTCTTTCTTTAATCATCAAGTGTTTTGATCCTACATAAGCAAAAAATAAAAAATCAGGTAAGCAATTTACTCTATAATATGTATTTATATATTTTGATATTTTTGGATTTTGAGATTGTTTTTAATATCAAATTGACCTAGTGTCACATACGAAAATAACTGTGGCACTATAGCCTAAGAATAGATATTTTTGGAAAACAAACAGGTGCTGTAAAATCAAAGCTTATATTATATATCTCTAGCGATAAATTGGCAAGACATCAAAATGTATTAAAATAATGTTCAACAGGTTCAGAAGATAGGTAATACAATTTTTGATATTGACTCAAGACTTTCGTTATATAAAAAAGTAAACTAGAGAGAAGGATGGAGTTACATTTTATGAAATGATATTGAGTTTATTTCGTAGCAGTGTAGCTATGGAACGCCTTTTTACTCTTTATTGTAAATAATTATTTGTTACATCCAAATTAACAAACCGCATAATGAATATGAAATTTTAAATCAAACATAAACTGCGGCTGAATTTCTAAGTTTGCTTTAAAATATTTATTTGAATTCTTCATTTATTTAATTTTCGTGTGCACGGTTAGAACTTTATATTCCTACGAATTTGTTCAATTTGTTTTATTAATATATTTATTATAAAATATAAGTTATGAATTACAAAATTTGAATGTGTTGATGAATTTTTAAGTTTATTTCAAAATGTTACTTCTATTAAAAAGTTTCAGTAATATTGGTTTGCACATTTGTAAGTTTAAATTAAATCTCTTTCGATTTATTGGGTTTGTTTCATTAAAATGTTTCTGATTGTTTTTATTGAATTTTAAAGTTTGTCTGAAAAACGAAACAAACGTTTTAATTTGGTGCGGTGAACTATGAAACTAGCCACTATTTTACCCAGCACAATCGGACAGAAACCGATTGCAGCACCCAATTGAAATGTTCGTTTCGTTTTTCAAACTAACTTTAAAATTTAACAAAAATAAAATAATCTTCCATGTTAATGAAATTAACAAAATATATCTGCACACATTTAAATTTACCTACTAAATGTGCCAAATGTGAAAACCAAAACTGATGAAACTTTTTAATCGACGAACCATTTTTACATAAACATCAAAATTAATACAAAAAAAAAACTATGTTGAAATTTAATAATAGATGTTTTCAAAGAAATATGTTAATAATACAAAAGTGTGTAAATTCGTGGAGATTTAAACCTCCAAATGTACACACCAAAATTAATCAAACTAAAAAATTTAAAGAATCATTTTAAAACAATCTTCAAAATTCTGATGCATTAACCATTTTGTTTATTATTTTTGTGTAATATTTTCATCAAGCAAACTCAAAAATTCGGTTGATTAAAATATATTATTGAACACATAATGCAAAGATTTATTTGTAACATTCAAATAAAAAAATGTAAAGTGAAGATAAAATGTTAACATGAAATAGATATGAATTTCGATGTTTGTTTTAAAATGTTTGTGTGAATTCTCCGTTTATTTTTAGTTTGATCAAATTTTGTGTGCAAATTTAGTAACTTTAAATGTCTGCAGATATATTTTGTTAGTTTCATTAACACGTCTTTCTGAAAACAGATTATTTTATTTTTGTCGAACTTTAAAGTTTGTTTGCAAAATGAAACAAACATTTTAATTAGGCGCTGCGATCGGTTTCTGTCCGATTGTGCTGGGTAATAGTGGCTAGTTCCGTAGTTCACCGCACCAAATTAAAAAGTTTTTTTTTCGTTTTTCAAATAAACTTTAAAATTCAATAAAAATAATCAGAAATATTTCAATGAAACAAACTCAAAAGATTTAATTTAAACTTACAAAGGTGCAAACCAATATTATTGAATCTGTTTAACAGAAGTAACATTTTTAAACACGAAACTCATCAACACAAACAAACTTTGTAATTCATAACTTATATTCTATATAATAAACATAATAATAAAACAAACTGAACAAATTCGTAAGAATATAATGTTCTAACTGTGCACACGAAAATTAAATAAACGAAGAATTCAAATAAATATTTAAAACAAACTTAGACATTCAGCCGTAGTTTATGTTTGATTCAAAATTTTATCTTCATTATGCGGTTTGTTAATTTGGATTTATCAAATATATATCTAAATTAAAGAGTAAAAAGGCGTTCCATATATATAGCGATTATTTTCACGTATACTGAGTTATATACCAACCTTTTTTCAATACCATTCTTAGTAGAAATGAAATGGAAACAAGCAATATTTTAGTGAAAATATTGATAATTTTATTAAAATCAAAATAATTTCACAGCCGACAATTATTTTGTCAACGGAATAACCTGTATCTATAATTTTAATAATTATGAGCTTTTTATGAAATCTCTTAACTTTAAAGAATTTAGGTATATTGGATACGGAATTGTTGATCCCACTGAAAAGGTGTTACATTGTCAATAGCTTATCCCTATCACAGATGAGAAGTTCAATTTACTGAAATTATCCTGTTGATTACCATTTAAAGAGTTTCAAATTCTCTCTTGAGAAATGTACTTGCGTCCCCCCAAACTGTTTTCATTGCATTGGGATAACAAATAATACTCGATTTTTTCAAAACAATTCAATATTTAATTAACAATTATTGCTTTATACTTTATATAGATATCGAAGGAAGACAAGATAACTTAGCATGTTACATCATCACGTCTACAAAAAGAAGAGTGATATTAAATTATTACTTGATTATCTCACAAAAGCAAAATAGCTAAGCGCGCGATCACTCACTTTTTTTTTTGAAAGTATAATTTTTGGCAAATTTGTTATTATTTTTTTATATACATATATCTATTTACATATCATATATATATATATATATAACTGTACACAATAAATATATACAAAAGTCACTTTTTACAATAAGAATCGAAGAGATACCTAATAATAAAAATATTGAGAACTTATTATTCTAAAATTATTATACAAAAACAGCACCATAATTTTTAAGTTTAACTATAATGATCAATAATATGTTCAGTATCTTCAAAAGTTGAATCTCCATGTCAAATTTCATAATAGTTGAAGCACAAATATTCAGAAGAAATAGATAATTTTGTTGTATCGTTTCCCAATAGACCCAAACCATCAGTTACACATGTGGATCTTGATAGAAATAAACCACACAATCTCATAATAAATATACTTTCTTCATCATTTTACCACAGTCAAAGAAATCTAGTATATCAACTCACACGACGTCCCTACTGCTCTTAAACGAATTCCATATGACATAAAAATCATCTGATCAGATCGTGTGACCGTTCTTATTTTCAGTAAAAAGCAAGAGCAACCGTTTAGCCAGTATATGCATATATTTCACAGTTCATTTGTGCATAACTCTTTACCTGCTTTTTCGCTCAGCTACGCGTTATAGTAGTGGATTCATGACTTTGAGGAGAATGTTTTAGATTAGTTTCATCAAACTCGTTATAGCCGTTTTCGAGCCACATTCTTGAGAGAAAAGCAGGGCGAGCTGATTGACCAATGATTGTGTCTACAGAAAGACTGACAGACAGGAAGGCCAATGGCCCTGGAAAATATGCTTTTTGTACTCAAGGACCTCTGAATCGTAAACACAATCACAATACTTTCCTTCGAATAGATATCTTGTCGTAGCTTTTGCTTGATTCAAGCAAACGACATTCCAATGATATATATTACCAGCAATTCATGTTTTAAAATGGGTAAATTGTAGTAGAAAAAAAACTCATCAGCATCAACTCCATTAGTTACATAATTTAACAGTGGCTGTATTGTCGATGCACTTCCAAACCAGCAAATTTTCATACCTGGATCCCATTAAACATAAAAGCTAATTTCCATTGGGAGAGCCACACCATGCTTCCCACTATGTAGTTTAATCGAATACAATTTTCGGCTATAATTTATCGAACATCGTTTCTGCTTAATTTCAGCACGAGATTGCCTTAATCTACCGAAATTTCGTTTGTCTGAGTTGACTATTCGATTATAAGTGAACCTTTTTTTTTTTTTGGATATTTATTATGGAACTAGAGGCAGTTCTCTAAATGCACATATTCATCGATGAGACTGCTGAACTGATAGCCCGATCACAACGAACTTTTAATTTTGCAGAGATTATGTCCGGTAGTCTAGATTCAAAACGGCGACTAAAATCTGTCTGAGACATTTTCAGTGCTAATGAAATATCGTACAAATTCGTTCAAAAAACCGGCCAAGTACGAGTGAGGCTCGCGCCATCGTACCAGTAAAGTTTATTGTAAGGGGACAACCTTTAATTTTTATCTTTATATGGTTTGTTATACTATTTGTTGTAACAACAGCTTCAGTATTGTTTTTGGAAATATCATTTGTCTACATTTTAAGACATACCTATAACGATTGTTAAATTTAGTAGTTTAGTAGTAAAAAAACGCCAAAAAATCACGTCTTACTGGTACAGTCTCGTTTGCACTACTTCGGTAAGTATTCCTAAAAACTGAAATATCTAGAAGGAAATTTTTCTATACGCTTTCCAGCCTAAGTTAAAATAAATTTACACATGGTTTTACTTTTCTGTTGTTTCTGTAGAGTCTGTTAGTTTTTTTGTAAAATTCAAATAGGCTTACTTAGACAAAACAGGATCTGATTACCTTTTTGAATCTAGAATACCGTTGGTCTCCCCTCACGAAAAATATTTTGAGATAGTGACTAGGCTAAGATCATCAGATTCATTCTAAGGATTGAAATAACCAATAAAGAAGAATATGACTCGTTCTTTGGCACTTTAGTTAAATAAAATATTTCTGAAACTTTCCAAAAGAAATTCTGACCTTCTGAAGATACCGTGCACACATTCGACCAGAAAAAAACACATTCTTTTATTATATTCTCACGCACTAGTAGCACCTCCGTATATTTAGTCATCCCCACCTCAGAAACTGGTGGTTGTGAGTCTGCTACTAGTGAGATCCACTCAGAGACTCGAACCAAAGTCGGAGCACCTTCTATCAACATGTTTCAGATACGTTTCCGAGTACACGCTTCTGGTCCGATCTTCGTACCTTATCGACGGTCTTCGATGATCGATGAATTCCAGATTCGATGGTGGCCGTCTACATAGACTGCAAAAGGCGCACTGCAGGGTGTTTTTGAATGCCTCCCGAAAGTCTCGGTTAAAGTAGGCGTAGATGATTGGATTTAATGTGGAGTTGAAGTATCCAATCCAGAAGACGACAGCCACCACTTCGGGTGGACAGTTCTCCCTGCACGGCCTGCACAGGTAGACGCTGTCATACCAGATGAAAAATGGCAGCCAGCAGGCAATGAACGTGCCCATGATGATGCCCAATGTTCGGGCAGCTTTGTGTTCTCGCTTCATCTTTGATATGTTGCGCTCCTTGGTGGGAGTGTGATGTAGATCCTGGTTGATTTCGTGGTGGGTGAGGGCTTTCGAAGAACCCCCTAAAAATAAAAGGAAAAAATATTATTCAGTAATATTTCTTGAAACTGAGTACAAATATTATAGATTGTGTATAAGAAAAGAAGAAGTAATGAAACTAATATATAAAAACTACAACTCTAAATGAAATAACAAAAGAAATATCAACAAGTGAAGGTTGAATTAAGGAAGGGAATAAATATAAAACAACAAAAATCACAGAGATGAATCTAGTCTATTCTTAAAAGCGTTGATCGAAGTAGCCATAATCACTTCACTTAGTAAACCATTTCATAAAATTGTGACGGAGCATTAAGGAAGTGATCATTCTTCAGAATCTTTAATATGTCCTCATAAGAAAGCCTTACATGATTGTAAAGTATAACCTATTAGCGAGACGTTGAACATTTTCAAGTATATGTTGGTCTGTTTTTAATTCAGGACACCAAACACTTTCAGCATATTCCAGTATTGGAGTGACATATACTTTATATAATTTGTTATAAGGGATAGGGAATACAGACCAAAATGATTTCAGTTTTGCAATTGCTTTTTTGCTAAAATGTGACATGTGTTCTGACCAGCTGGGACTCTTGTTAAAAACCACACCCACGTCGTTATGGGAATCCACTGTCTTCAATACTATACTGTTGATAGAGTAATTTACAATCGTTTTATTTTTTCCCATTTTCTGACATTTAATGGCAGCGTCCATTCGGAGCACCATCGCGACTCGAGACGAATCAAGATATCCTTGAAGCAGCTGTTGACTATGTTTGGAGTTGCAATAGATTTTTTGTCACCTACATAAAAAGCTTTTAAGCATAGATTATTGAATTAAGGATCAGATAAGTAGAGTATTATAAATAAAAGAGGCCACAAAACAGAACTTTGAGGAACACCACTGAGAACTGGCTTGTAACAGTAAATGTAACAGATACTATGCAGAAGATTATAATTAAATTTTTAACTAGGCAACTGTAGGGCATTTTTCTTTAACTATTATTGTTCAGCACCAAAAATGGTTTATTTGGACAATTTATTCATTAAATTTGTAATTTGTTCTTGAAAGCTCCAGTTCTCTAAACTCACTTGTTAATGTAATGCAATTCATTTTATTTGCAAAGCTAATGTAAAACCTATTCTTGATAACTTTAATAAGTTGTCAATTGAATAAATTAGAACAGCTGAGAGATAATAGAGAAAATTGAGATGATGTTGAACATTCCAATAATCTTGGGAGAAAAAAATGATTTCTTCGACTCCTTATTTTGTCTTCAGTAATTCCAAACCCCGATCCGAAAAAAAGTGTATTATGCGGCAATGTTCATAGGAGAAATTTAATATCATTTATGAACATTAGCAAGACAATTTTATTGATTCTTTTACATTTTGTATTCGTCCGCCTCATATCTAATAGAATATTATTTGTAAATTGATGAGAAGCAAACAATATAGGTATACCATTACGAAATGTTTCGATTCATTTCATCCAGTTATATCTCAAAATGATTATTATTTTTCTGGGGGGAAAATGCCAGACGAATTTCAATAAAAATGATTTTTTATACAAGTATCATAAATGTTTCGGTGATATTGAATTGAATGTGCTCTCAATGAATTGTCAACAGTACAAGGGTTTTTTCCTCTTCAGATATACAAAAACCATACCATAGAATGTCAAATACACAACAAAATAATTGTAATACATTGAATATTGACTTGATTTGAAACTCGACTTGGAGTTAAAATTGCTTATTGTTATGATTATTGGAAGCTGTAATATCGTATTGTTTTATGGAATGTATATAATATGTATATTGAAAGGACATATGAATCCACTGGGTTATGCTTCGGAATTTGTTAGTAAATAATCAATAATCGAAATTCGAAACCTTATACAGAAACAAGATATGTTATATGTATAATTTTTATTTTCATTCGAATAAATTTCTAGATCTCAACTAAGTTTGGCGAATAGGATACCTATATATATATATCAAAGATTCTCGATCTACAAATGAATCAATCATCTATTCGGGTTGCTTATGAATGTAACATAACGGACCATTGAATTTCATAAAAATTTAAACAATGATTAAGCAATCGAATTTCGTTCATATCCTGTCAATAACTCAATTTGTTATATCTGGATCCAAGGGTAATGACTATCCCAGGTCTATAGGAAACTGTGCATGTTCAGTTTCCACAGCAACCCTGTGAACTGCAGCCGTATGTGTGTTTTGCCAGATGCTATTGTTGATTTGCTTAAGGGATTCTTAAGGTATGTAGCACGTATTTTGCAGAAGTATGTCAAAATGTGTTAGGTTTAGGGTAGATAACTTCATTTGGTGAAATATTAAGTTTTATATCAAGTAATGATAAATACAATCGTTTGCTTAGCTTCGGTTTATGGCGAACACCTGTTCGCCATTTGCCGTTCGGGATTTCCATGAACGTAGTTAAGAGGCGGCTTAATTTTTCAGATACCAAAAACGGATAGAACAGATTTTTATAGGTTCGAAAATGAGTGATATGTTTCTGTTAATACTAGCCCAATGACTTTTCAAAACTCCAGCCGGATCGAAATATATACCCCTGAACTGACTTTAAACGAACCTATTCCGGGCTATTCCAGAATGCGAACGCCGGCACGAACTTTAAACGAATCTGCTTCGGACTCAAATGAAAATCCTACTAATCAGTCTTTCGAAGAAATTGTTCTACTTCCTAAGAAGCCTCGAAGTGTTGTTCAAACTGTCGGACAAAGAAAGGAGCAGCAATCTGAAATTTTGCTTTCCACACTTTTGAAGACGCACCTGGAGAAGAAAGATAAGAACCTAGATAAAGAAGCAAAGCCAGTCAGGGTCAAGTCCGTCAAAAAAGCTTGCCAAAATGTCAGGGAAAAAAATATGTACGCAAGGTAAGCGAGGACCTAGTGAAGAAGAAGAGGACTTCAATTTGTGTGATGATGGAGCACTGGATGATGTGAACATTGGCAATTTGGAGAATGACACATATAAAAGTGAAGTGTGCAGGGTGTGTGGTGAGTTCGAAATAAACGAAATTTGATTCCGTTGTGTGATCTGCGGAAGTTGGGTACACAAACTTTGCCGCAGTTCCGATTGTCCGATGCGATTTTTGTTAATTTTTCAAATCGTTAAATTATGTCCATTATTATCCGACATTAGTTCAGTATTACCCACAAGTGTCGGGAAATTCCCTGGAATATTGTTTTTGTTTTGTTTTTGCGATAATCTTGAAAGATATGTTTAGTTTCTTATGCCCTACAAAAAAGAAATTTCTTTATTCTGTTACCATTACCATTGTTCAGAAAAATTTGTGAATAAAATATTATTTTCCTTAGGTATTCGTCATTACCCTACGCTCCCCTACTATTGTCCATTTCAAAAAGAGAGAGAGTAATAAATTACGATACTAAATGAATATCTACTGTATTATTTGGATCCAGGATACCGGTTTACTTTGCTTCAAAATCAAACAAATATACAAAATAGCAATTCGCAATCGATTCATTATTACTATCTACGCTATCTAAATTAAGCTTTCTCATTTCATAATCTGATGAGCTATCAATTGATTGTGGCCATATTGTTTGTTAATTCACATTGGTAATGTTCAATTCCCCCAGCTTTTACCAAGAAATCCATCATCAAACATGCAGATTTCATATTGTTTTTCAGCTAATTTGATATTGTTTGAACATGGTGAAAATGAAATTTTATTCGAATGTCCCAACTCGGTCGGAAAAATACAAATAGTTCCCAATAAGCTCGTAAAACAAAAAAAAATAGTGTTTACCTTGCGCAAAATATTGCGACAGGAATACAGAATGATATAGGTATACCTATATTTATTTTTATGTGCCTGGATTGTTTGTAACCGTTTAAATTGATTAAATGGCTTTTTAATTTCAGGCCAATGATGGGATGCAAAATGTAAAATGGTGATCCGTGACAAGAAATGAAATAACCCAAGACAAGACGAAATTATTGGGAAACATGATAATGAATAGGGCTGGCGTAAATATACCTACTAAAAAAGTGACATATAGTAAAAATATTCACTTGATAAATTCTGGAAATGCTTGTGGCATTTTAATAAAATTATTATTGTTGTTCGTCCACAATCAACTCTAAATACCAAACATTTTGACGGCTTAAATAGTTTTTCTCTATTTCTTGATGAGCCCTATAGAATGATCTCACAAAAATATACCTATAGTACTTAACAAACTGTAGTTTGATTCTTAAAGTCACTTTCAATTCATACTGATATCAACTTTCAGCGTAACCAAAAAATATATTGCAACAATTAATTTTTTTTATTCAAAATTTTTCACAGCTGAGGTGCCTGAAATTGAATCTGAACGCAGTAAATTCTTGATCATCAGGAATTGTAACTAGAATATCTTACCCGAATTCGACATCATATCTCCATTTGTGTTATTCTGATGCAAGAGCAAGGCAGCCCCATGTCTGTTGTACATCTCCTTCTCCTGTCTATTGGCTTCCCGAAATATAGCCAGGTACATGTAAATCATGATGGTACATGGTATCCAAAAGGATATACTCGAACTCACAATAGCATACGGGACATTGACAATAAACTCGCACTCGTCGGGATGTTCATTTCTGTAGGCCTGATTCTCGGACGTCGTATACCAACCCATGAAAATGGGCAGAAAGCTCAACACCGCCGGACTGATCCAGGTGTTTAGGATCATGAGAGCGACGACTTTCTTGGTCATCTTCAAGGTGTATTTGAGTGGTTTCACGATAGCATAATACCGATCAACACTTATACAGCACAAATGAAGAATCGACGAAGTGGAAAAGTATACATCTAAAGAGTTCCACACATCGCACATGAAATACCCAAACAACCATTCACCGTAAATTTGTACACTAGCATTGAATGTCATCGCAAACATGGCGACCAACATGTCGGCCAAGGCCAATGAGATGACGTAGTAGTTTGTTATTACGCGCAATTTTCGATGCCGCATCACTGACACTATCACTAGCAAGTTGCCGAATATTGAGGCCAGGATGATGGTGCCCATGATGATGGCCTTGAGGATGGTCCATTCCGAAGCTGGTGGTGGTTGATGTGGACCTTTGGAACTGCTGCCGGTGGTGGTTAGGTTGTCGAAGAACAACGTGACGTTGTTGAGGTGGTGTCCAGGGTCCATACTATCTATGTTGGAGCCTGGATTGATATGGCTGGTTGGTGAGAGATGGTGATCAACTAGTGTCCATGTGAGGTTGAGGTTGTGGTTATTGTGGTTGTCCGATGACAGCGGATGCGTTGTTCAGCCATATTATGCCAAGGACTTTGGTTAATCATCAGGTGATAACTGGAAAAGAGAGAACAGAATGTACTACATATCATCATTTTCAGTATATATTTATATTCGAGTAATTAGAATAAAAAATGAAAAAATGAAAAATGTTTGAATTTCTAGAGAAAGAGGGAATGATAAATGGGAGGCATTGCGAATTCAGAAGATGTTAATCAACTAATGATGCTTCAAATTATGCTATATTAAAGATTTGTATGATAGCTTGAATAAATTTTCATTATTATTATTGAATCGATATATTTTTATTTTTGATTAACTGTATCTTTTACAATTTGTCTTTTCCTACATTTCAGTGCAATTAGCGTTGAAAGGGTAGCAATCGCGAGATATTGAGACACAAAATTTCCTTATTATTCAAGCTTCAGCAAGCTATGCTGTATATATTCACCCGTATGTAGATAAACCTGTACCCAGGTACTCTCAGCTATTATCCTTCATCTTGACCTATTTTGCTAATTAAAATCCTGAAGATAAACACGTGTGCCCACATATACATGGCCTTGCATCTCATCAGCTTTCTCTCAACATAAATTTTCATTCTCTCCCCATCTGAATTACGCTAGCGCTAAGGAGAATAGATTGTTGCGACTAGAATTTTATCCAGGATCGTATGTGTAAGTAATCCCGCTTTCAAGGATCTTTGATGCAAATACATGAAAGTACAAAAGAACGACAGAGTATTGAAGTTTACATGAATTCGAAATGCTTCATACGAAAAATGTTCTCATTGTTGCATAAATAAATATTTGATAAACAATAAAATTTTCCGGGAGTGACGACAGTAACAAAAATGGAATTATAAAAGGGTATGATAGGGTTTTGAACTTGAAAAAACCATTCTTATCATGATAAATGGTGAGTTATAAATTGATGTATAGATGTCTAAATAGATCACAAATAATCTATCTAAATAAAGTGTAACGTAATTGGGCGACGCCATTATCGAAGTAGGCGTGAGCGATTCGTCAGAGGGTGGAGCATCTTGGCGAGTACGGACGTTAGTAAGTGGGGCCCGCGGGTGGTATAAGTGTAAGGCATACACTGCTATTGGTCACCGATATATGCCAAGGTGAAGATTACATCCCCAAACATCCAGTGTGTTCGCGCTATTGGTGGAATGTTCGTGGCGTCGTTGGAAGATGTCGGTGGAAGAATCGAGATGGAGAGGATTTGCTGTCAGATAGTGCAGTCGATTCAGTCAAATCGGTGAAGTAGTTGAGTGAGTTCGGTGATACAGTGGAGACCGGAATACGGTGCAGTCCGGCAGTTCGGTGGGTCCCTAGTATGGGGTCACCAACAACATAAATAAATAACGATCGATTCGAATAGGATTGTAAATAGTGTAAATAACAAATATAAGTTGTACATAGTAGTCAATAGTGTAGTGTATGATATATAAATAGTTTAAATAAATAAGATTTGATATTTCAGAATTTATATAACAATAGGTTAGGTTAGTCGAGGATAATTTGTGAATTTCGTGGGAATGTTTGATAATTTTCAGTAAGATTGAGAATCTTAAGGTTAGGGTCCTGCTAATCATCCTATTAATGATAAACAGAACTGACAAACATTGATTATTTACCGATTATCCTCGAAATGACCTACTGAGCCTTAAATTTAGAAAAAAATCATAATGGATAAAGTGCTTCACTAAACTCTACAGCAAAACCTAAATGAAAATCGTGACTACAGATTTATTTTCAAGTGATCCTTGATCGAAAACATCTACAACAGAACTGAAATGGGAAATTGTAATTTCCAGGTATCTCACTGATTCTCCGCGTAAATACTAGCGGGCACGACACAGCTAGTTCTAGCTATAAAATACAATTGACATATTTCAAAAAGCCAATATCTCATACTCACACATACATGGTACATGCTCCAATCTAAAAATCCATTCGTCTTATGTAAAATCCCGATATGAATCTCTACTTCTAGCCAGCTTCAGTGACGTTCTTATTCTAACTCTTATTATTAAGCAAAACCCGAGGATGTCGCGTCTCGCACGACATGTTATTGTGCCGGGGCCGGATACCTCTGGGTAGATGGCATTGGGGAATTCGAGAAAGGATTGACGACGACGAAGAAGATGACTCGCTTCCCTACTTCTCTCCTGTGGGATTTGGTGTCTGATTTGCCGATACCACAGGATAAAATATGTATAGGTAGTTTGCAGTAGCTACGGTTATTTAGGAATCAATAGTTATGCATAGATTTTTGGATGGTAATTCACTTGCCTACTTAAATAGTAAGGATGGTTAACATAAATCTCAATAAACCAGATAACAATTCAAAAATATTCCAAACAAATAGGTCCTGGTGGTGGTTATGGCTGTCTCAAGTTTGGTTAGTAAGTTCACTTAAACCTACCCGAAGGCACGAGCTCGGGTAAATTCGTGAGTGTCAGGTTTAAGGACATATTCGACGGTGTAATTGGATCATATAGTTGTGGTGTATTGCTGATCTACCTCATGGATAGAAATGTCGCATGTTTTCTGATCTATTTTCATTTATTTTGATGTAGGTAGTTGATTGTTTTGTTATCACGTATTTTTGGAAGTTTAAAAACAAGTTGTTTTTTTTTGTAATATTGGTAGAGTAATTTCCTTGTCATACTTATTTTTCTGGAAAAAGACAAGATGCCACCCAAAATTTTCTCTGATGCAATTCTCCTTAAACAAAACAACAAACAAAATATGTTGATGTGACGTGTGTTAAAATTATTAGAACGGCTTCTCTCCCAAATGGCCGATACTTGGAAGCTGTTTGTCACATTATTATATCGTTGCAGTAAATATATGACATGGAACGTTGAACACATTTGCACTGTAATTTGTGAGCTGATGCTGTTTTTGAAATAAACTTCATTGACACCATTTGGGTGAATGTAGAAATGCTAGAGGTACAGGTTGGGGGTAAATAGTGCATCAGAGTACGATTGCACGGGTTCTAAGATAGGTACAAAGATGATTCGAGAAAAAAAATTAGACTAGACAACAGTATCCATAATCAAAAATTACTGACAAATATACAGGTTTTAGCGTTACAGCAGTTGTAAAGTCTGAAACATGTGTTTCCGATATGCGGCAGGGGTATTTTTTTTCGAAAATTAAAAATATGAAACGGCCAAATTAGAGAAAATATTCTATGTAGTAACATGTAAATTGGACATTTTTCAACTTGATAGAAATCCATATTAGATTAGAATTGAAACAATATATTAAATTTCCACTATCATATATTTAAAAAAAAAACATTAACAGCCTTCATCCCTCTATCAAGTTTACTGTGGAATTAGAAAATAACCACTCAATTAATTTTCCTGATCTTACTATCTCTAGAATTAATAATAGACATGAATGTTCAGTATATCATAAACTTTCTTACCCAGATACTGTTATCCATTACACTTATAATTGTCCATATAAACATAATATAGCAGCTTTTAATAGTTATATTCATTGACTTGTTAAATATCCCTTTGACTCATAACAACTTTCAAAATAAACTGAACATTATCAAACAAATTGCTGTCAATAATGGCTTCAAAGTAGAGTTAAGAGATCATTTTCTTTCCAAAATTTCACCTTCATTGAATTCTAGTAGCAGATTCTGCATATTTACTTATACTGTTCACCCAACAGAAATTGTGACGAAACTTCTGAAGAAAAGACATGACCTGAGTTAAGATGTAACAACTCTTTAGGTAAATTTATTAAGAATAATAAATCTAAAACTCCTGATAATTGTAAATCTGGTGTCTATCAACTAACTCGTGAAAGTTTACATAAAACAAACAGGTAGAAATTTCTTAACCCGTATTAATGAACATAAAAACTCATTCATACTGCCGAAATCCAATTCCAACTATGCTTCACGTCTCATTGCCGATAACCACACTTTTAATGATAATTTTAAAATAGTAAATATTGAAAAGAAAGTATTAAAGTTAAATCTTTAAGAGTCATCAGAAATCAATAAAAGCATTCGTTCAGGTAATCTCCCCAATGACCAGATCGACGGTATGTCCAGTCCACTATTGCATTTGTAGTGGTTAACTATTTACAAGTCATTAAGATTTTTATTATAAATAGGAACTAAACATCTCTTAGACATTAGTTTATAATCATATTTGATCAAGGTACAGTGTTCCGAAGCAATTGTAATGTGTTTTTTATTTAATATTTAATAGTGGAAATTTAATAAATTGTTTCAATTCAAATCTCATCTTGTCGATGAATTGAATCTGTAGATATTATTTCATAATACTTGGGTTTAATTTCCATAATAAGTCACCAGTCGCACAATACCTCTGATAATATAAAACCAAACCAGCAGAATGAGTGTCCCACTTCGAGGTAAAGACTACGAAATTTATATAGAATTTTTGATAAAAATAAAATTGTATAATAACATATATTTGACTCACATGGTCTTGGTAAACATATTTGAAGTAGTTGAAAAACACTGAACAGCCAAGAAATACGCAAATATAACTAGTAATGTAATAGTAAACACTACTAGTAACTACTATTAACATCGAGGATGTATCTTTCATATTATCGTGCCAATAATATTATGATCTTCCAAGATTGAACAATAACTACTAATCCAATTAAATATTCCACGAGCACATTACCTTTACATATCATTCATAGTTCACAAATCATTCACAATTATAAATAGAAATAAATATTATATATATATATAAATAATATAGGTACATACATCCTTGATGTGCATATTAAATAATACTATCACCTATTATGTAGACGAAATTATCTATATTTTATTCAAATTAACGATACATTTCGTTATAATTGATTGTAAGTGTTGTATGACTTCTTTCGTATTGACTTTGATCACGTATTCAAAGGATAAAAATAAGGTGTCACAAAAGATTCGCGATTCGCATATAATGTTTTTCAGAATCAGTCGGGCGCCATCTCTTTGAAAATATATGATAATTTAACAGTTAAATTTGCATTGTTAATTTTCCTGTAGAAATATATTGTAATGGGTTCGATTTTGCGAAATTATAATTTTGAAAAATCTTTGTGTTTCAAGGTACTTAGATTCATAAGAAAAAGTTTTTTTGGAAAATGTCTGCGTGTCTGTTTTTGTGACTAGACTAAACCAGTTTTTTGTTAACAAAGGCCGAATTTTAATAACAGTTTTTGTACTGTCGTAACCAAATTTGGTAAAAGAATCAATCGTTGCCTGACTAAGGAAGAATTGTATCATTATGTTGGACTTTGCAGTTTCAAAATGGCGGCCTTTGAAAGTAAAAAGAAAATATATTTAAACAATAAAGTTAGGAGTAAAAAAAATATTTCACATTTCAAAATCGTTCAGCGTTCACCAAAGAAGATAATACTTTACCTTTACTGTATCTCAGAAACCGTGATTTTTTATGAAAAATCTTCAATTTAAATGTTATTAAAATAATCTTATGTTCAATTTGGCAGTCTCATTTTTTCGATTTTTGAAAAAAGGATGCCCCTCCACATATCGGAAACACACATATTTTAGACTTTACTACTGCTGTAACTGTATAATTTTTCTAACAAATGTCCAACATTAACGGATATGATCTCTTATATTTTTTTCTTTTAAAATTTTCGATTTTTAAAGAATTGCCCCCTTTGAGAAAAGTTTTTTGGGGGGAAGAACATGTTCTAAGCAGGTTCTAATCTTATATATAACTTCATTTTAGAAATAATTAACTGCAGCTGCTTTCGAGATGAATTAAGTTAATATTCGATTGTCTTAAAGCCATCATCGCAAATACATTTTCTATTACAAATATTTCAAGACAAAACTAAGACATTTTATTATTGCTCTGTTTTTAAAGTATTTCCAATGAAATGTAAGAATTATCTTGTAAAGGGCATAAACTGGGAGAAAACTACAAAAAGCAAATAAACAAAAATGTTTCTTGAAAGATACCTGGGTATTGATATGGAAAATACGGCTGATATATTAAATAATACAAATAAAGTTCTTCATAATTATTGTAGGTATAGCATTTTCAAAGGCATTAAACAACTACTCAAAAACTAAGAAATAATGAATGCAACGTTAATCAGCCCTTTTTGTGCCCTTTTTTACGCCGAATCAGAATCTCCAAACAGAAGCTAAATTTGTCAGCATCTGAGAATGCTTAAACAGTGTTTCGAATTCATTTTAAATGAAACCGAACTTCCTCATTAATGGATTTACATAATAAACTCGCTGATATATAACTGAATACAACACACTTCACTTTTTGACCGACTTCAAACAATTCGGTTGTATGTTAGCTTTTTTTATTTTCTTCTATGTATGGCTTTTCGCGCGTTTTGCATAGTAAACGTGCTCCGATTTTGATGATTTTTGATATTTTTGAAAGAAGAGAGTTGAGAAATAGTCTCATATTTAGACCAACTTAAAACCAAAATCTTGTTCCCTCCAAAAACCGCACAGAAAGGAGTGGAAGGGGCAATTTTTCTCGAAAATTTAAAATATGAGATCGCCAAATTGAAGAAAAGATTGTAGGTATGTCGCAACATTTAGATAGGACATTTTCCCAAAAAAATACGGGTTGTTGTAGTGGGAAAGTCTGAAATATGTGTATTTTCGCTGCAATGTTTTGAGATCTCTGAATAACAACAAGTAGAAGCACGTGGGTAATAGGATAGGTACTATCTTTTTTGGTATTTTGAACGTTTAACGATTTTCATGAGTAATATTATACAAAAAAGTGTGAAATAAATGTTTTTCTACCAAAATATTATATATTCCAATACACCAACTAATAAAGTCGGTCGAGTTTTCGATAAAAAATATATTTATCATTTCTAACGACTCACTTAATTCACAATGCGACGTAAACCCTTCACTTAGCCTCGACATGGATACGGTAATAATCTCTTTGTCGACACAACCGATTAGGACATGTTCTAGGTAGTCTATAGCATGGCCGTATCTGCTTGGACAAGACCCTTATCAAGCTACTTTCAGTGCTTGCGTTCAAGAAAAATCCCCATAAAATGTCAGACTGTTGGCCGCGACGCGGCGGCAGTAAAATATACATTATTCGATGCGATAGCTCCCGCAGGACCTCCTTTAAACTGCTTCCCCGGTTTAATAATAAATCGCACAATTTCCGAGACAGAACGGAAAGTATTAAACTAGGCGGTGATCCATTTCCTGGGCAATATTATGAGATGACGGATATTCGCTAGGTTTTTCATAGTCGGAGATTGGATAACCAGCTAGATACAGGTACAGGTTTAGTAAAAAGTACCTGAACGGCCGCGCTTGAATATCATTGAAAACGCTTCACTTGGAACCCCAAAATTTGGTATTCGGAAGTTTTTGAGTATGCAAAATTGAACTATAGTATCGATACATCCACCGCTTTTGCACTAGAAGCAGTTAATTTGTTTTATTAAATAGAATGCCCCTTCTATTTTTATTGCATTGAATTGGGCGTATCAAATTCAGTATGATCGCAAATTTTAAAAATTGTATCTCTACTAGTTGCTGAAATATGACAACAACGCATTTTCAGGATAACTAACGAAACACATGAATATCTTCAAAACCTGAGAAAGTTATTGTCTGGGCGAGGATTTCGGGTGAAAATATTATCGGACCCTTTTTCATATAACAGGCCAGATGTATTTGGAGCTCCTTAGAAAACAAATAGCTCCCGCCATTCAACAGAATGGAGATATAGGTGGAATTTGGTACCAACACGATGGTGCTCCGTCTCATTATTCAAGGGCAGCCATGCAGTGTCTAAGCAACCAGTTGCCAGGGAGGCTGACGAGGTGCAATAGAATGGCCATGATCGGCTTGGTTACTGTTTGGCAAACAATGGGGCACACTTTGAATATTTGATTAGAAATAATTGTCGTTAAGATTATTATTTTGCTTTTCTGCTTTCAAATGTTACGTTATTATTGTTTTTATGAGTCGTCCCTGGTTTCTAATTATAATATATTGAAAACTCTAATAAAATAATTGTATAACCAACTAATATTTTTATTACAAGTATTACAATATAATAAGTATTAATGAATGAATGGATTTGTTCAAGCTACTTTCCAGAAGGTTATTTTACCTAAAAATGCATTGTTGTCAAATATCAGCAACTAGTATAGATAATTTTATAATGAAAATTCGGGATTATACTAATTTTATTATGTTCAATACAATAAAAATAAATGAGGTATTATAGAACGAAATAACTACCTCTGGTGCAAAAGTGGTAAATCTGGCAGTAATGCCAATAAAAAAAATTATTCCACGTGCCAAGAAATCTCTGAATACCAAATATTGTAAGTATTATTTAGCCCGTTTGAAGATATTAAATTTTGCCGGCACCCAGTTATCCTGAAAATGCGTTGTTGTCATATTTCAGCAACCCATAGAGATAAAATAAATGGGTTATTCTATTTGAGAATACAAAATATCTACTAATGGCGCAAAAGCGGTAGATCTGGCACCAGTGCCGATATTATAGTTCAATTCTGCATACTCAAAAACCTCCGAATACGAAATTTTGTATTTGCGAATGAAGCAGTTTTGAAGATATTCAAATGTTCCGGTACTTTTTACTAACCCTGTATATTCGTATATCTCTTTAAGATGATAAGCTTAAGGCCGGTTTGTAGAGATTTACCATGTGTATATCCTCAGCTTCGACGAGCAGGGTTTGCATGCATTCCCGTTCCGGGGATAAGGGTAAATTTAATTTTCAAGGGAATATTAGGCAGGCAATATCGGTGAATTTAATATGACGCTTCTGCTGACAAGTTGAATATTGACAGGAGAGGATCAGAACATAAGTAGTCTTTGCATAGTAGAATATATCTATGGCATTTTCAGTTAACAAGAGCCTATTTCTACATACAAGTCAGCGAAAACAGCTTGCTCTTTCTTAGCGACTAATTTTATCATCATCCTTAGGGGAAAATATAAAATTGCTCACATAACGTCATCTAGCGCTCGTTAAAACAACTGGCATGAAATGAAAATTTAATAAAGTATTCAGCAATGGATTCCCTTTCAAACAATACAAAGTTTGCTAAAATCCATAGAGCGGTAGTAAAGTTACAACGATTTTATTGCGATGGCTTTCACATTCACCCATACCTGTTATTTTACAAAATAAAGAAACAAAATATTGGAGCAAACTTGCGTAAAATGTTCTGTGAATTACAAATATTTAAATTTTGTGGAACTATACAGGGCAATTTTTGGTGAGAAATGATTTTTTTTGTGCTACTTTGCAAATTACGCTCCGTTGGGTTAGAAAAGGAATTTTGAAAATAATTTCCAGCACTTTCTTTTATGCGAATTTGTCATACAATTTCTTGTCCCTTAGCTGTAGCATATATTGTTTCGGAGATACAGCCCGGTACCTCCCTTACTCACACATCCGGTACATATTTATACAAAACAGTTATCATTTTTATAAGAAATTAAACCATCTTTCAAATGTAAGAGGTAAAAAAATGCATTTATTATGTGTTATTGTTAGTGCTGCCATCGAACGTTGGCTCATTTAACTGTTCATCCGAACACACTCATTGCTTTGATGGCAGGACAACTGATACAAACAACAAGGCCTACTTCGAATAACTTTTCTTTTTGGATAGCTCGATAGAAAAGTAGCCGCATACATTTCGTGCAATTTCCTCTCTCATACTATTCGACCCCTTTTCCGTGATACACCACATAGGCGGAAAAGTTCATAAGCCAGCCAGCCACACGTTATTCAAATAGATTTTCACTCGTACGATTTAGCCAGGCAAGAAGTGGCGCAGTGCACCACTTCAATCTCTAGCCCAGGAACGAAACCACCATCGCCGCCCGCTTATTTGCATACGGAAAGTGCATTCGCTTTTCAAATAGAAGGCGGAAAGAAGAAGACGACGACAATGGAATGGAACAACAACCCCTCCACTTTTGCGTAGCTACATGCATACATGGATTCGTTGTCTGTTTGAATTTGCGATTGCGGTCAACAATGGACAAGAACAAATATAGGTACTCCAAGTAGACTTGAGAGCTGGTTTTAGTAAGGGAGACGAAGGCGATCCACTTATTTCATCCTAAAAGTTTAGAATATAGATCTCGTTTCAATAACAGGAATGAGCTATTACATAAACCGTATACTCACTTTGCTTGGACCATAAGAATTGATCACCACCTCTTCGAATACGACAGAAATGTTTAGACAACTTTAGGGAATGTATTGTATTTCAAGTTGCACTTTTTTGGAACATTGGGGATGACATCTAATTGCCTTTTTACCGTCTTTCTTCGAAAATTTTGAGGGAATAAAAGGACAAATTTGTCAAGTCATTTATACATGGGTAAATTTACCTTGGAATATTTTTTATATGAGTTATTAACAGTACGTCAATCATTAGGGAGCATTTACATGGAACTAAATTTGAACTTATGATACATTTCCGATCCTACGGTAAATACACGTTGTTTCTTTTTAGTTTTGGCTTCATGTAATACATCATTCTGAATCTACTAAAATAGAGCCTCTGAATACATTTGCGACTGCAAAGCTCAGAACAGAAATCATAACATATCACCCGAAGTGTATTTATTCACTCAAATGTCGTCGCTCCTTTTGAACAAGATAATAACTTTGTCCTTTCCATTCACATCTTCTGTGATGTGGAAGGGGTCATAAAAATGTCACCCCGGATAACGACCTGTGTCCATATAATAAATGTAATCTATTCTCTCCGACTGACCTCAAACGACTTTTATAATATTCATCTCACCACAAAGGAGATTTTTATTCCACATCATAGTGAATGTCTAATGGTGGGAATTTTCGATCGAGCTTTTGCTATTTTGTGAAATATAATATCTACTTTGACGGAAACCGGAAAATTATATTCCCAACCGAAATGACAATGCGATTCATCCTTTCCGCAAGGAAGCCACACAGCAATGGTGGATGACCAGTGAGTCGTATATATTTTAAATTAACTTTGTCCTAGAATGAAAGAGGAAGAATTTGATATGTATCGATTTTCTGTATTTTTGTTTTATAAAAAGTTACTGGAGTTGCAGGCCCTGTTCAAAGAGACTCCATATTATAGACGATTACTTGAAAAGTTTGAAGCCTGACATTGAAACCCTGTGATTTTCACATAAAAAAAATCTACAGAGACTCCATTGACTTGAACACACTTGGTCCAGTTTTTCCCCAATAACAGTATGCCTTCCAGGAGGTGAGAGTCTAGAAGGTTGTGAAAATATTCATCCACAGCTCTCTCAACTTCTTCATTGAACCCGAAGCGCTTCCAAAAAACAAATTCCGTCAAGCTTGGGAACAGATGGAAGTCTGAAGGTGCCAAATCAGGTGGGAAGGGGGGATTGTGGAACAAATCATCCCCCAAATTCGGCAGTTTTACCATCGCCAACGCATTCTTGTCCATAGGTGAGTTGTCCTGTTGAAAGATGATTATGCTCTTCATCAAGCCAGGCCTCTTCTCCTGAATTTTGGCATCCAGCTGGTCAAGAAGCTTGGAGTAGTATTCGTCTAGGACTCTTTTATGTCCTTTTCAAGGTACAAAGTTAATATAAATAACTAGATAAAAAACATTGTTCTGTTACTTGGATCAATGACAAAACAACATAATTTGGATGACATTCCATAAATGCTTATTCCATTCATCATCTTCTACTACGAACCAACATCAACAATGATTGCCTCACCTTCTCTGGTGAATAGGGTGATAGCGACGCGTATTATCATTGACCTTCGAGGCATTCAATGATGCTATCACACAAATATAATAATTTCCAGGTATTGATTAACGACGACGACAACAACAAGTCCAGTTATATTGCAGAGATATAGCAATCAGAGGGCCAGCAATAATTATCCCTGGCGATGAATACGTCCAACTATATAGTATAGAATGGATTATCATGCAGTATAGGTGATGGAAACCCTTCCATGACACATATACCTACCTATCTAAATGGAGCCGATAGGAGGCTACTTAGTTTGTTGTGGTGCACTGGACTAATTGATTGATTGGTTGTTTATTAAAGGATTAAGAAGTTGCATTCTTCTTCATTTGCAACGACTCAGCAATTGACAATGTCATTTACGTGCCACCGATTGGAAAAATCAAACTCAAATACTTTATAAAAGTAATTTATTTAAATTTTCTGAATTTTAGGACAGCATGGGCAACTAATGATACATCGTCAAAAAGGTGATAAGCAGGGCTATTCAAATTTGTGGAAAGCTATTATGGCTCCCATAAGAAAAAAAAGCTCATGATATTTACACATAGACGAAACCTCATGTTACAAAACTATTAATATCAATGGAAAGAGTGAAAAAAGTGGCAATCTGAATTTGCCATTTATTTAGAAATTCATTAAGAAATAAAGCCAGATTTTTTTTCGTTGTTTTACAAACGATAGATAATTTCATGCACAATGTTGGGTATATTCAACACTATTTTATTGGAGCGGTTTTTGTGGGTCAAAAATTCAAAAAACGGATTTTTCGTGAAACGGTGTGAATATGAATATTTACAAATGGAAGCAGCAATAATCAAATTTTCGGAGGGACAACATTATGGATGAATGACTGCTATACAGTTGTAGATGAATAACCGTAAATTCCACATCATCAACTGTGAGCTGATTCCATCAATAAAGCTAGAGAAAGCTGCGAAAACAGAAAAGAAAAGAGAACGAGAAATAGGCCGGAAAATTCGGTAACACGCGCACACACACACAAAGACTAAAGGGCTCTAATATAGAAGGACTTTCAGCCTTCTGCCCCATCCGGGGAATATGCGGCCAGTCGAGGCCGAGTCATTTTGGGGGTTGGGGGTGTTCAAAGATGATACGAAACGATTTGTGACAGAGACCTTGTAAGTAATTCTATGGCATAATAGACGCAGAAAAGAGATAAAAGGTCGGGAATAATAGAAGGCTATTTTCGAGTTATGGCTGCTTGATATTTGCTTTGGGCTATCGGTGGCATCGGTTTATCGCATCTTTTTTTTTTTTTTTCGAGGGAGCCATAATCCTTGTTTATATTCTCCGTCTACGTTGATAGAAGTGATACAATTTTATCATGATATATCTGGTATACAGAATATATGTAACATGAAACTATAAAGAATACTCCAAACAAAATCCAGGGAACTTGAAATCATGTCATATCCAAGCATCCCAACTTACTTTTAGCCCAAATATTCTATTGAGCAATGCATAAATATATTATTTTCACTACTCCAAACACTATAATGACATGGACACGACAGGCTAGATTTCTACACAATTATTGTCACCGTCTATATTTATACAGGGTGTAACAAAAAAAAAGTCGTATTGTATTCATCAAAACAATCGCGAAAAGTTATATTTCTAAGTTATGGCCTTGTAAAGCTTTTAGTTGAGGTTTTATTTCTTAAAACATAAGTCATGATTATTTTTGAGGCAGGCTATCAAACGTTGAGCTTAAAAATGCGCTAATGTCCATGGAAGGCTGTAATGCTCATCAAATTCGACAGTTCATTTGAGCTGACCTATTTTTCCTGTTTTATCTCAGAAGTAGGCGTTCTAGCACGTGGTACGGACGCAGAAAGTTTCAGGCATGGTTTATCCCAAAATCGGTGGAGTCGCCTTCGCACCACAGTCTTGAAACACGTTTTGTAGCTATTGTCTAACAAACCAGTGTGAGCAGGATGCCAAATCTGCATCACAGGCGAACCTTATCGTTCCCAAGATAATTATAGCTGAGGCAGACAGACAGAGCGACAGATCAAAACAGGTTTTTTGGTTCAAGGGACCTCTGAATCGTGAACATCTGTTGAAAACTGGGTACCTTCTGAGAATTTTTCAAGATTACAGACAATACTTTCCTTACTAAACTACTTAGATTCACGGTCCTTTCAGTGAGCATACAAACATAACAATTTAGGAAAAAATAACAAAAATACTAGATTAAGACAACTCACGAACATCATAACGATTTCAGATATTTCATCCATTATTATCAACACCAACTTTGGCAACTCCATTACGACTCTCGCTCGCTTATTTGACATAATATCTGAAGAACAAACTCATTATGAAGCTACTCTTTCCATTATCTATATCAATAACACGGCCGTATCTTAATTGTCTGCCAGATAGGCGTTAATTAAGTACACCAATTTCCTTTCGCCCCTCCGTTGTTAGACCCAGAAAAGAAAAAAATAAGAGAAGCAAACACGACGGCGCTATTCAAGGAAAATTCCCCAAGATGACACAACAATCATCGTCATCATCATCATCTTATGGTGAAAAAATAATAAATAAACGGACAAATTAATTGGGGCGGTTCGGTTGAGGAATTTTCGTCGTGAACAAATAATCATAATAATAATAATTAGACAAGCGGACTGCGCAATGTGTGAGCTGTTAATTGCCATGGAATTCATCACAAAGCTACGGAATCAATTATTGTCACCGTCGTTGCTGGGAATGGCCATTTTATTTATATATCTGTCCTTGTATGATGATTTATTTTTAGAATAACAGATGCGAAACACTCTAGCATTCAACTAATCATGCTATAATAATTAATGAACAGTTATGTGTCCAGAGAGATTTTTTTAATTATTGTACAGGGTTATTATAAAACAAAATCGAATATTTCAGCTAGTTGAAATGAACTTCTCTAACGCGACTTGCAGTAGAAGTTAACTTGGAGAAATCGTCAAGCTTTACGCTGCGTCTAAGTGACTTTCTATCTATTTTATTCGTGTGGGGGCCATCAAAGCAGTGGCAACTGTTGCTAAAAAATCAAAGCTAGTAAAGGAATGCCCAGATAGTCCTGTGCAACTGGCAAGATGCAACAAAATTTGCCTCATATGGATATACCAGGGCACAAGAACATTTATGGCAACGAAAAAGATGACTCTCTGTCTAGAAAAGTTTCAGAAAGGCTTCCAGTAGGCCCCAAACTAGTCTGTGGATATGCAATACAACATGTAAGAACAAAAACAAAATAATGGGAATCAAGGCTGAAAACCAAATACTGGCAAGAACCTAGAGCAAGCCATTCAGGCCAAGCGCCTGATAGACTGGCAATGCTCAAAGGAAAATAACCTACTTCTTTTGAAATGAAATGATCTTAGAAAGTTAATATAGCGCAAAAAATTAAGGATCCTAGAAAGGGCGTTTCCCACCTATAAGGACCTAGTTATAGTTTCTTAAACCTCTTTCAGTCCTATCTGATAGATAGAAGAGAATTTGCGTGAGTATTGTGGTCAAAGTTCCGTCGAGGTCAAAGTCATATCAGGTGTCCCGCAAGGGTCTGTATTGGGTCCGCTATTGTTTAATTGGTATATTTATTAATATTATTTTAGATGATTTGTGTTATACTAGTCCGTTATATGCTGATTCCATCAACGAATTCAGATGTCGCTTGATGGAATATCGAAATGGTGAATTAATCACAATCTGCCCTTAAATGTGAACAAATGTAAGGTCGACTCTTATACTCTGATATCAGAATCGATTTTCTTTGAATATTCTATCAATGATAATGCGCTAGGTCGCGGAACAACTTTTTCTGACCTTGGAATATTGTTTGATAGTAAGTTATCATTTGTTCCACATATATCTTAGCTTATCCAGTATTGCTTTAAGGCTCTAGGATTTATCATATGCAGTTCCCATGATCTTCTTAATGAACATACTCAAGAATTACTATATTATGCATTTCTATGATCGAGATTGAAGTAGGCGTCTATAATTTGGTCACCATTTTACGTTTCTTAAATTATGTTAGTTATAGAAAAGATGGTTAATACCCGTATATTGGTTTCCCTCATGACCAGTTATAGGGAAGGCATATGTTTTCCTCCTTAAAAGACCAAAGCACCATTGTCGAACTTTATTTTTTGCATAAAATTCTCTATAACAAAATTGATTGTCCTGATATTTTAAGTCAAATAAACGTTTTAGTTCCGCTCAGCGCAGTCCGTTAACCTCTCTTATTTTTTATTTCAACGCCAGATTAGGTTAGGTTAGGTTAGGTTAGGTTAGGTGCTTGCACATATACTTTGCACTAGTGTAATCTAATTTTGACCGACGAACCTAAACGGAGGAGGTATATAATTCGACAATCTGCTTTTTTTTGGTTCGTGTGCTTATTTTATATATTAAGCGTAGTCCGATTTTGATGATTTTTAAGAGGAGAATTGATTTAAATTGAACTTTTTTAAAAGAGATACGGTTTTCGAGTTACAGCGATGTTAAAATCTCAAATATTTGTATTTTCGCTATGTGGACGGGGCAATTTCTCTCGAAAATTGAAAATCTGAGAGAACTACACGAAAGACCAGATTATTTGTGGCAACATTTATTTTGAACATTTTTCCTTAGAGTTACGGTTTTCGAGTTACAGCGGTGGTAATATTGGTGCTGGGAAGTTTTTATCAATCTAACTGCAACTGCATATCGATTATCAAATCAGTCGTATTGCTACTGGTATTTTGTTGTTTAAGATACACTACCATAACTACAAAATGGACATTGGTACTCAAATACATTATTATTTTTCTAATATTATTTATTCTTTGTAAATTAGTGTCTTACAAAGGATTTGAATGTTATTGGAAAATAAAGAAGGGTGAAATAATCTCTCGATTATTTTGTCTACTCAAAGCTTCTTTTTCATTCCACAAATATTTTATAACAAGTATCGATATCAAAGCAAGCTTCTCTTGGATACTTTGATCTGTTCACCAATCAAAAGCTGGTGGCATAAGCTCATATTTATGTAGTATCGAAGATTCAGCGCAATATCCTTTTTTTAATTAGAATTTTCAATCTCTTTTGCAAATCATACAGGATGGTTCAGAGTAAGTAACCTATAGGAAGTTTGGAGCTTTTTTTGGAAATTGATAGTTTTGGAAATTCTATTGATATTACAGCGATTCAGAGTCACTTTCAGTTATATCGGAACTAGACACTTACATTCTTGTTTAAAACTATTTTTTAATTCGAAACCTGAAGCTTGTTCTAATAAAAGTGGTACAGGTTCCATCATCTTGAGACGACATTTCTATCAATTTAACAAGAAGGTTGACGTTAATTGCATTCTGTCAAGTTTTTCTGTGTTATTCCTCGTTATATAGACTGCATTGTGTTTGAATATTGATAATGAGCCTTCAAAGGTTTAAGTATGAATCAATTCACAATAATAGTTATATTCCATAGAAGCTACTGTGAGTATACTAATATAATTAAGGAGGAGAAAACAAGGAAAATAGTATTTCACACAAAAGGATAACAAACACTTCATTACAGTGGTCCCTTCTATCTTCATTTATGCTCAAGGGACGACAAAACCAGATTAAATTTGACAAGGGCCTGCTAATGACTTTTTTTTCATACGCCTACTGAAGAACTAACATTCTAATCAAGAATGTTACATCATTCAGCAAAAACATTCAGTAGTGTAAAGCTCAGACAGTGTTCTCCTATGTTATTATTAGTAGTTTGTTGTGTAGCATTTCCCAAGAACTACAAACTACTATTGTTGCAAAAAAAGTTGAAAATATTGAGCTGTTACAACGATTATTAATTTTCAGCAAGCTCTGTGAATTTAGCAGCCTGTCAAGTGAGAAAATGGATTTTCTAATGTACCAAAATTAGAGAATACCTAAATGCCAACTTGGTGACAAACATCGGGATTGAGTATAATTAAAATAAAAAAGTTAAGGATCGAGTAGGAAAAAGTGTTAAGGAATAATACATCATAGAATCTTATCGTCATATAATCAGGTTTTAATTATTGGTCGTTTGTTTGAAATTGATGATTTGGTGATTGAGAGAAAGATCTAAATTAACAGAAGTAACAAGCGTGATTAAAAAAAAAATATTTCTTGCGTCTAATAATCACCTATCCTCTTATTCTGGTATATAGAAAAAAATCAAATACCCGACATAGCGATGCTAGCTTTATACATCTATATCCGGCCGTGCTGGCGTCAACAAGATTTTAATAATAAAATTTAATAAATAATATATATATAGATGTAGACCTTGACAACATTAAAATTGGAATTCCTCTCGTATGGAAACGGACCACCTAAAAGCATTCCAATGGCTTAATTTTGAAAAATGTCGGAAGATGTTTTTCTCCCTGGTATTGTAATATTTTATGTACGCGTCTACATTTATCTCCGTTTGACCGACCTTTCGCGTCTTCTTCCTCTTCATGCGTGCTTATGAATAAAAATGATGTTTGCATATTCATATAATAGCGCTCACATAGCCATCATTTTTATTATTTTTTTACTTAGACCCTGACATCTTGCCGCATAAAAGATGAAGGTCTTGGATGAAGAAGAAGAAGAAAAAATGACGTTCCCTGGGAAACGACCGCCAAGGTTTCTAGGCAGCACCCCTCGAGACGTGCAATAAATATTACGCAATCTTTGTTATCAATAATATTGAAATTAATGAAACACACTATTTAATATAATGCTCAATATTTAATTTTTCCAGTTGCATAAAAACAAGGAGAATAAGAAACTTTCCAACAAACTTTAACGCAAAATCTGATTTAGCCGCAATTTATGCTATAGAATTTTAGCATTAAGAAAATGTACATTTTGACAGTTGACAGTTTAGAGATAGTACTATTTTTTTGGAGTAAACCAATAAATCAGTTAGCTCCCACAAGAAATATATAACATGAAATAAATCTAAAAGTATCGAACATTCTTGATTATAATGAAGGAAACATTTCATTAGCTCTCAAATTATTCAAAATCCTGATCAGTCCAGGGACGGAATATTATCCCTACCTTATCCGATCTCAATCACACTGAACCTGTAATTTCTTTCTGAACCTTTTTGTATTTTTTGTTACCATCTGCTCTTCATCTCCCAAATCAAGATGAGTAATTTCATTTTGATAACATAAAAAAATTCTTCCAGCGTTTGTCGGACAGGTAACAAAGACTCTTTGGGTGTCTTTTAAATTGTTTTGAAAAAAAAAACATACCTATCTCTGGACGCCGAGCTATGCAGCCAACGTACAGACATAATAAAAGCATTTCATGTCAGCCATTTCGCGTAAAAAATTTGTTAGTGTGTAAATTAGTTTCAACGTTCCATCAACATTTACTGTCCCGTGTTATATGCTTTGCAACCCACTTAATTTGACATGGAATCTCATTTTCTTTTGATACCACGCCAACGTTTTAGCAATGTAATAACAAAGAAACAATTCCAAGCGTGTTAAAAGAATGCTTTTTATGATGTTAGTACCTAGGTCTTATTTTTGATGTTATTCAATGCAATTTATTGAGAACGTAATACATGTTTCTTGTTATTATGGATTTCTTTGATATTATCAACAGGTTATCAAAATCTCTTAACTCTAATACAGCCACAGCCTTGGAATTTTCAGATTACGAAAACTTTTATTCTCATCTTTAAAATGCTTCAGAAGACCAGTTTTTATCGAAACACTCTTCAACAATCTACTTTGTGGCAGTCATATACTGCGGTCGAATGTGTTCTTGCCGTAAGACTCTCATGTCTTTACCAACAGCAACTAGAATTTAGCAATCGAAGACAAATTTGATCTCTAATTTACACCGGCTAGCACCCTTCTAGCTACAGCTTCAATCCTTCTATATCCTTCTCTTTTAACAGGGTAATTATAAGTCCCATCTCCCATTTACCAACATCCACATCAAGAGTTAATTAATGGTGTTTGAAAGTTATCCATGTTAACTTTGTTACAGCGAAAATTAGATTGCCTTTAGAGTTTTTGCTCCTACCTTCAGCTACCTCTTTCTTTCACTAGCAATTTATTGTCTTCCTGCTCGTTTCCATCTTCTGTATGAAGCAATTATTGTAACTTTTAGCAATGTGCTGGCGTTATTAAAGCTTGTTGAAACTGCTATTGACAGGAAATATATAATTATTATATTAATTACTTAAGGTTTGTTGGAAAACGCAATTTCGTATCCATTCAATACAATGCAGAAACAGTTAATCAATTGTTTTGGGGAAATCTATTTTAAAGTAGAATTTCTCACATTGTATAAACGCTATTAGTATTTTATTACTCTGTTAATTTTGGTTAGATAGAATGGTCGTGAGTATTTTATCAAAATCTCAATATTTGTGTTCAAAATGTTTCCGAAGTTCCTCTGCCAAAAGTCTATTTGGTGTATGGAATGGATCGCAGCCGTTTTAATTAATTGCGTTAATATTGGACAGAGTGACGGATGGTACCAAGTATCAAGACTGTTAAAATGTACTTTCAAGAAAATAAAATTCCAGTCATCAATTTTATCATTTTATAATAAATGCTTCATTGAACCATCAGATATAAAGTATTTATTATAGAGAGAAATAATTCAAATTATTCATTGATTAGAGAATGATGTAAACTATTGTATACAAATATTTACAGGGCAGCCAATCGAAAAACGAAAGAGAGCCATTCTCAGAAAGTGTGTCATTATTTTAGGAAAAGCAGATACCCGTGGCTTTTTGATTCAAGGGGGGCAATTTTTTTCGGTATTTTGGACTCTTCATTACATTTTACATTACCTATATCTCTATGCTAGTTGCATCGATTATAATGAAATTATTACCTTACTAAGGCATGCGTTCCATGTATTCCCTTCCTATCCAAGTACATATATATATATATATATATATATATATATATCGCAATTTCTGAACAGCCGCGATATTCTCCTTTGTACAATGCAAATTCCGAATAATCTTCTATCTATGTAGGTATATATTCCACGTATCGCGTAGGTACTCCAATAATATGAACTTACCTTGCTTCTGCAATTATTTATTCCCCGAGGACTGTGTGTATATCTGCATAACAGAATATGCGCTGCCAAATTCCAGTTAAGAGCCACACCACACTATATTCGCTCGAAAGCAATGCGAACATATTTTACAATGAACTTTGTGCGAAAATTGAATTTTCAAATTATGTAACCTATACGAGCAAATTAGATTATTCAAGTTGAGAATGTGAGCTACGATAAATAGGAACGATGACCGAGCTTCAAAATAAATATATAAATAAATAACTTAAACAAAAAAAAGGTTTAGATGATGAACTAAAATGAATAACAGTAAACAAAGTAACAATGTTAAAGATTATATCGTTGTGATCGAATCTACTAACCGTACTCTCTAAGCTCAAAACTTCAGTGGCTGAGATCTTTTACAATTACGGCCTGAGCAGCCATCATTTCACGTAACAAAATGCTTTTCCGTAAAAAGGAATAGCACAACCAGTTCATGTTATTCGTGGCAAAAAAGTCCTTAACTAACTGTACCTAACTTAACCTAATCTTCCTTTACTTAACCATCTCAACCAAACGTATTCAAACCTAACCAAACCTAACCTAACCTAACCTAACCTAACCTAACCTAACCTAACCAAACCTAACCAAACCTAACCAAACCTAACCAAACCTAACCAAACCTAACCAAACCTTACCAAACCTAACCAAACCTAACCAAACCTAACCAAACCTAACCAAACCTAACCAAACCTAACCAAACCTAACCAAACCTAACCAAACCTAACCAAACCTAACCAAACCTAACCAAACCTAACTTAACCTAACCTAATCTAACCTAACCTTACCTAACCAAACATGACCAAACATGACCAAACCTGACTAAACCTAACCAAATATAACCAAACCTAACCAAACCTAACGAAACGTAACCAAACCTTAGCAAACCTAACCAAACCTAATGAAAAGTAACCAAACCTAATCCAAACTAACCTAACCTAACCTAGCAACTATGCAGGTCAGAATTACAAAGTTAAAAATTATATTGTTAAGCGAATTAGGTAATGACCTATATTATTAATCAGATTTTTGACATTCTAATAATCGTTAACACATGACTCAAAAGGAACCATAACAATAATCACCCATATAAAGTAATAGCATTCAACAATAAGAATATGAATTGCTTTTGCCATCAGGTATTTACATGCGTGTCAGTTAATTACTTTCGCGATTACGAAGTGCAATTAGCTGCAAATGAAAATGAAATCACCGTTATGTAAATAGTGCACATAATGTGATGATGATGGTTGAATAAATCTGCGTTAGCTACCTACCAGCAACATAGAATTCTTGTTGACAGTGACAAATCAGGTTGATTAATATTATGATTGCAAAATCAATTAACCAATCACGCAGAGCCACTATGGATGTATCTATTGGTATTGCACATACGTCAATGCATGATGAAATCAAAGTAGTAACCCAAATGGTTATGAATGGAACACGCAAGTGATCATTAAAAATATAGTTAGAACAGATAAATAAACTCAAGAATTCATTTATTAATGCTGTTATTATTCTACCATATTAAACTACTGATTCATTTGTTTGAACGCTTAAGAGTACTCATAATATTTTGCAACTCTGTTTTCATTAAATATATATATCATTCACTAATCACTATTTTACCGTGTTTCGGGTGTTATACCGAATGCTTTAACTTTAATAATTATTCCAAATGCATTTAAAGAGTGCGCCGCAATCCGACATAGAGTGTGACAAAAAAAAAATAGAGCCCATAAGAGGCTTATATCAAATGTTTCAACCCATTACCCAAAGCAAAAGCAAAAAAGACATATTACGACCATTCACGTCGTTCCAATTCAATAGAGAGGCATTTTCCATTTAAACTTACAACGCTACTACTTTTCTAAATTACTGCAGAGCTTTTGTACACCAACAGCTGGCACTCTGGATCCATTAATTTAATTCCTATTTGGTAACGTTTAAAGAAAACTTTTAGCCAGTAAAATGAACATTTTAATAATGTAATAACAGTGTATAAAAATATGGTTTTAATGTTGAATAAAATTTCTTAAATATGGATAATCAGGTAGCTCGATTCGATAGTTAAAGCGTGAAAACCAGTCACTGCGTACACTCACTGGTAAAATGGTATTTTTTTTAAACCGGTAAAAGAGCAGTACTACCAGGAAAATGATTGTATCGGAATGGTAAACTGGGTAAAGTTACAACGTTTTCGTCCTAATATGGGATAATATCAATTGCTCATCATCAGATGAGATACAAAATATAAAATATTTTTAATTATGAGGTGCGGATTTTAAGTTTTAATCCTCTATAAACTATGTTTTTATCCACACAAAGATGACATACGCCTGCGGTAGCCAGTTTTTGTTGCTAGAGCGGCAATCTATGACATAATGAATGCAAAATGAGAAGATTTAATGGGAAAATCTTTATAGAATTCTATTGATAACTTTAGATATTTTGAAATAACTGAAAATCATACATTTTTGAGAAAGACTTCCAGCTTTCTCATTTTCCTTCAGCAGTTTGAATCCATGATCGACTTTTTTCTTTGAATGAGGAAGTTTTAAGATTGTAGTTGTTTCAAAATATTAAAGACACCCAAGTGGTTGAATTTGATTTGTCAATTGCATTGGGTTTAAACAAGGTCCTTCAAAACTTAGGTATCATACAGTGTGTCAAATTAAGACGGTAAAAGAAAAATGTTATCTAATTATGTCATTTTCCATTTTAGGCTATGTAGCACTTTATCAAGAATAAGATATTGCATAAATCGAATAATAAAACATTTTCCCATATTGTGCCAATTGAATTGGACACACTTAATATAACCGGTTTTGTGCTTTATAGTTTCTGAGATTCCAATAAATATACCCATCACTAATCTGAAACACACTGTATATATACCGCGTCCCGTTAGCCAAACAGAGCTCTAAGCAAATACAAATAATCACACACAGTAAAGGGATTCTGCTTTGCGGGCATTTTAGTGTGACCACTAGGCATTTCTGGAACAAAACTAAATTCCAGTTTCCCGGCATGAGCAACTACTGTTCAACTTTGCTCACTTCTCTATCGCCATAGAAACAATGAAGCAGAAGAAGAGGAAGAAGAAGAAGAAGTAGTAGAAACTTTCACAAATATATTACATGCACGTGATGTGGTAGTGTCTTTAATCTGGATTGGTGCAAAATGCACGCGCTGCTCGCCCCATAATCGCACAATACCCTTGGCGATTAAAATGGAAAATTTCGTCTGTGCTTCGCAATGAAGGGAAGTTTAAAACAGACATGTGTTAGATGGTATTTTGATGCATTCATTGCAATTTCCCGGGCAGGCAAAGTGGATGGAAAGTCGATATATATATATGTATTACGTTTTACAGAAAGCTTTTGAAAAGGATAGTTACTTACATGCCGAATTCAGTTGATTTAGAATATCGCATTTTATGTCAGATGTTCTAGGAAATATATGAATATTCCGTACTGCTAAGAGTCTTTAGTAAAACTGGATATGCTCTTGCTTAATAGCTAAGTCACTGAGTCCAAGAAAAAATATTTTCACCTATTGGTTTTTCTGATAACTTTTCTCATAATTTTTCCAATACTTACTTAAAATTTATCGTCTTCTTGATACCGACGAATCTTGTTTCTGAATCATTCTATTAATTCTGGTAGACTCTGTATATAAAACAAGACAACATAATACAGGGTGTCACACACAAGATCCACTATCATCTTATTTCGAAACATATTCTATTTAGGAAAAAAATGTAAATTCAATGCTTTTAAGAGAACTTTTATATTATAAATCTTTAACGGATTCAGGGTGCTCATTTGTCCAGAGTCAGAAATCAACTCTTAAAAATTAAATGGCACATCCTATACATTATTTTGGAAATGGATTAGTCATTAAAAATAAGAGTGACTTAAGATAATAAGATATTATATAGCTATCTCTCGTGGTTTAAGATTTAATTGCCGTTTTCTTAAACCTATTTATTTAAGGTAGCAGGAGAAAATATAGACTACCTCAGTATATAACTCTAGTTGTTTCCTTTGGTTACAAATTATACAGGGTGATGTCGGAAATTTCATTAACGGTTTCGTTTGTTCACAAAAAATTAAGGTAACTGTATAAAATAGCCTATATCAATTTCTAGCCTTTTAGAAAATATGCGATGTTAAACATTTTTTTATGCAAAAAATACCTATAGTTTAAATTTAATGAGAAAATACGTTACAAATATTAGCAGAGGTCTTTGAGGCCAATGGAATAATTGGTTGGCCTTCGCGGAGTCCAGATTTGATCCCCCCTGGACTATTTTCTTTAAGAAAGTCGATAAAAATAAACCTCCGGATGTTGATGATCTCAGGAATTTAATAAAGGAAGAAATTCAAACCAATGAAGGTTTTGTATTAAGTATAGTTTACATATTGTTTCTTTCGTTATATGTATTTGTTTAGTTTGTTTTTATGTATTTATTAATTTGTAATTAAATGTTCACTATTAACTTACCTTCTTGCTACTTACTTAATAGTTCACAAAACTTATCGTATTGTTGAATGTGAAAATATTTTTTATTTGTTAAAATATCGTAATTCGTTTAAATAAATGGTTTATTCTACCGATCATTGGGGTTAATATTTACAAACACAGATGTTGGAATTAGAAACTACCGTATATTTTTTTAAATCTATGACAGTCAGCCAGTTAAAAAATATTTGTAACGTATTTCCTTATTATATTTAAACGAAAGGTATTTTTTATTTTTATTTTATGAAAAATGCTTCATAGCGAATATTTTCTAAACGGCTAGGGATGGGCATAGGCTAATTTATACAAAGTTACCTTAATTTCTGGTGAACAATCAAAATCGGCAATCATATACAGGGTGTTCCATTTAAAATTATCGACTTACATGAGATCATAGATATCCCCATCGGATCAATTTTTGACATCACCCTGTATAATTTTTAGCCAAAGGAAATAACTAGAGTTATATATAGTCTTTCACATAAAACTGATGGATTCATCAAATATGATATGCTCATATATTTCCCTACTACCTGAAATAAATACGTTTGGAGCAAAAAAAATAAAACGGATATTAAATCCTAAGCTAAGAAAGATAGCTATAGTATAATACCTTATTGAAAGTCACTCTTATTTTTTAAGAGGAATCCATTTCCATAATAATATATAGGACGTCCCATTTAATTTTTAAGAGTTGATTCCTGACCATGGACAACTTATCAGCCTGTAAACGTGAAAGGTATATAATATAAAAGTTCCCTTCAAAACAATACCCTTTTATAATTAACTTTTTTCCTAAATAGAATATGTTGCCAGATAAGGGAATAGAGGATCTTATGTGGGAAACCCTGTACATTCATGGAAGTGGCTATAGACTAGATAAATTTTGGTAAAATAATAGTAACAAAACAGATTCACCCCAGCAGGTGGATTTTCTTGAGTCAATGCATACGAACAAGATAATGTTATTCAAAACAGAACATACGGGATACTGGGCACTATTTTATATGTACCAAAGACAGACGACACTGCAAATCTAATGAAATATTTAACATGGGAAAAATTCAAATATGTACACAACACATTATGTATCTAGTCGTAAAGTAGATTGCATGTATATGTGGTATACAGGGTTATTAGAGATATATTTGAGTAAAAATTCAAAACATAATCAATTTCACTGTAATATTATTCATCCAAATCATTCAACCTTTACCAAAAAAGATAAAACGTTGCTTGTACTTATTCAGAGATTTCCAAACATCGCGCAATTACACACATTTCAGACTTTACCATCGCCGTAATTCAAAAACCTATGATTTTTTCAAAAAGCCGATTTAAACGTTGCTGGATTTGGTCTTTTCTTTTGTCGTCTAAAATCTGCGATTTAAGAAAAAAATTTCACCCCCTCACAAGTTTTGGAGTGAAGGACATGTTGACTGTCACAATAGTCCTCTTTCAGATGGGAAAAAAAATCATGAAAATCAGAGCACGTTTCATATTTGTTGGCGCGAAAACCTACCAAAAATGACTTAAACAAAACATAGTAAAATTTTATATCTCCTCCGGTCAGGAAAAATACGTTACTACAACTATTGGCAATAGCCTATATAATTTTGTTATTATATTTTTTTGGTAACTCCATAGATGAGTTGCTTGTATATGCACTTTAATCTCTGTCTCAAATATCTTGAATAGCAGTATACCTTAGACATAAAACGTGCATGGATATAAAATATTTCCGTAGCGTTACCGCTTATGTCATTACAAATGGACAACTTTGATTTTTCAAATAGAACTCACTGCAAAATCGTAAGAGATATGTTAAATACGTAACCTAACCTAACCTAACCTAGCCTAACCTAACCTAACCTAACCTAACCTAACCTAACCTAACCTAACCTAACCTAACCTAACCTAACCTAACCTAACCTAACCCAACCTAAACTAATAAAATAATCATATCTCGGCAGGGTGTTTCTTTGGAAAAATGAATGTTGCTAATACTTTTAGATAAAAGCGGCAACGTTGAAGATCTAACATTGTATTTCAGTTAACGGACTAGCAGTCTTGATTATCTAAATTTTCATAATGTTCCTAAGGATAAGTATGGCAACGTATTCGGTAAAAAGGTACCATCGACTCTGAATCACCCTGTATGTGTGTATTATTATCTAGTTCTCTACATTGTGTGTTCATCCATGTGGTAGAAGAGTAAGTAAGGTAGATGGAAACTGGTTTTGTGGCAACAGTCGCAGTTCAGGCAAGACTCGTCAGATGCAGACCATGTCGTTTGCATAATGCGAAAAGTCTGTGGGTAGATTATATTTAGTTTTTATATATACATCCTGCAGAGCTATTTAATACGTATTAGAGATAGTGACCATGTGTTTTTTGACTTAATATTTATTCACATTATAAGTTTTGAATAGTTTTTTATACACTCGGCTTAGTGAAAATTAATTTCTCCATATGAGAAATTTTATATATATATTTTATAAAAATGTATACAAAGAAAGGTTATAAGTTGTAAGTTCGATCACTGGAAGTACATATGGCACTCTTTGATAAATCTAGGGTTTTGATGGCTAATAAAACATATTTTCTATAATTTTGTTGACCGACAAACACATGAGGGTTTTTTTTTAAATAGGAGAGAAAATGGTCCCATATTCGTAAAAACTCTAATCTGAAATCTCCGTTCCTTCAAAAAACACCCTCCAGGGGGCTAAAGTAGGCAATTCATCTCGAAAATCGGAAAATTGAGGTGACATAATTAAAGCCAAGACAATATCCGGAAAAGTTTTTAATTATTGAAAATGTATAATATTTTTTAATTTTCAGTGCAACAAATAATAAAGTCGGTCCATTTTTTGTGAAAAAAAAAAGTTTATTTTGATTATATCTCCAAGGAAACTTTCTCAGTATCACTATATGACAGATTATCTTCAATAAAAACAATAAAACAAGTTTGAATACACAAAATTTACCTGTTCTATTCCCGGATATGGTTTGTGCCATGAATGCGAGTCGTCTCCACAATTAAATTTGAAAATCAATAGCGCTCCATCTCTATAAACGCTAATTCCTTTAGCAACATTCGCCGCGCATTCTAAATGTACCTACAGACAGACAAATATCGCATTCTCAACGTCAATCTTGTCTCATTAGTAAGCACAACTAGGCTACACACAATCGCGAGTTAAATCCCTCTGGATTCATAGACCTCTCCTAAGTACTTCCTCCAAGATCCCCATGCCTAATACACCCCCCCCCCCCCCACCATGATATAGTTTGGAGAGGGTGAGAGGGGTGAAGAGTGCGGATTCCCTCTGTCGACCCAAATGTGGAGCAATTCCATTTAATGGTCTCTGTAGAAGGGAGAGACGGCCCACACCCAGAGTTCGAATCGCAGGATTTAGGAAGTATCTACTTCAGATTTATGGGTTTCACCGAGCTGGAATAACCGTAGGAACGAACTACGGTGTGTATGTAATACGGGGGATGAGGGCTTGTTGGCCGATGGGTTGGATTTTTTTCTCCTTGTTGGATGGAGAAAATGAAACGCCACCATATAACGGAGATTTATTTGGGGAATCATATATTTCAAACTTTTACTGGGTCATATTTATAAACATCTGATATGTCCAGTTACAAGACGTCCATTCGGCTCACAAACGAGATAGACATCTAAAATCTGTTCAAAATGATAAATGTTTAACGTTAATTTAAACAAAATTGAGATCTCTCTATAATTTTTCTTACAATCATGTCTCAGCATTTTTACCATGTGAAAATAATCTCTCCAAGCAGCTCGGCCTTAAATCACCTCTAAATGGAAACAGAAAGAGAAAGAGAGAGTCGAAGTATTTTCCACACACAGGGTGAAAAAAAAGTACTTGGACTTTTATTTACGTCACCCGATTGGGGCCCACTACTCGAAAGGCGGGCGCGGTTCATTAAAACTGAAGCGTGCAAATACGAGTCTAAACATTTTTTTCCACAAAAACTTCAGGCGTTTTAATTGGTGCTTCAGCTCCACATCCAACGAACAAAGCTCAGCATCGGCTGAGAGTGAGGAGAGAGACTCGTGAGTTAGCATGAAAAATCTATTTAAAATCGAGCTCCAGGTATGAGGATAAGCCCAAAACGTTAGGAGGAATAAATTAGGTTAATGACACTACAAAAAGTGAACAATAAATTTATACACACATGGAAGTTTGTAGATTATTAAGTTAATGTGTCAAGTTGAGTTCAGGAATTTTTATTTCGGTTTCAATTACGAAATTCATTCAGAACACCACAAAAGGTTCAATAAAATGTAGGACAAAATATTTTCTAAAACATCTTCACATTCAAGCCAGTAGCATTTAGATCTGCAACTTCAAACCGCTGAAAATATATTTAGCACACCCACTATTCAAAACTGTTGTAGCATATCTAAACTGAAACAAAGCTGCTAAAGCATCTGAAACATCCATATACCTATAGCCTATTAAATCCCAGTATTTCCCACTATGGGTTAATTTAATGAACAAATTTCATCAACTTACTAGAATTTAATGTGCCACAATGAATATTCTTTAGCTCATCACAGTATATCTCATATACCACTCACTCACACTCATCAAGTCACAATTGGTATTCCTCAAGGAGCCACCATAGGACCACTACTGTTCCTATGCTTTATAAATGACCTAGCTGGCTTACCGTGCGCTGATGACCTGAAAATAATCATATTACACAGTTGGCAATGATATACTACTAAACCGGTTGAAGTATTTTTAGGCAACTACCGTTTATGTTGCTGCTGAAGACTGACACAATAACTGGAGCCGACATCCTAGTTATAATAAACACCCACTATCATTATTGTCATAGCTGGTACATAACTATAATCGTCTTTAGACTTTAGTTGAGCTTCTCCCCCCCCCACAAAAGCACACTGTACAAAGTAATTTCAGCAAACATCAGAAATTATCTTCATGCAGGCTTGTCAACTCACAACCTCTAGTCTATGCCAAAGTTTGAGGTACGTTTTCTGCAAGTATGTATGCAGTTTCAAAATTAATTAACATATGCGAGGAAATTTGCACTAAAGTGTGTATGGGCAGGTATATGTATCTCTTGCATAAATAGCTGAACTATTTACCCAAAGTCAACTCAAAGTTGTGTGGTGGTGGGATGATACTTATAGTAGGTTGTATAGAGTTGATGGTGCAATCCACCTGCTCAAGCTTTAATTGCATTGAGTGTCCCCGTTGACATGTGAGCGGGACAGTAATCAGAAAAGTTTGTTGTGGTGTAGAACACTAGTGTTGCAGTTATCTATATATGCACCAGAACCGAGTTATATAATATGTATTATATTAGTAGAAACGAAACAGCAAACGGTGCAGTATTGCGGCATGTAACCGAAGCATATTATGTCAAGTAGATGGCTCTGAATTTGACTGCGAGGCGATGAATACCTTCAATCTTTGCCGTTGAAACAGATATGAAGTGACAGTTGTGTCAGAGGCGTAGAGTTTAGGAAGGGTCTGCCATAGATATGGAATAAATTCAAATTATTTGAACGAAGTTTTTCCCAATTGGTGGATTGGAAGTGGAAGTGTTTCTATATCAGTGTTTTTTTATACAATGTTTCATTAGTTTCTGTGTTATCCAGTTTAAATTTGATATTATTTGCGGTTTTAGAAAAGTCTCAACTAAAGTTAGGATGTACTTCCTTTACAGAAAAATTAATATTTATATTCTGTGTAATATTAAAAATAATAACTAGCCGCGCTGAAATCTGTCATGTTAGAAACGTTTGATTATACATGTATGACTCGTCTGGAATCAAGAGATTTCCTAAAGGCATAATCGCGATGATCCATATCTGAAGATAGACCCCAATGATTATATAAAGATCTGAGTAGATATTTTTTGGATAGAATAAATGACATTTGGAATAAGAGGGAACGAGAATTCTTTACGATGATAATTCAATTTGGAAATTGAGAATATCTGGAGGTAAAGATAAGCAATAATGGCAGGTGAATTTAAATCACGGAATTTTTAGTCCGTAATTTGAATACGTCAAGCAAGTATCTGAGGATGTTTGACGCCCTAATGCTATTTAAACAGAAGCTTAAACTTTAATCAAGGTGAAAGAGAAAGATGATGAGAACAGAATAAATAAGAACGCTTCCGTTTACGGATAATCATGATAGAGTTTCTGTATTTTTAACTCAATTTCTCTTCAGATGGCTAATTCCCAAAGTTACTATTTTAAAATAATTTTGATTTCCTACAAGACTGATCAGTCATTCTCCAATTATTTTGAGATAACCCAAATGAATATGTTCAAAAGAAGAAGAACTAAGTATTTAAATATATCGTTTAAATAAGATCGCGTCCACTTGATCAGATCATTTTCCTACTTGATGGAATTCATTTGAGCATAGTAGAAAAGTCCTGTGAGCATCGTACAGTTATTTAATAAAACTGAATTCGAGATCCAATACCATCAGAGTGCAATTCTTGCAGTGTAGTTGAATTTTGAAGTAATGCATTTTAGTTCAAGACATTGTCGTCCATTATCCTTTGAATGGCGGTCATAAAGTTGGCAAAATGGTTTTCGTAAGCCTGAGACATTCATATAACCTAGTATCGATTCATATGAGAATATCAATCTGATATTTAGATTTCCCAAAGTTCACTGGATACTTAGGTGGCGAGAGTATTCCACCGAAAATCTCAAAGGACAGTTTAGCACATTAAAGAAAAGGATAATAAATTGGTAGGTATTTTAATTATGTTGTTGTACTGTAGTAGTAAGATTTATAAAGATTTTAGAGTTGGTGTCGAGAGACTTCTATATAGCTGTAGAAATCAGGAAATTCCAAAACATTTGTTCGGGGCCTGATTTTGGAAAACTGTGAATTTCATAATACGATCGATTCATATGTGTATAACAGTCTGTTAAGAATTAATAATACATTTTAAATGTCATTATTACATTTTCCCTAAAACCAAATATATGCTGGAATGGCGAAAACGAGTGCAATTAAAACACCAGATAACATATAGGGCATTGCATTTAAAAAACAATCTGGTGTGTCCACTCAAACGACTTTCTTACAGCTCGCAGGCAAATTCCAGTGAATGAAAAATTTTACACAATTACAATACTCTTTCTTACATAGCGACGATAATAGCGGCCGTAAAGTAAAAATCCTCTGGTCAAATCGTGCCATCACTCAGACAAACAACAATGGTCATGTAACATTTTTTCGCAAGATGAAACGTTTAGCCAGAATCTGAAGAAGCATGTGGAAAATACGGATTTCTTTGGTGCTTTTTCTCAGAGATAGCGCTATATGTGGGTGGTAAAGGGCTCTCAGGAGAATAATCAAAATCCTTAGAGCCGTTTTCACGCTACAATCTTGAGCAAATCACGTTTTTTGGTTATAGCTCAGCACACAGTGTACACAGAATTCTCAGTCAGACAGGCAGACGGACAGACAGACAGACCAATGGCTGGAAATATGTTTATTAGACTTAGAAAACTCTGAAACGTCAACATTTATAAAAATCTCTATACCGAAAATTTCACACGATTACAATACTTTCCTTATACAGCTATTATAGTAGCGTAGGAAAGTAAACAGCAGAATGTCGAATTGTATAGCTCCTCCGTTTGGTTTCGTCGGTAAAAAATTCTGCTAGCAGGCATCTCTAACATTTCCAAGGCATTCTTCATCCGGTTATTCTATCGGTTATATTTTTTTGTTCATTCAGCTCTTGGACTATTTTGAAAGCTTGAGTATTTTTCCGAAAATCTCAAGGACCCGTCTACTGTCTACTAAACAAATAGGCAGGTACTTTAATTATCCTGCTAGACACACTGTAGCAGTAATAGTTCGCTACGACTTGCTCCTGTAAGTCGCAAAGCTATTAACGAAGAGCACACGGCCACAAAGCCGAGACGACTCTTTCTCTAATCTGTAAGCGCGCCATTGTTATCCTCGCAACAACGAGACGTCCACGAGAAAATTCGATTTATTTTCGATGACAGAGGCAGCATCAGCATCAGCATCAGCAGCATTCTAGCTCGTCGTAGACAAAAGACGGGCCATTCCTGTCTCAACATCTCCCTCTGTTCCTAGAAAATGCATTTAAACAGAAAGGACATCACTGGCTGAATGGCTGCCATCTCGCTTATATAGACTGCAAGCCCATGCTTAATTTGGCGGAGCCAGCTTTCATAGTCCAAGAGGCAATAAGACTTTTGACAAAACTAAGACCTACTACTAGATCTGTTGAATCTGTGGCGTCATCCATTGGCATTGCTTTACCAACTACCATAGCGCGCCTGCTCCACTCACCGACAGAGCGCGCCAGAAATGTTGTCAAATCGACTAATATGTCAAACGTCAAGAATATTCATCGAGTATGCCTTTGTGCTTGCTTGACAAGTTCAATAATAGACTTCAATGCCTAATAAAAAAACCTTTTTTTATGTTTTTCTTAAATATAACACTTCTTCTGTCCATTGCTTCATTTCTGTAACACTTTTTCTTTTAGGACTGTAAGGGCCGATTTCATAATCAAATTTAATCTCCAATTAATTGTAATCCTACATTGAAAATTTCATAAATTTTTTGATTGGATATATAATAATTCAAAGTTTCAACGAAAGATAAGGTGACTGACGTGTTGTAAAAGTTATTCATATACGCACTATTTTTATTCCGTCATCTAGATATGAGTTAAACAAATTGAAGAATTAACTAATCTCCCATTAGGAATTCATTATGAAATCGGAACTAAGAATCATATATTTCTAAAATTTATCCTAATATCACCGACTCAAAAAATAAGCACTGGCCTGCGGTCTATTTCTGCTACCGGACGACTAAAGTTTATACGTTGTAAACGTTTTAATGGAATAAGAGGCTAGAATGTCGCATAGCTTTGATCATGTCTGTCTCGTCAGGATTCTGTTTGTATTTTCAGGCCCCGAAAGGCATTCTACGTTTATGTCTATGGAAGCGTTTTTGTTCAGAAAGGTTTGTGTCATTTGGTTTATTATAAATCCAATTTAACTTACCTAAGCTATGGATAATGTATTGTTTTCAACTTCCAAGATAAGTGTTGCAAAAAATATATTTGTAATTCTCTTAAGAATTTTGCGATGAAGCTGCTCTATGATACTAGATTAAAACTCAATCGTATTTTCCTTTCAACGATAATAATAAATATAAAACTTACCATTAATTTAATCTAGGATGGAAGACATATCTGAAACGTGCTCAAATGTGAGTCAAAATTATCTAGCATCAATAAATCGTGTCCTGAAACTACAAGCGGGGTTAGTTACGTATACGTTGCAGTCGATGTTGAAGTTTTAGAGATGTGTTCACACAATATCTACTAGTACTAAATCATTGACACTGCTCAACTCAATGAAAGCAGTGATTTCAAATTTTAAATGAGTGAATTGACCTAAAACCTCAATTTCTTCGAAATGAATTAAATAGTATGCGTATAATTTGAATGAAAACACAAAAGTTGATAGACTTTCTATCAGGAGTTGACGTAGATGCCTCATAATTTGTGTGAGTCCAAATATAATTGCATATTTTTTCCTATGGCATTCTTATAATTAGAAGAAAAAATACACAATAGAGAAAAAATATCCACCACACTTGTTCTGGCACAAATTAAAACTTGCTGGAAACACTCATCATAAAACAATGCCTCACAACTCATCATGAGACAGTTTCTTTGTGAATAGAAATATATAATAATTAAAAACCACAACAGAAACTACATTTTCATCTAAAACAAATTCTCACCTAACCAATTGTTAACTAAATCAATGATTAACTAACAGATGGTAGTTCATCCGAGGATTAACTTAACCAGTTATAAATAGACAACGGTTAACTATCCAAAAACATTCTTCGAAAAATCTCCAATCAAAAAAGATAGCCTATTGATATCCATATTCTGTTTCGTTTTGATAGGATTGACACAATCTATACATATAATAAAATTGTAACAGGCCGAAGTCTGTACATTATTGATATTTAGTTTACACCGATATATTGCTAAAGGTCTAACTTAATATATAGGTTCCATTTTATCGCGTCTGTCTGTCTGTATGTTTGTACACGAATCACGCAAAAACTACCGCATGGAACTGAATGCAGTTTTCCACGCACACAAAGTTGCGGGACAAAAGCTAGCTCAGTCATAAATCTCCTAAGTAGTTCTGCACTACAACAGACTTACAATTATTGATAATAACATAGTTATGAATATGAATGCTAATAATATAATATATTCATTGGGTACAGTCAACTCAAAAAGGAATACGCATAATTCGTCATTTAGATTTACTTATTAGTGATTTAGGTATTATTTATAGATCTTCCAAGAACAATGACTTTGACATCCTATATAAATAATTTATAGAAACGTAATTGTTGTTTATTTTAAGCTTGATTATTACAGTTTAGCAGAATTATATTATAGGTTCCATATTGCATTTTTGTGAGTTCTACTTATATTAAAAATATAAACCTAGTTACTATTAAGATGTTTTATTTATTCAATTTTCATCAGATATCTTTAGAAATGAAAAGGGAAGCTGATCTTTATTTATCAAAATATGACTCCAAAACTCACATTTTAGCCATTGGTCTATCGGTCTGTCTGTCGTTGTGTCTGTCTGTCTGTCTGTCTGTGCCAAAATAATCTCGAGTACGGATCGACCGATTTTATTGCTTTCTTATTTTTTGTTTTGTTTTGTGAGGTATCGATACCGCGCTTGCCAGTGATAGGGCATCCTGCTGCTCACATTGGCTGCTAGGTAATCGCTGAAAAAAGTGAGACTGTGTCGCGACAACGACTCTAACAATTTCAATGAATCTTGTCTAAAAACCTGACCTGTCGAAAAACGGGTCAGTTTTATACTCAGGCTAAATGGTTCCTACTCAGTCAATATAGACTCCGGCTATTGTTGTATATCCTGAAACGTTAGAAAATTAACATGACCTACTCAGACGATTGTTACAATCGATGGAACTCGTTTAAGAGCTGTAGGAAAGTCCTGTGGGTAGTTAAAACAGATTTTTTTCCCTTTGAAAGTCATTGTATGTACTATGGCTTTACAGTAATTTAAATTATTGTATACGTGACCTTCGGGGTTTGAGTTACATTTCCTGTTAATACAATTCAGTTCATAAACCATTTATGTGATTCTGAATGTAGGAATATATCTAAATTACAAAAAGATAAACAAATCTGGCTTTACCTCATCATGAAAATTACTTCTCTTCATTTCACTCTTGTGGTCCGTTCTCTAATATTTACTTTAAGCATTAATACCTTCTCTGAGCGTAATATACCTATATCTAGTTTGTTCGTTCATTCGTTCTGTCGTAGTATTATAGTGAGCTCATCTACTTTAATTTAGGGAGCAATTTTAAGTTCAAGCAGAAATAAATTTTGTGTACAGCAAAGCTCATTACATTTGCACACTAAAGCACATGATATTTATCTGCTTCATTTTGCACGAAAGTTTTCATCGGATTTTTATCTATTTAAATGTAGGTACCTATTTCGATATCCGGTTGAGATGAATAATTTTATAGCGAGAATGGAATGAAAACATCGAGCCATCACAAAAAAATCCTCAGTGTGCTTAGAAATTTGAGAATATGTTCTATCTATTTTATCCATCTAAAGCTGGATGCATACGGCGTTACTCCGACTTGCGCCAGCATGTATGAACATTTCAAAGCAGATGAGTATTTAACCATCGGTCTAAAATAAAAGATGATCGAGAGATTGGATGTTGTGTTGCGAAGTGTGCATAGGAAAAGCACACAGGGATTATTTTATGGTTTGTGGTACATACCTCCAGCACCAGTCTGGAGATAATGGATATAAGCTCAGTTTTATACTGGAAGTTTATAAGCTACTTAAAGAATATGGTGAGCAAATCATGTTTTTTGGCTATAGCTCAACACCCAGTGTACAGAAAATTCTCATTCAGTGCTACCCACGAGTGATATTGGTACCAACCAAAACAAAAAAGAAAGCAACAAAATACACCGATCCTTTCCCGAGATAATGCTGTCACAGAGAGACGGAGATACAGACAAACCAATGGCTGAAAATATGTTTATTAGACTTAGAAGAATCTGAAACGTCAACATTTATAAAAATCTCGATATCGAAAATTTCACACAATTACAATACTTTCCTTGTACAGCTACTATAGTAGCATAGGAATGTAAAAAATGTATATATAAACGTTCAATAGCATTGTGAAGGTATTTGGGTCGGTTTTATAATTTCCGGTTTTATAAATCCACAAGGATGACTAACATCATTTTAGTAATGACAACTTTATTGAGAGAAAGTTATAGTATGCTTATGAGCATTTTAGGTAATGCCTGTTTAAAAGCTATTTTATGGTTATTAATGCAATTATCGTTTTCTCTCTCCTCAAACTTTGGGGTAACTTTGTGTCCTCGTACGACGAGTCATGAGAGCTGCCTTAATTGCTACTGACAGACCATTTCTTCAGAAAACTTAGCGTCTACCGATGCTGTAACGAGTGTTTATAACGCCATCCCCATCTCATTATTCCTTATTAATTTTAAGGATGGATGGACGAAAACCAACACAGCACGACAGAATCTTCTAATTGGAATTGGAGGCGGCGGGAATAATAATAATAATAATAATAATTTTCCTCATTGATTTTATCCCCGGGATCGTTGCTGCTGCGTCTGCATACTATCAGCAGGGAGGAGATTCGATTCGATATTATAATATAATATATTTTGCACGCCACATTGGACTTCTCGTTTCACAGTTAATGAGTAATTGTTCTAATTCCCGTGTAGTACACACAAGCTTGAAGTTGGCCAGATGTGATGAAAAAGTTATTTTATTATCTACTAATATGATTGCTCCATTCAAATTTGATACTTATGTATAGTGTGTCCAACAAAATGTCGATCTGTAGAGATAAATTATCAATGCTAATAGAACAGTTAAGATTTTTTCACTTGCCTACGCTACTATACTAGCTGCTGTATAGGGAAAGTATTGTAATCGTTTCAGAGTTTTCTAGGTCTAATAAACATATTTTCAGCCATTGTCTGTGTGTCCGTCTGTCTGTCTGTCTGCGACAGCATTATCTCGGGAACGGATCGGTGTATTTTGTTGCTTTCGTTTTTATTTTGTTTGGTACCAATACCACTCGCCGGTGGCACTGAATGAGAACCCTTTATACACTGGGTGCTGAACTATAGCCAAAAAATATGATTTGCTCAAGACTGTAGCGCGAAAACGACTCTAAGGATTTTGATTAAACTTGCCTAAACTATTCTTCTGAGGGTACTTTACCACCCACATACAGCGTCATCTCTGAGTAAAAGCCCAAAAAAGTTATGTTTGAATAAAATTCCGTATTTTCCACATGTTTCTTTAGATTCTGGCTAAACGTTTCATCTTGCGAAAAAATGTTACATGACCATTGTTGTTTGTCTTGACATGCTGAAAAAAATGAGTGGTAGCACGATTTGACCAGAGGATTTTTACTTTTCCACCGCTATTATCGTCGCTATGTAAGGAAAGTATTGTAATAGTGTAAACATTTTTATTCACTGGAATTTGCCAGCGAGCGGTAGGAAAGTCGTGAGGGTGGACACACCAGATTTTTTTCATATTTCTCAATAAAGGTTGTCGATTTTGTAAATAAGTATTTTTTACAAAAAAAATGGACCGACTTTATTAGTTGGTGCTCTGAAAAATACAAAATAATAATAATTATATTTTTACTGGTAGTTTTGAGGTTGTGCAGTTGTATTTAGATTGAAAACTTTTCGCACCAACTTCAAAATTAACAGAACCACAGTCTGTATTTTTTTTGTAAGAAACGTTTATTTCACACTTTTGAGTGTAACATTAGTCATCAAAATCATGCAACCTTCACCAAAAAAGATAATGCGTTAATCAAACTTATTCAGAAATTTCAAAACATCGAGGAAATAAACAAATTTCAGAGTTTACGACTGCTGAAACTCAGAAGCCTAGGTTTTTCTTAAAATTGTCCAGAATAAATGTTGCTGGATATGATCTCTCCTTTATCTTGTTCACCTTGAATTTTTGATTATCGAAAAAAATTTAACCCTCTACATAGCGTGAACTGTGAACACATATTTGAGAATTTATTAAGGGTCCATCTCGAAAACCTATGATTTTAAACGTTGCCGGATATAGTCCCCTTTCTAATTTTATAATCTCAAATTTTCAATTCTCAGAAAAATTTGTTGAAAATGTCCAATATAAACGTTTACGGATATGGAATTATCTTCAATTCTGTCGTCTCCGATTTTCAATTATCGGGAAAAATTACTCCACCACCCACTTTTTTGAGGAGAAGGTCATGTCTAATATTGATTTTCTTTTTAATGGGACCAATTCTCAATGCTCATCTCTCAAATAAAGAAAAAACTCATCAAAATCGGAGCACGATTACTACGCCAAAGTCACGAACATCCTTAAAAAACAAACATGCAGACATGTAGTCGAATTGCATACCTCCTCCGTGTGGGAAGTCGGTCAAAAAATTCGACAAACACTATTTATGACAATCCCAAGGAATAGATTACTTATATACACATGTATATTCTTCAATTTTGAAGAAAATTGATCACTCCACGTAGCGGAAATACACATATCTCAGTATTTACCATAACTCATAAACCGTAACTCTTTTGAAAAAATCAAAATCAATTTAAACGATTCCGGATATGGTCTAATCTTTAACTATGTCGTCACACATTTTCAAGAAATTTGCCTCCTCCAACCTAATCGTAGGCGGTTTTTAGAGGGAAGGAAACTTCGGATTTGAGTTTTTTCAAATATGAGATCATTTCTCAGCTCTCTTCTTTCAAAGAAACCAAAAATTATCAAAATTGGAGCAAGTTTACTATGCAAAACGCGCGAACGGCGATACATAAAAAAGAAAACATTCAACCAATTTGTGTACCTCCGACTTTATTTGTTGTTGGTCAATGAAGAGATTCAGCTTGGAATTGAATCTAAATCGTCTTCTGACATCTTCAGATTCTTATGCTCTTATGGACAATATACCAAATACTATTAACCTTAAACAACTCCGTTTATTTTAAATTAGCTTCACAGGAATCCTTTTTTTACAACACCATCCGTCTATTAACATTTGAATTATCGCTTTGGAACTCTTCTTAAAACATAAAAGCTTTCCGTAGTTGCAATATCTTGGAGCAAACTAATTGAAGAATCTAATGTGCAAAATAGTTTTCAGTAAATGTTTCGGTTCTACATTATATGCCAAAAACTTCTTCACAAATTGCATTTCAGCACAAAGAAAATATATCCCCTTTCATCCGCAATTCATTCATTCATCTTATTTCATTGGAATTCTTCGAATTATGTGCAGCTCGGGAATCAACGTAATTAAAAAGGAACGTGAATTGTAAAATTCGACCAAAGCCAAGTCTCTCTCTCTCCTTTTTATTTTCTTTTTTTTCATCAGCTTCGTGAATAAGCCATAATGAATCGAAATATAAATGAAGTCAAGTCGAAAAGCAGTGGAGAGAAGTGATCCTTGAAGATTCTAAATGGCCGTGGTGATTTCCTTTCCAACGCACAGCCGCTTTTATCTGAACCGAACTCTCTTGAGAGGTATATACATATATATATATATATATATATATATATACAGTAAGAAATCCTAGCTGGAACAGCACAGTTGAATCCAAGAAATGATTAGCTTAAAATGTAATTAATGGAGATGTTATTTCAACTGGAAACTTTTGAATAGCATAGTAGTAGTAGTGATTGTGAGCAGCAGCCATTTGAATTCAATGCTTAAGAAAAAGACTCGGGAATAGTTGACATAGCATAATAATATATGGAAAAGTAGGTTCGCGTTTCCCAAGGAGTTTGAAAGTTTAATATACTAAAAGTTCGACAATACAAACAGCATATACAGTTGGAATAATATTGGAAAGAAAAACGCTGCCAGAGGGTATATTAAAGTAAACTTGTTAAAATTGAATGTTTATTTTTATTCTCGTCTTCTTAAAGCAACCATACAAAGTCTGAGTGCCTCGAAGTTTGGAGCTGGTTTTCACAAGGCATTGTTGATGAGTTTTGCCGACCAAATAAAATGTTTTTGAAAGCTGAGAGTGAATATTTATGTTATTGGAAATATGTAGTTTATGTACTTAGATTTATTAATGGAAATACAGCGCGATTCTAATGCTATAATTGGGTACCATGTCAAAGATTGTAAATTACGTGAAATCTCTTGTTACTTTATTATCGGTAAACCGTAGTAAGAAAAGTAATGTGATCGTGTGAATTTTCCGCTTTTCAAAAAATGTTTACGTTTCGGAAAAGTGCCTGAGAAAAAAGAACATATTTTCAGCTATTGCTCTGTCCTACTTCATTGTATTAGTATTAACTTTATGTCTTGTACAAACAACTTTTTTTTTCTTTTGTACATTGCAAAGTGAACTTTGTTAGTACCTAAATATTCTGCTTTATATAGGGTTTCCTATGTGCTGAAACGTTAGTTTGCGATAACAATAATTGAAAGCTGAATTTCTACAAAATTGGTTCGGGCCATCAAAATCAAGAAAAATACATTTGCAAATTGACCAATTTAAATAATGCCATTTCTTCCTAAAGAGCTTCATTCCTAGCTTTTTATGGCAATTTGAATACACTACCATGGAACCAAGGAAGAGCACGATTTAATCTTCGATAAACTTGCAGTATCTAATGGAATTAGTTTCCATATTTAATAAGGCATCGCAATATAGGCGAGACAAAGTAAAATGCTGGAAAATTGATAGAATTGATTTACATATATATGAGATAGCTTGGAGATAATGAGGTAGTCGATAATACTAGAATAATAGAATCATTTTCTATTATCACATTTTATTTTTTTCAAATGAAGCTCCAATATACAGGTCGATCTTAAATATGATGTAGGTACATGTGATTTTTTAGCTTATTTTACGACTTTTATTTAAACAAACGCTTCTTTACCAGATCTATAGGGTGTTGAAAGTTTGAGATTTCTTAACTTTTTTCGAAAACTGCGTATCCATCTGATTTTCCGCTGAGAAAGTAATGAGCAAAAGCTTATAAACTGTAAATGCATTACCTTTCTGTCAATAACATAAACAGATTTAATTTATCTATCACTTACTCACTCTCATATCTTATTAGTATTATCGTGAGACACCAGAACCTGTCAACAAAGTCATCCCAATATATTATATTTATATTTACCGAACACGAACATCTTACACTCCAAATGCGGCATTCATCGTCTGTGCGCCAACAGTCTATTCTCTCAGAATACACCGCCAATCAGGACGGCATTAAACAAGGAATTCCCCCATGATAATAATCCAGAGATCCTGGACTGTTGGTGGCGATGGTGGCGACGTCTCTCAAATGACAGCTCAACAAATATTATACATGTACCAATACACGAGCGCATTGTGTACTCGGTACGGAGAGTAGCAAGTCAACAAACGTTATAATAGGCGGAGGAGGTAGTTGTGTTGGAGAAGTAGGCCGAATTCCCGCGGTGTCAACAACCACTGTGGAACTTAGCCCCTATAATATAATATACAAATATAAATTATGGCAACTGTTCTTGATACAGGGCAGTGGGATAATTGATATGAACTCTATTTAGCTAATCGACAGAAGTATTAATTGAAATCGAATAGAAAATGCTTCCTTAAGGGAGATACCCATGTCTAGTTCCAGTAAATAGAATAGAGATTCATTAAACTGATTTCTCATATGTATTAACCAGTTTTTATTGGATGAAGAGTAGTTTTGAATGCTTCAATATTCGATAGAAGAGTGAATTAATGAAGAAAGTAGCCACAAATATTTCATACCACCATTTTCACCCTGAAGAAGGAAATAAACATTCTCGAAAGCTTGACCGAATTCGAAGAATTTGCATTTGCTGATGAGGAAAGCATAGTTACAAATTTTGAACAGTCTCATTTCTCAAATTATGACAAAACCTAGCCTGCTTAATCATTCTGCAGCAAAATTATCTTGTTATGGGAAATAATTTTCCCTCCACTCAACTAGCTGTTTCGTAAGTGACAACAAATTATTAACACTAATTGATAATCAGTCGCCACTCTGCCCTACAGCAGCACATCGAATCACACATCATCCTGCTGTATAGATTTATCACAATTTCGTAATTACGAGACGTGTGTTCGTCCGTCCGTGCGTCTGTCGAAAACTACAACAGGCGGTCATCAGGAAATTGAGAATGTCTCCCTACATGTTTCCGCTTAACTCTTCGAGGCATTCTCGGGAACATCGTAAAATATCCGAAATAATGACAAAAGACAAATACGGAAAATTGTTTTATTGAGACATTTCAAGATTTGATAGGTAGTAAACGTTCGATTTTAGTTATCATTGTCGTTTGTAGCTAAGTATAACATTGACAAATTGACAAATCATCTTGACTGCTGTTTAATGGGGGCGTTAATGCTTCAACCATCTGACAGATGGAGCACTTAAAAGTCGCTTCAAGTGGATTACGATGGATTATTAGAGTTTGATGACTGTTCCAGAGGCAGCTTTAAAGTCATTGTATTTATTTACGAGTAGAAACGAGCTCAATGAACTTTTATCTTTGTTATGAAATATGTTTAGTTTTTTCAGTCATTCCTATACGTTTTTATATAAAGAAAATTAAGAGACTTTTGTAAAAAACTAATATAAAAACCGAATGAATAGCGAAAGCCGCAATCTATGATCCTACAAGATGCAATCAAGGGAAGAAATTTTATCTCAACGTTCGAAAAAGTTCCAGACTAGTTGAAAATAAAGGAGAACGTTTAACATGTGAGGACAACAATTTCGTTCACTAAATCTATTTTCCAATCTTCGTTCATTCCTATACGTTCCTATACATTCCTATACGTTTTTATATAAAGAAAATTAAGGGACTTTTGTAAAAAAACAAATGTAAAAACCGAAAGAATAGCGAATGCCGCAATCTATGATCCTACAAGATGCAATCAAGGGAAGAAATTTTATCTCAACGTTCGAGAAAGTTCCAGACTAGTTGAAAATAAAGGAGAACGTTTAACATGTGAGGACAACAATATCGTTCACTAAATCTATTTTCCAATCTCTAGTTAAGCCGTATTTGCCATAATTGTCTTAACGCTAACATTCAACAACTACAGATGCACTAATTGGGAGAAATTCCAAGAAGTGCATTCAAATGAGTAGGTGCTTCAAACTGCACAGCAATTAAATCAAGAAGCATAGCAAATTGCATTTGTGGTTAAATAGATTAATTGGAAGAACATCCCTGAAATTGAAAGGGTAACCGTTGTGATTCTAGAAAATATATATGTCAAATAAGAGGATAAAGAAGACAGAAAATCGCTTTATGAAAATTCAGTTTTGAAGTAAATTAGTGACTTCACTAAAAATGAGGGAATTATTATAATTAACCTCACCAGTGAACCACACCTGGAATTTGTTTTTCGAATGTTTTCCACTCACGACTTTGCTGTAGACTTCGAGATTGAACACACTGTATTTTTACACTTTCAAAGTCCTTAAACCCCCCCACGGTATTTGGTACATTTATTCCATAAATAACCAATTGAATGGCTGATTAAGCTGATTATTCCAAACAATTGTTAATGTTGCGTTCCAAAAACAAAAGATTAAACAGCTTCTCCTATCCTCTCCGAACATGGCCAGCTACGATAAAATGCTTCGCTCAGTAAATCGGATTAGTTTTAGACAAACCAGCAGCACAGAGCATGGGGACTCTTGATTTGCTACGTACGTTGTTTGTTTTTCCAACTGTTAGTTAACCCATATGAGAATATAGGTACCTACCCGCAGATAAATCTGTCTGTCGGTATTTAGTCACTTGTGGTAGAAATGGTTTCCATTAGAGAATCTTTCCATGGGCGATTTTAGATGCTGGAAATATTTATTTGAGTTACCAGTTAGCTCTACGTCGCAGGTGCAATGGAATGCCGGAATTAAAGATAAATCAATTTTAGTGAATAATGAAAAATTAATGAGGAGCCCTGAAATGGAAGCAATAGGTATCATAGGAGAAGAATTGCGGGTCTTATTTTGTTACACTATTTTAGAAGTATGTCGATTCTACTTCTCCCTGAAATGTCTCTAGAGATCGTTTCACTAGTATACAGGAACTACAGTCACAATCACCGGATCCAACCGGGACCATTTGATAGACTTTAATAGGCATTTTGACATTTACAAATATTTATTTATATAATGCACCAATAATGATATCATTGTATCATCAATGGTGGTAGATTGCCAGTGCCTTCCACGAGAAGACCATCGTATGGCTTCGTGAAACATTTTCACGCTTTATTAAAAATATCAAAAACCCAAAACCTTATTAAATCTCTTTATGAATAACGTTGTTTTTGTGGAAGTATTTTATTATGTCCTGAATTCTACCAAACCGTCTCAGTGCTACTTTCGAAAGATAGAACTCGAAAAATTTGTCAGTTTTCCTCTTCATTCATCTTCTCAAGCTATTTCAATAAAGTTTCATCTCAATGTGCAAAACTTTCATTCTATTTGAATTTCACAAGCATATACTCATTATTTCATAGCCAATATCAGTATAACAAGGCCCTCTTGTGTGTGTGTATGTTTGTTTGTTTCTGTAACAAAATATTGTTTGGAAACAAAGCAGCATCCAGAAGAGTTACATTACACGGCCTCTTCAATTATTCATTTGTGATATCCCATTTCAAATGAGCCAGAAATTGGGGTTAGGTGATATAATATTCCTGGCAGGGTTGATAATTTCGGTACATTTTTTTTTTGGAATTTTTGATAAGTCTCGTTTGGTTTTTATTCTATATTAAGTAAAAAACATGTTCACGAAATAAATGGAGGGTGCGCTTTTAAATATTCGTGTTTTATGATGAAAGGATTTATCATTAGTAAATTTGATGAAGAGCATTTTCCAACGATATTAGGTACTCGAATAAGGCTCGTTGATGCTCCTGTCTCATTACATTAAGGATTGAAAAAAATGCTTCGCTCTAGGAAGTCGGCATCAACTCTCGTTTGACTTTGACAATTGTTCATTGAGAATGCTTATCTCTTTTCAATTGCATGCTAAGTAAATATCGACGAGAAATGTATGCATTTAAAAAAACTTAATTATCTCGTAAATTATCACTCTCAGGTATAGGACATGAAAGATACAAAAGATGTAAAATTAAACGCCGAAGACGACTAAACAATAAAATATGGGAAGTGCCCTTTAAAAAATCAAGTGATGGTTCTTCAAAATTTCGAAAAGTTAACGTGCCATGTTAAAGCAACCCCACAATGTAGATAACCGTTTTCGACCGCAAAACATACTCCGACATGTTGTATAAATATAGATTGAATCCTACATTTATATCAGAAAAATTTAGTGTTCTCTCATCTTTTAAATAAATGTCTCCTACCGCAATTAAAAAAAAATGGAAAACTTCGAAACGACTGAATCATATTGAAAAAAAGTAAAGGTATTTATGAAGTTTAAGAATAGGTGAATTCAAATATATATAAGAAATTGAGATCGGAGGACGTTTACCATTTATAATGCATGAACAAAAAAGAAACATGCACACTAACCGTCGAATTTAATAGGTACCTCCTCCGTTTGGTTCGTCGGTCAAAAATATATACCCACCTGCCTGAATTTGGAGCATTCACGAGAAATACATAATCGTATTTCACTGAAGCTACCTTAGTAGATATAAGTACCTAAAGCAACGTCTGACCAGCTCCTTCCCATTTTTCACATCGATGACCGTAAAGACTGGCAAAGCTGGGACCCTACCTCACCAATAATATCCTCCCCGAAACGGTAACGAGTTCACATCACCCATGAGCAAATCCTTGCGGCATACCTACCAACTAGGACGGCAAACCAATCCTGAAATTTACGACCTGGATTTGTGCCATTGCGTTTATGTGCTTATCATCTTGCGGTGGTTCATATTTGCGGTTAATGGCAAATATAACGTGAATACTGCACAAAATTGGCACAGAATGCCAGATCAAATAGAAAAAGAAGGGTCCGAACATTATTAAGGTTCTTTCTGAAAAAAGTGATGATAAACCCTTCATAAAGGGCTAGTGGACGTTAATTTACTTTATATAATTTAATGTATTTATAACTCATATTATAGCTATATTAGTTTTAGTTTTCTGAACTCCTGCATAAAAATTTTAACTACTACGCCAAATCACATATTCGTCTGTGAACGCAATATAATTCCAAAGTATTCTCTTCACATAAGTACTAATATATAGTACAGTCAAAACAAATGTTAGGTATTTAATACCATTTGAAAGCATTCAGTTGTTTACTAACACTACTAGCATTCGTTTTTAGGGTTCTGTTGAAAATTTGTAAACACGGGATGCTGTTACTAAGAGCGATATACGAGGGTACAGAGTATTCAGAGAAAGTACATGGTGTTGAATTTTTTACAATGGCACGGAACACTTAGTGTGCGCGCTAGACTCGCACTTTGCCGCATTTTTATTATATATAGACCTATTTCTAAAACTGTTTTTGTAACAGCATCGAAAACAAAATTCGTTTTGAATAAAACTGTCATACTCTTGCTTACCTTTTTATAAGAACTTTTTTATTTTTTAACATTTGAAAATAGCAAACTCACGAACAAACTAGATCTTGATAAACCTTTGATAAATTTAGTTATATTATTGGAGCTAATGTCTGATTTTAAGAAATAATTTGATTCAAGTGATTTCAGTGTTTAACTGAATTTCAAAATAATTTCCTTATATACAACACAATTTATTGTAAAATCCGGTATATTAACGTTGTCATGAAACAATAATTTTTATATAAAAAATAAGCAATATTTTATGATATTGAATGTAAAATCATCAAAATAAGAATATCAAATTGACGATCTGTTTCGCTAATTCGATAAATAACCACCCTCGGTATAAAAACAAACCAGAATCATCCCTCACATAAACGTAGATTTTATGATGGCTATAAAACAAAAAAAATAACCGTATTTTTCATTGCACCTTATTAGATTTTTAGCTGCAATCAAACAGTTACTGTGCTTCCCACGAGCAGTGCTTTGAAGGTTATATTGTTCCATAGTAAAAAACAGTTTTACTGCCATATCCCGCATCTTAATTGCAGAGAATTTCTTTGCTCATAGTGGGGGCTTCAGCTCCCACCTTAATTAATTCCTTAATTATTAAGAAAGAAAGAGTTGATTAAGTTTTCGGCGTTGGAGATTTATAGCTGCGCTTTCTGACATTCGAAGATATGAAATTATTATTTAACTAGCTTCTCAACGCTGCTTCGACTGCGGAAAATCAGAAGGATATTTTTTTTTTGTTACAAAAGCAATACAAAATCAAATGTTTGCAAAAATAGATGTATTTTCGCATAACTTTTAATAAAATTGAGGCGGAAGGTGCTATTTTTAATGATTTGTTAATAAAAAAAGGGAAAAATGTTGTTCCTGGAACTTATGACGGTTAGCTGCAATATTCGAGTTAGAAGTATCTTTTCAATCCCAATTAGTATAGAATCATTCTTGCATTCTACTAAACGGTAGCATCCTTCTGAATTAGCTCAAAATTCTTGAAAATACGAAACATAAGTTTGCGAAATTTTATGAATTCTATTCCAAGAATACTTGTTTTAAAAAAAGTACAATAACAACTGACAACTTAACATATACAAATTTATAGTTTAACTTTTTTTTGAACTGGTCAGTGTTGGGTCTATTCATATATTGAATTTATTCCTTCAAGTGAAAGTGAAGATGAACTTTAGAATTTTTTAAATAATCATGGTGTTTTAGTGAATTCCAAAAATTGTGAGGACGACATTTTCTGAGAATAACACTAGAAATCGGTTTTGCTCTAAACTCTAAAGCAAGTGTTTCTTGAAATTTTTATTTTTTATTTTAAACATGAAACAATACTTTTAAATACTCAAAATCTCAAAACATCGTTTATGCGTTCCTCATCAAATAATTAAGAATATGTTTAATGTAAATGTTACATTCACAGTTTTGGCAACATTGGAATGAACAGTTTTTAAACGTCAAAGACACTGCACATGTCAATCATCGCTTTAACCTCACTTTGTCTCGAATTTATGTTTACTAATTTTGGCGCATATTTTTGCTAATTTTGAATTCAAAAGATACTTCTAAATCGAAAATTACCGCTAAAAGTCGTAAAAAAAAGTTTTTTCTTCCTTTTTATTAACAAATCATAAAAAATGGCTCCTTCCGCCTCAATTTTATTAAAAGTTATGCTTAAATACTATTATTTTTGCAAACATTTACTTTTCTTCTACAATTGGCTGTTAAAAAAATAAAAGGTCTTATGAAAACAATACCGAATATTGTTTACAGGACACAGGAAAGCCTACGGAACATTTTAATTATTATAATAAGCAAATGCAGTGTAGAGAATGTAATAATATTATTATTTTGGTGCGACGTCATTTCTTGTAATTAGTTCAGTGACAAACAGCCATTTTTTTGTAAAAAAAGAAATTAAAATAGGTTTTCTCATTACAACAGCTATCTCAACTATTCAAAAAAATGCATTTACATAGAAGATTTTCGTAGATTAATATTTCATCATCCTTTATCTCTCCAACTAGCTAGACATTCGTAGCAAATCCTAAGTAATTAAAAAAAACTCTTTCATTTCCAGAGGAAAAAGCAGCATGTTACAATTAATTTTTCCAGATTTTCCAGAATTCAGCTCCATCACTTTTAATTATATCAATTTGTTTCAAAGAAGAAGTGTGACGCTTAAACTCACACAGTTACAGCAGCAACGATAGCCGGAAATAATAGGAATTTGCATGTCGCAGGAAAAAAAGTAAAAGCTGGATGGAAATTTTTATTATTAAATAGCGTTTTCCAGATAGATAATAATATCCTAAATAATTATCGCAGTATGTCAAAATCTGTTTATCTATTTTCACAATAACGCCAAATAACTTTAATCTTTATTATTATTTCATTTTACAAATTATTTGAAATTAATAAGATTATTATTATTAAAAATGGCTGAACTAAGTGAACGTGAGAGAATTATTCTATTGATGATTGTTGGTTTTGGAGATCTTTACAATAAGCTGTTGATTTGTTTAATGCCACAGAATTTCTCAAATTTCGAAGTCAACAGTTTCTCTAAATTTACGTAAATTTAACAAAACTGGCACTGAAAAAAATATTCACGGTTGTGGACGAAAAAAAGACAGCTACAAAAGAAAATAATGAACTTAATATACTTGAAAGCGAACATGAAGAACTTAAAACTTTAGTATCAAAACTTACATTAATTAACGATATTAGTGGGAGATCTGTAAGATGTATACTCAAAAGAAATAAATTTTATTCTTATAAAGTACAATTACTTGGACTTTTTTATGCGAGAAATGTTAAATCGTCATATTTATTAACAACTTTCAGTGAAATCAGATCGTTCCAGAATTAATTCGATTGTTTCCCAGACGTGCAAATTAGTTACGCAGCTATCAGAGAAATTTGGTTCCAGCAAGGTGGTGCTCCACCTCATTATGAAGCCAGGGTTAGGCAATACATGAGCACAGTAGTTCCATAGAGATGGAAGGGACGAAGAGAATATATTGAGTGGCCGACTTCACTCGACTTTTTTTCTTTGGGGTCATTTGAAGTCTATAATTTACAAGAATTTAAGGATCAGTCTATCCAAGAACCAGAAGATCAAATTAGAGATTTTTATGTTGTCTTGAAAAATATGACTTAAATGGAAAATCTGCAAACACCACTTAATAATACATGAAATATGCAAATATCCCGAAAATTATAGTAACTATTGTAAAACAAAGTTTTGCAACGAAAAGTCTCAATGTTCTACGAAAACTTTTATTATTAAAACGTTGGTTGTTTAAACAGAAATCAGATTGTTCCACACATTTGCCTATCCCTGTATAATATAAATAAATCATTCCGAAAATGTATTTAACGTTGTCAGTGACATTTGCTTCCACCACTTCTTTCGCCTGCTTGTGATGACATTGACGCATAAAACAATAAAATCATCTTGGGAGCTTTGGAGGTATATGTATTAAGAAGTAAAGGTGCGTGCACGTGGCGCCGCTCCGACCCACTCAGACCTGTGCGAGCTGGCATGGGATTCTCAGTGGAACGGCATCATACAGAGCTTATTTATGGTACAGCACCATTCGATGATGAGATCTTTTGTACTATCTACAATAATTAAATACTTTTGCATCGTCACAATTCACATTCATGTTGGAGTGGGTTGGATCGGCGCTATGTGCGCGCACCTTAAGCTGTGTTGCCGGAGTCGTAAATCAAAGTTTGCAACACTCTCTCTCTCTCTCTCTACGGCAACTCGAAACTTAAATTAGTCCAATTTAATACTCGTATCTATGGCAAGAAACGCGCCACACCGCGATTATAAAACAATGAATCGTCGTCTATCGTGAACGAATTAAGGCCATAAACTATGGAGTTGTAACATAAATTTCAGCTGGGATGGGCTGGGGGGCAGGGGGCTGGGTGAAAATTTGATATTAACTTTCCCGATATCTACCTGCGCTGGAAAGTCCATGGGCGCTGTGGTATTTTGGGTTCAGGACTTAGGTATCCGGAGAACTTGTGATAGATAAGTTTGTATACGGAAATAGGAAGAGCTGATGCTGAATTTTTCAGCAAGAGAGAAATATGTGAGATTCCACTAAACTGCTATAATGAGCTTTTTTGCTTTTGCAAATATCAACACAAAATAGGAGTAGGTACATTTCTCCAATATAATCACGGAGAATTACGAAATCCGTTATTCTCATTCAGAAGGTAAAGTATTTTTTTGAAAAAGTTACCACGATGAAATTTCCTGCCGAAACTCAATTTTACTGGATGAAAAAATTTATTTTTCTTTAACCCTACTGATTTTTGATGATATAAATACAGGTCTTATAAACTTCAAAGTCATGAGATACCTGTTCAAATTTCAAAAAGAACCTCAGTTTTTCTAAATTTCACCATATTTTTTTATAAAAAATAATAACTAAATGACCACATGAGCATAAAAAAAGTCACAACAATCTTCGAGAAATCATAACTATAAAATACTTCCACAGAGGCTAAGTATAAAACATAATAATGTATCAAAGTTAAAATAATTACAAACCTGATTATTATCCCCCCACTCTGTATTAACTACAGCAAAGTTATTTAGAGTAATTACGATGTGGAAAATTAACATCCACCAAAATAATGTCGCAAAATTAACTCTAATCTATGTACATAATTAGGTGTATATGGAAATATATTTAAATAGAAAACAGAAATTTACCGAAATATACGAACGAATACACGTTACTCTCATCAGGCGGTTTAATATTAAAGTCTCGAAATTGTCGCGGTTTAGATATGAATAGAAAATTTCAATCTACTATTATAGCGTACGCCTCGTCCTATACAGTGTGTTCAGATGCTCGCTAGTGGCAAAAATAAAAGTCAGGAGATATCCGATTTGGCGATAGGGGATGCTAGGGAAATCTTCAACAATACTCAAAAGCAAAAAAAGGTATCAAAATAATCAAAACGTTATTTATTAAAACATAACACTTTTTGACACAAAACCATTTTATATTTCTTTAAACTTCGCCTACGTAAATAAATCGTATACAAATTGTTTAAAAATACGAAAAAGTTCTACCAAATACAGGGTGCTCTTTTTATTTCCGTTTCTAGCAAATGAAAGATCATATGTAAATATTGTAAACACCATTTTGTAGAGCTAGAAAAGTTGTTGTGAAGAGGTATTTTCCGTTTCATAGGTACTAGCTTTTCTGAGAACTTCATAAGAAAAAAAGAAAAGTTGACTCGGCTTTTTTCAAAATTGTCGAAAACCAAAATAGCTATTTAATTTCTTATTATTACTGTAGGTATTGAATTTTGTTTATGGTGGAAAATATTGAGTATGCATCCCTGTTATCCTGGAGAGGAGTAACTCAAATCCTTGGAAATTGCACAAACTTACACGCGGTGACATCAAACATCGTTTGACATTACCTAACCCTGGCAGACCTTTAGGGTCCTAAGGCTAAATTGAAATAAATGTGTAGACGGATATCCCAAGGGCACACAGGGTCGAAATAGTTGAAGGTAGAGAGTCGGTGTAGTTATAAGTGGATCTCCTGAGAAATTCGAACGGTCTCTAGGTGAAGATAAATCATAACCTCTCTACGAGAACCACTGTTTTGCATTGGAGAAAGCTAGATGGGAAAAGAAAAGTTTTTATTGCATCTTTTCCTTTCTTTTACGACTTGTGTGTTTTATTGCATTTCTATGGGATCCTAAAAATTCAATGGAATAGATAAAAACAAACTTTTCCTATTTCAGTTTTTATGTATAAGATATAAAATATTGAAAGTAATTGAAAACAAATACAAAATATTTTATCAGTAGGGGCTGAGTGCTGCTTTTTGATTATAATAGCACATACCCCCACTATGATTTATTAAAGATGAGAGATTCCGTCTCGAGATTAACAAACTTTAGTCTTGATGTTTTTCTTGAACACAATTTCTCGTTCTCGAGTCTCGAAAACAAAAACTAAATGTTGTTAAAAATATTATATAACACAAGTATGCACCAAAAAAATCGTTAAAATACAGAGCTATATGCTATAAACTAAATGCCACGTACAACAAAAAAGAAACGCCCACTTCTGTCCCGAGAAAAATGTTTTCTTTCAAAAAGTTAACCACACAAACTCCTTATCTTTTAATTTAAGCTTTTATCCATGCACAAATGGTTTCATAAGAATATCCTTGGAAGTAATATATAAACTTGAATTAACATTTTTGAAGAAAACAATAGGAATAAGGTTAATTTTTTAAGGGTATTTGAACCCCATTTCACCCAATAAGAGTTTAATTTTTGGAAAATCACAAGATACGTGTTTGCTTATTTGTTTTTAGGAGTACTTCCACGAAGTTTCTAGACTATCCTAATTCCTTGTACACATCATACAGAAGAATTTCAGCTTTCTATTTTCAAGGGTTTGGTCTGGGCGTTGATGAGTCAGTGATTGAGGTTATTTATACTCGTAAATAATAGATAAAATGGACAGTTTGTCTGATAATCACTTATAACTCACCCTATTAGTCATTTCTGGTTATTAGTTGATGGATCTGAAACATTAAAACATATAAATTTTAAATTTACTGGTATTTGAGTGATATAACGAAAAATCAAAGGAAGTTTGAGGCCAATGTAAGGATAAACTTCATTGTTAAGAGTAATAGTTGAAACTAATAAACAGTGATTTTGCCGGTTTTTGAAATCAAAGATTATAACTATAAAACAATTGAATTTCTGTCATATTAGTTTACCAATTATTATTATTATTCCCCTCCATCCCTTTGGAAAGACAAAGGATTTTTTAGATCATCCAAAAAAGGCGTTATAAGTTCAACATATTTGACCTCTTCTATTCCAACTTCAAAAGTTGTACGTTTATATTGTTTATCAACATTCAACAAACACATAAAACAGACTCCAAGAGCCGTAAAATAATAAACAAAATATTTTTGAGATCTCTGCCAACATCATCATGGTAGATGATAAATAATCTCACCAAACCCCTTTTCCTTATTCTTTTTCTGATGGGACTACTTCCTATTAAAATAATATATTATATACTGCAAAACTTCCTAGTTCCTAGGGAGCGCTGGAGTTCCTTTGCAAGATGGATGGAAGATTTACCGTGTTTGCTAAAGCCCTGACTCAGGAGTCAGATAAATGAGAGAGTGCGATGAACCGTTATGCCGAAAAATCCATCGCACCACTTCTGTGAAAAATTATAGAGCACAAATATAAGGTTCATTGTATGAAGAAAGGTCTTCAAGAGTAGTAAATGTTTGGATATATTTTGCTTAATAATGCTCAATAATTTGCTGAATAAAAATGATAATAATACGTACCGATAAATCCTAAATTATTTATTTTTAAAGTTTATTTATTTCTACACTAAAATATCAAAGACTATTGATATACACCATTTATATATATTACACTACGATATAGAACTTCTATGTAAAATTTATATCCATTATTTATAACCGTATTTGGACCGAGCGTTATTTATTTATGTTGTTGGTGGCCCCATACTAGGGACCCACCGCACTATCGGTCTTCACTGTACCGCTGGTCTCCACCGTATTCACCGTTCTGACTCACTCGACTGCATTATACTGACAGAAAATCCTTTCCAATATAAAGGAAAGCCCTTTACATCTAGAAAGCTTCCACCGGCTTCTTCCAACGCCTCGAACGTTCCACCAGTACCGCGAACTCACTAGATGTATCGTGACATAATCTTGACCTTGGTCCCACCAACGTTTATATTCGTTAAGATGCTCCGCCCTCTAACGAATCGCACACACGCCTCCATTCCAAATGGCGTCGACACTATATCCCAAATTCGTCACAATATGAATTAAAATTATTGGAACAGCGCACTTCGGCAATTATTTTCCGAATACTTTTGACAAAACTGGAGACAGGCTTATCAGTCTGAGAGAATTCTTACTTCAGAGGATTTTGGTACTTTCGGGACAGGAACTATACCAAAAACCTTTCATAGTTCGGGAAAATGACCTTTTTGGAAACACAAGTCCATGATATCTATTATTATGTAAGGAAAAATTATGGGGACATATATTTTTAAAATTTCTGATATAACAACAAAAGAGTTTCGTGCGGTTGAAAAAAAAATGTTTGCTGCCGATTGTTAATATTATTGTTATAATAATCAAATGTGTTATGAGTATCTCATGAGATTGTCTAAGAGAGAATACTTTGCTTGTTGAATGACAACTCTTCAAAAGTGACAAGTATCACTTCAAACTTCACTTCACCGATAATATGTAAATGTGTAAATTTGAACTTCGAACTTTGTTGCTATGTAAGGTAACCCCTACCTAGGGGTGGTGTTACCTAACTTTGGGAGTTAAGTTTACGCGAAGGAGGAAGAAGGAAATCTCTGCGGCTCCAAGTCGCATGGAAACTTAACATGTATAATCAATGAGCCAAATTACCTTAACAAAATTATAGCAACACGAATGCCAACGAATATATTCCATCCCTCCCATTATATTGGGGGAATTGAGAAACGAGCACAAATATATAGGAGTAGCAGGTACATGTTGAACGTCAAGAATCGCTAAACGTTTCAAATATGCTAATGTATGGTGATGATGATAGACACACGTGACATATATACAGGGTGATTGATTAATGAGATAGATGTAAATCTAATGAATGATTATTAACTAAATATTTTTATAACTTTTCAAATACGCTTTATAACAAAATACAACTTTGTATTCTTCTAACAGGAAAGTGAAATAAAATACAGGATATTTCATTTAAAAAAAAGTGACGTTGATCTGGCACTCCGCTATAGAATACCCTGTATATTAGTGTATTTTAAATACATTTTATTGCTACGTGAATAAATACAACAACTGTCATCATAATAATTTTATCTTCACCTCAAATTCACATTTGGAATATTCAAATAACTGCCAACTTAATCTACAAGCATCTACTTTTGGAATCAGTTCCAATTTTATGCTAGCATATCCCATTCAGACAAATCCCACACTTACCTACTTCAGCTCTAAGTGAATTGAACTACTCCTTGGCAGCTCAGATACTTCAATCTAGATAAACTTTACAACATCATTCTCCCAACAAACCACCCCCTCCAGCCCACCAAAACACCCCTAGATTCAAGGAAACGGTTTTTAATTGAAACTAAGTTTGTCGCCTACCTATTGTTCACCGGAACATTGTGAAACTTTTCCCAGAATTTAATCTGATTTCGTATTTTGCATCGAGTTTTTGTGGCAAAAGTTTAAAAGTCGTGGGCAAGCCTGTTATCTAAAAACTTGCTGCTTCATGGAGTCCGTCAGATGACGATGATGATGATGATGAAAGTTTGGAACGCAGAGACAATTGTTCAAAAATACTCGTATTTATACGTACCAAGAATATTGTAAGAATGATCCGAATGTGTTGGAGAAAATACTCTATTTTGTCGAGGAGCAAACGCTATTGACAACTTTTCTATTTCATATCTCTGTCTCATTAGTAAACCCGCCCACCAACTCGACAGTATAGATATCATTAATTCGACTGTCTGCTTTTTTTTGTTCGTGCGCGCCTTTTATGTAGTAAAGGAGCGCTCCGATTTTGATGATTTTTGATTCATTTGAAAAAGAAAGCTTGAGAAATGGTCCCATATTCACAAGAAAGCAAATCCGAAAACCGCCCCGAAGGGGTGGAGCGTGCAAATTTTCTCGAAAATCGAAAATCTGAGCTGGTATAATTAAAGATAGGACAATATCCGGAAATGTTTAAATTGAACATTTTTTCAAAAGAGTTACGGTTTTCGAGTTTGAGGCATGTTAACTTCTCAGATATATGTATTTTTGATATGTGGAGAGGGCGATTTCTTTTGAAAATTGAAAATCTGTAGATAGAATCAAATCAATCAAGTTATTCTTCCAAAATGCTACGATGCCCCCATAAGGAAGTGTTTCATCTGAACCCGAAATAAGATGGCGTTTGCCATCCAGAGTGACAGCAATTTTCTCTTTATGGCATGAGTATTTGCGTGACAGCTTTTTGTTTATCATTTTCAAGGCACTTTATATAGTCATCATAACTAATATTTGTCTCGACAACAGCAGATTTCATCCCCTTAGCTTTCTTGGTAACCACAAAAATTTTGAACATTACTACAATCTCATCTTCATGATATCCTCCGTTTCGAAAATTGACCATGAACTTTGCATAATCACCAGCACTTGCACACTTGGGTGGCGTATGGTTTGGATTGAATCTCAACATACCCAAACATTTTCATCCTTCATCATTCCAAGAACCTTCCTGTTGATAGAGGTATTCCATATTGATAGTGAGGTACCTAAAAACAAACAAAAAATAACCCTATACCCGTGAACCATATCATGAACAACGTTACCCAATATGCCATCAAAGAATGTGTATCACCATCATGCATTATTTTAAAATTTCAGCCACCAATGACATCGTGGCACTTACATCTGCATATTTTATATATTCATCGTTGTTGCTTCCTCCATCCTTTTGACCTCATAAAACTTGAGAGGAAACTGGATATTGTGGCCTACCCCATTTAAATAAATAGTGTGTTTATTGATTTTCCACCCGTAGCTCGCCTTCTAGAGGGATAAACCATAAATAAATGACTCTCTGCTGGTTCTTAGACCGATACAGTGAATTGGTTGGTTGGTTGGTTGGTTTAGAATACGTGTCTGGAAAATCAAATATTCATTTTGATCAAACAGATCGCGATACTAAAGCTGTAAGCTGGAATATTGACAGTATCTATATATATTTATATAGCAGTCTGTGGAATATATTCCATTTCATGGATGTACATTATATGAACGAGGAAGTCTACTTACTTAAAGAGCAACATGAGATTTCAATTCAATACCTTCACCTTGCGAAAACGGCATTCAGTGTTGGCGCACCTTTAAATGTATCTATAATATTTCGTCTGTAATTTTGAAGTTCATTATTTATTATTATTAATAATTTATGCGCTCCATAAGACGCCATACTGCATTCTCAGTTTAAAACGTATGGAAAATATAGACTATTTTAATGAGCAATATAATTACAATTTAAAAGCTAGGGAATATTTATTAACATTTCCATATCATTTGACATTGAGAATGCATAAAAAAGTTATACAAAATTTTCTTCAAAATCGAAATATCAGTTTGATTTACCTACATAATTGCATATCCGATTCATTATTGATGTAATTTTTCAGGGTATGTTCCGTATTTAATTCTGACGTTAGGTCAATAACAATGCAAGTCCTTTTATGTCGAATACTTTGAATTAATTAGATAGATAATCAGCTGTGATTTCACGATTCGACAACATTGGAAATACCAATTCATCGTAATACATACATACGTAATACACTTTTGAGGGGACTTACATTATACATTACAGTATTAAATGGTTTGGCAATGTTGTTAGATTAAAATTAATGTTTGTGAAAGGAATAGCCTTAGAAATTTTAATGAAGTTTAGATTGGACAAAATCAATGAAAGGGAGATTAGCTTAAATAAATATCTGTAGAACATCCGTTTGGATTAATTATAGGGCTGATTTTTAATGAGAGATTATTTTCGATTATGAAATCGATTCTCGGCAATTTCAATTTACGCTTTCGTGTTTAAGCTGAAAAAATATCAGATTTGATTGCTCCCGGATATAACAAAAAGTATTGATAGGAGGCCATTTTTGTCGGTAAGGGTCGCTAAGTTTTAACGTAGATCTATATTTATAAAAAAATTTCTAAAGCTAAATTAGAGTGGTAAACAGATCCCGTGTGCAATTTCCGGATTTTTCCTCTTGCACCTTCCTAATTTTCTCATCTATGAAAATATTTTATTAAATTCCTTCTAGCACTTTTAAATCCGAAGTTAGGAAGCTTTCGACACGAGTGGAATTCCGTAGCAAAAATTCAACATTTTATGAAACTTTTATATAGATACAGTATTCTAAGGAGGAGAAATCTTTAGAATCGATACATTGAAATATCATTACCATGAACATTATTTTCTTCGTCGTGTCCAGAATAATATGCAGAGCAATAGCAAAACAACGTTTTTTCCTTCTTTCGAGGTTAGCCTTGCATGTTAACTAGAAATTAGAGAGGAACTCTCGATCTTCTATAAAGCCACTGCGGTATGCAATATTTCTTTGAGGAAAACGATGGCCGAGTATCAACAAAAGGAACTGCGGAATACGCATTTGCTCAAAACTGAAATTTTTTTTCTCAAAACGTCACAATTGGTGAAGCAACATATAGATATCTGAATTTACCAGATATTACTTACAATTGCTCAAAGAATTTTGAAATACAGTTCTCTCTATACTTCAGAGACACTTGAATCCGGAGATCTTGTACTCCGGATACTAATTTTTATAAGTCTGTCAGAGCATCTTTGGCAGTCGGACTTTACGCATTCTTACATCATTTACATTTGGGTCAAGTGCAGTGGTAGATGTTTATGGTTGAAGAAATGTCGAAAAGAAAATACACCATGCTGAATTTGTAACAAAAGAATGAAATAATTAGGTTGGTGAATTTCCAAGTTTTTTTTATCAGCAGCTAAATTTAGATAACAATTTCAAAGCAAAAAGAGAAATATAACATAAGGCAGTTGACTATTACTGGTGAAATTATTTCAAGCAAGGTTGACGCAGTGGAACCAATTAAAGAAAAGCTGCATCAAAAAAAGAGAGAAATGGGTTTTCAACATGATCAGATTTATAATATCGACGACTGTGGTCTATTTTGGTGAGTATTGCCAAAAAAAACTCGCTCATGGTAATGAAAAATCAGCGCCGAGCCAAAAATTAGTAAAGAAAGAATAATATCCATACCATGTGCCAATACATCTGGGTCCCATAAGTTAAGATTGCTGGTTGTTGGAGAATCACCAGAACTATGAGGTTTCGGGAATTGCTGTACCTAAAAGAGGGCAAAAAAGTGTAATGTTCCTACCACCAAACTGGACATCCTTAATACAACCCATGAATGAGCATGTCATCCAAGCAGTAAAACTGTTTTAAAGACAGGACTTGTTTGAAAAACTAGTGGGATATGAGCCTGACATTCCAACAACCGTAAAAAGCATTAATTTTAAAAACTCGTTACATTTAACAAAGTACCTACTGCATCAGGACCTAATAAAAAAAAGTCATGGAAGCCATTTTCGTCCACCCAGGAGATGGATGAAGAAGAAAACATTCCGTTGGCAGCTTTAGCTAACAAAATGAATAACTCGCAAGTACTTCAATGAACGATGTAGAAGCATGGATAACTGGAAGTGGATCTGAGACTGATACTAACACACCAAGATATTATTGCTAAAGCAAATGATGAGATAAATAATGTAAATAACGATTCTTCTAGCGACGATGATGTTCAAATTTTTGCGAAAGTTACAGATTAAGATGGCATAGACAAAATATACCTGACAATTAAATTGAGTTACTTCTTGAAATGAAAAATGTTGATGTAAAAAAAGATATTGTGGTGTCAAAAAACTGATTTTTTTAAGGTAGTTCCAAAGTAAGTTACATTTGTTTGTTCAAGCTTTTAATTTTTTAATTATGTATTATATGTGGTGTATCCAATTTTTTTTTAAGTTTTTCTGTTTGAAGTTTTTGATATATTTTTTATTGTTATATCCTATGAAGAATTATTAGTTTTGTATTAAATAATATACGTTCCATCAATTATTCTGGGTTTTACGTGTATCAAATTAATATTCAGTAATCTGGATATATCACTTATCCAGACAACCCCCATACAATTATTTGTCCTGATTATGGAGGTGGTTATGCTATTACAAAAGCAACAAAAATAACATAAAAATGTTTTCAGAACAATATAATCTCAAGTTAATCATCTTCCAGAAAACTAATTCATAGAGTGCTTGCTTCACTTGAAAGATCACAAGATGCATCAGAATCTCCTGGCACTTGGTGAATATTATAAATTCCACAAAGCGTACGGACGTAGGTAATACTTTCTGCTCGATATTCTTGTCACATAAACAAGTCGCAAAGTCTCTTTTCTGCCATCACCTTAGAGCGCCTTAGCGATATTTAATACGGGGTTGCAAGTGCCATATAAAACGCATACTCCTCCCCCGCCCCCATTTAAAATGGATGTGCTGTTTTTCGCTCCCTATCCACGGTGTGAACTTTTAAAATGTCAGTCAGCTCTCTGGAACATACGGGGGGATATGATCGGCTCAGGGAGCGCCATAAAACGGTGCACAGAAAGTTCAATTTCGAGTAGTTATGGCGGCGACAAGGAGTAGGTAGTTGGAGCAGACAGATAGATCTACGTGCAAAAGTTAAGTGCAGCCGTTACCGGATCGTAATATAGCAAAATAGCGGATAGATGAAAAGGAACTATTTGATATGATGGCTACAGATTAAATATGGAATATATATTAAATTCATATATTGGATAAGATCGATACTTTGAACCGATCTTTCCTATATCCATAATGTCAAGTGTAGAAAAAATTTGAGTTGATAAGAATCTATTTTATTATTGGAATTAATTAAAGCTGACGACAGAATATAGTTTAAAGGAAAACCTAAGCTAGAATCCTTTGTAAGGAATCCTTTCAACCCGAGCTATACTGGCACAGTATTTCCAGGGTCAAAGTATTATCAATATCTGTAACATTCAAGAAGGTAAAATAGTCAATTAATTTTATTTACATCTCCATGTTAATGAAAAAAACGGCAAAAACAAGTAGCTTTTCAAGGGGATTTTTTTTAAATACTCATGTCAAATACTCCTACTTAGGAAATGAAGCTGGAATTTAATTTCAAATAAAAACTTTTTACAAAACAAACTCGTATTTATCTCAATTAAATGAGATTCTGATAAATAGATACAAAATAATACTTTAATTCAATTGCTTGAAGTTGTGCTAGACATGAGGTATTTGTAATAGTTTTACTTAAAAAAAAACTCGTACCAATAAAATAGATACTGTTTTGTATTTTTCAATATCTCATCTGGTAAACTAGGTTCTAGTTTTCGACATAGCCCAGATTTAATCAACTCAATCGTAAAAACCTTTCATTAAATATGTATACAAGGTGTTTCATTATATATGCGCAGGACTTGAGGATGTGATAGCTCGTTCAAAAATATGAAAGAAAGTTTATTTTAACTTACCCTCTAAAATGCACCATTTTTGAGATAAAGGGTGTAAAAATTGAAAAATAAAAATATCGTTACTTGTGAATATCTCCGGAACCGTTCATAGTACAGAAAAGAGCTTTTGTAAGCATTTTCCACTCATAATAAGCTAAGTTTTGAGTCAGAAAAAATGTTTGTTAAGTTATAATTGGTGAAGATTTTGAAGGAGTAGGTTGTTTTTTCCTCCCCAATTTCTACGCCAATGGAAAAAGTACGGTTTTGAGATGCCCATTTGAACCGCCAATGTTTTCTACACAAAAAGGTACTGCTGGTCGTGAGCTTGTTGAAAAAACACGGTCAATTTTAGCTTTTCTTACTTGTCCTAACTTTTACAGAAATTTTGTTTGATTAATAAATACAAAAATTGTTTTTCCAAAAAATTACCGTGTTTTTCAACATATAAGTTGATTTTTCTCGAAAACGGTTGACTTTAGAGCTCACGATCAATAGTACCTTTTCTGTAGAAAATATTGGCGGTTCAAATGGACGCTTCAAAACCGTACTTTTTCCATTTTCGTAGAAATTGGGGAGAAAAACAACCACTACTCCTTCAAAACATTCACCAATTATGACAACAAAAATTTACTCAAAACTTAGCTTATTATGAGTGGAAAATGCTTACAAAAGCTGTTTTCTGTACTATAAACGGTTCCAGAGATATTCACAATAAACGATTTTTTTTTCAATTTCCACACCCTGTATCTCGAAATTGGTGCATTGTAGAGGGTAAGTTTATGAGAAGTTTTTCGCATATATTTAGACGAGCTATCACATCCTCAAGTCCTGCGCATATATTATGAAACACCCTGTATTTTGAATTGACAATGAAAAACACCCCCTTTCAAGGATTCTAACTCGGGAAACCGTAAAAGTTTAAAAAATAAATATGAATATCTCCAGAAATTGAGTGGATTATGGTTAAGAAATACATATTGGATTCTCTCAATTTCTAAGTAGTTTAGATTAGAAGATGAATCATTAAAATTGAGCAAGTTTACTACGTTTTTCGAAGTCGGTCTAAAAAGAATCTCAAATATGTCTCATATGGGTCTTTTCTGTAATACAGGTGTTAAAAAATATGGGATGTTAATATTGTATGCTCTTAAGGTAAAATGTTATTTTAATTTATATAATTTTTCAATTATTTTTAGTTCTTTCATATATAAGGATCAATTATATCCATCTTACCTATGTCATAATTTGCCACTAGAACATTTTAGGAACAGAAACCATGCCTTAAAAATTTCAATCAAGCCTTGAAATTAAAGTAGACACTCAATTTTTTTAACGGGCCTTAAACATAACATTTCGCTTATAGAATAGCTCCAATAGTAGTTGTATATGTACCACCTAATACAAATCGAACGTGAGACTTCCTGCTCAAAAACTTTTAATTAGTTCCTTGAAATATGGAAGATATGTCTAAGCTGGAGTCTAAAAAAGCACACCAATTATAATTAATTTCTACTAGAAAGTTAAGAAATCTCACAGCACTATTATAAAAAATTGGAAACCATTCATCTACTTACACAAGTTCAATAATTCCCTACAGACAGATCACCCGATCAAAGTTTGTAATCGATGTGGGTATTATCATTGCAAACTTTTAATTAAAATTAATGAAATATCTTCTCAAAGATGGAGAATTTTTAATAATATGAGAGGGGAAGAAGCAGGATTTATTTACTTCAGCGCCTTCCAATTACGCTACTAGCTAAAGCACCGATGAAAAACGTTAAAGTTCAACTTTGGCTCATTAGAGGAGCTGGGATATATATATATATACGAAAGAGATATGTACCTATGTAGGCTAGACGAGGAGCAATAAAAGAAAAAAAACGCTGGAAAAGTTGTGAACTTTTGCTGCACTTATCTCTAATGGTCTAATTTTGCAAATAAGTATTTACATGATAGCAATTTATTTCCAAATGAATTCTCAATAACCAGAGCAGAGTTCAAGAAAGTCAATTATAATGAAATAAAAGTGTGGATCTTAATGAAAAAAAAAAGGTAAAAGCCTTTACCTATGACTTCCCTCGACCACCCCGCATCAAGATGGAAACAACCTCGTCGCTTCTACCGTTCTTCTATTGAGACTTGATATTTTTGACACCCTGTCTATATGATTAACGAAAACCCTTACATTGCGTCACCAGTAGTCCTTCAATATGCATACCAAAATTCGTTGTCCTAGGTCAAGCCGTTATTGAGCTACAACGCCAACAGACAGACAGACCGACGGACTTGAGATACCATGATTTTCGTGATCTAGGAACCCCAAAGCGTAAATATCAGCAAAAATCTCGAGGTCGATTTTTTACGTGAATACAATACTTCCCTTGCTGAGGGAAGCAAAAAAAAATAATTCATACAAAAAATTGGTCAAATTAGTTCGTGCACTGAAAATTTTTATTGGTGTTGGTACTTTTGAAGTTGAGCAGTTGCAGTTAGACTGATAATTTTTGGGACCAACTAACTAACTAACACACATTTTCAACAACAGTTACGCTCAACAGGTGACATTCCAATATTAATGTCATTGTTAATGTAATTTGTTTATTAAATAGATAAAAATCAGTTTTTAGAAGATTTTTTACACATGGTTTGACAGATGTCGAAAAAATGTTATCAACAAATTCCTTTTTCAATAAGTTTTCCAAAGAGGTGCCACAAGTATTCTAATTTGAAAAAACAAAGTTGCTTAGGGCTGTGCCCCCTCTTTGGGGCCCCAATTTTTTTTACATGACGAAAGCGAACTCCACAAAAAATCTATGATGACGTTTCTTTGGATTTTTGAAAAATCTTATTCCCAGGGCCGCTATAAGCAGCGTTCCATTTAAAATCCCCACCCTGTACATATTGTATAAAAACAATGATGTTTCATATAACAAATTAGGGCAGAACAAATCATAGCTCAAATAGAAAATGAAATGGTATCACGAAGATATGGTGATACAATTGAATAATAAACAGAAGAATATTATGTGGATGTGGATTTAATTTACAAAAATAGTTCCACAACACTGTGAATTGTATTTTTAACAATAGCAACAACAAAAACGTAATTGGATACCTGTGAGGATCAAACGTTTTCTCTAGAACGTATATTGCCCACCACTAACAATGAAACAAAGCTTTATTAAAGAGCTACCATACTACTAGTTAATTTATATACATACATTCGTTCATTGCCAAAAAAAAATATCCCACAAAAGGCCTTTATGATAAAAAATAAAAATAACCCACTGCTATAATATAACTTGCAAAGTACCATCCATAGACGAGTACATTTTTTGTTTGTTTGTTCCGAGGATTATCTCGCGTTATCCATTATGGAGATTGTACGCGTTTACATTTTGACTATACGATATAAATATTATTATTGTACAGTGAGGAGGATGAAATTCATTCAAAACTCGGAGATTAGTTTTTCTTTGGAAATAACAATATATAAATAACGAGATAGGCCCTAAAAATACATGGACAGCATGAAACATGCTCTGAATTTGAAATCAAAAATAAATATTTCTATTTGAAAAAAAGTTGCAATTAAAAATGAAAGTCGCCAGATTCGAGTGTTTTTTTTTAATAAAATAATCTCTGAATTTTAAATGAATTCATTCCTTAGTCTACAGTGAGTACCAGTCGATTTCTATTGCTCAATGCGTTTTTATGGCTAATTCACGTATACAGAGTAGCCTAAAAATAAGAATAAGAAGGACATTCAGTTTTTAATAAATTTTTGAATCATGCTTCTATATTACAGACTAGCTGACCCGTCCTGTATTAACAAAAGCAAAAACAATATCTTGGTTTTCTAAATTTTCACCCATGACAATAATAGCAACTTCATCAATTGTTGCCGTATTATAGCGTCTTGCGTGTTGTCCTGCAGGCGTCTTATCGGCATTGCTGACAACTTTGTGGTAATCAGATGGCATGCGGTTTAATGCAGTCTTGAATAATACAACCAATTCGTTGTCTGATGGAAAAACATTTGAAGCTGCTCCACACTTGGTCTGTTCACCGATTTATTGTGTGCATAAGACTGATCGACTTGTTTTGCTGAATGGCCCATGAAAAAATTTGCAAAAATTGTACCACCATGTGACTTTCAAGATACTTTGTAAGCACTGCCATTCCCCCATCAACTTTTGATTGACCGCTTTTGGTTATTCATCTAGCTACAAACCTAATATACGCTATTTTAATTGATATATGATTTCAATTAAAAATTACCAACGTATTCAGACACGTGGTGGTAAAAGTTTATTGTTTTACAATATAGTTAACTTGAAAGTTAGCATACAATTTTATTGAATAACTTTTTTTGCGCCAAATGACTTCATTTGAAAACAATTATTGTATTACTGTATATGTGTTAAGAATGTATAGAATCGATCCCATTTCCATAAACCAATGAATGGAGAGGCTCTGGTGGCAGTACCAATGGCGTCAATTTGACTTTATCGCTCCCGCAACACAATCCAGGGGTTTCATTCTTTCAATATAAGGTGCCATTGATTTCAACTTACCGAGATCAATAAACACTTCTCAAAAACTCACTGTCGAATAAATTGATATGAAACTATTATTTATCAACCGATCCATCTATTTGTTAAACGATATTTGCAGCGCACGTTTTGTCAATTGCTGACAGTTATTTCAAACAACTGACAGTTGTCAAACAACTGTATGTACTGTATGTAAAATTAATATTGTCCTTAAGTTTTCATAAATGTTCTTAAATTTTCTAATTTTCCGCTCAACTTTCTTAATTTTTTCGGTCGTAAGAACCTTCTTCTTGTAATAATGAACACAACAAAAAAAGAATTAGCGAAATCGGTTCAGCTGCTCTCGAGATTTGCGCTTAGCAACGCATTTAGCGATTCATTTTTATATTATAGATTACTAAAGGTAATGTCAATATTCGTTAACTTTTCAACTGTTTGCATTTTGAAAAAATGCTCGAACATCTCGATTATGATTTTATAATGCTGTCATTTGATGGTAGATTCATGTGTACAGGATGGATCAAAAATAAGCCAGGACTATCAACTTCTGTTTATAGTTCAAAATCAGATTAAACATGTCGATCAGTTGATTATGAATAAATGAATACGAATTTTCCATGATGATGAGGTAAATTTTAAGCTTGACTTTATGACCGCAAAAAATGCGCTTTATGAAATAAAATCAACCATTAAGAGCATTTTTCCAAAGAAAAATACATGACTGAATTCTCAATGAACTGATACATTATTTCCGTGACTCACTGTAGATAGGAATACAGAAACGCTAAATACAAACGCACATGAAAGTATTGCATATTTTTCGACTCTTCACTGCCCATTATTGCCATCAGCTCAGCCATCCATTCAATCTGTATATTATGTAGTATAGCTGCCATGGCGCGTTCATTAGCGTCGCCGCCCCAGGGCAGTCATTAGTTCCTCCAGTGTATCGTTGTTCTCCACACACAAGGCATCTACCCCAGCAGGAGCAATTCAAAAAGTATTCCAGAACCATAACATATTAAATAGATTATTGTGGTAATTGTAACAAGTTAGACAAACAAAACACAAAAAAACTAAATCGGGATAGGTAGTGGTAAAATGGGTGTTTATGTTAGAGAATGGAATATATAATCGATTACTTTAATCGACCATTTTAATTTTCCTACCGCTACTCTAAATAGCTTAGTAAGAAAAGCGTTTTAATCCTGTAAACATTTCAGGGTTTCCTGAGAGTAGGTACCTATTCTAAAAACATATTTTGCGCCATTGGTCTGTCTGTCGGTAACCAGATTATCTCAAGAAAGGATGAACAAATTTCGTAAGGTACCTACTTTATTATTTGTTTTGTAGATTATCCATAGAGCTTGCTGGTGACACAGATTGGTCATCCTGCTCCCACTGGTTGATAGACAATAGATGTAAAATGTGTTTCGCTCAAGACTGTGATACTAAAACGGACTATGAAGCATCTAAAACATCCAGGAAAAAATGTATGCACCGATGAACTGTATTTTTTTTGTATTTCTTATATTCTGGCTAAACGGTTCCTATTATGCCAAAATTGAATATGATCATATTATTGTTTGCCTTTGATGATTTTTATTTTCGAAGGAATTCGTATGACGGCCGTAGGTATTGATCGTGAGCGAAGACATTTTTTTTTCTATCTCCCAATGCTACCCGAAATAGCTGCCAAAGTATTATTATGGTATAATATTGTCGAGGGAGGCTTACATGATTTGGAAAGCTGTGAGAGTGGACTCTCTGGATCTGGACCATTAGAATCTAAGCACTTTACCGCGCGTCGTCTCTCGAAGTTCGCCACAGAGAGATCAGAAGAAGTATTGTGCATTGAGTGTGATGACGATATCTGAAACGCGCTGCATTACGGAACATCAACAAAGCCTTCTCGCCACCACACTCTATTTGTCAGTAATACAGATTTGACAAAGCTTTGTAGGTGTTGTAGGTCGGTTGGCATAGCCAATGGGGTTAAAAGTGGCAGCAGAGCTACAAGTGAGTGATGGAAATGGCGAATCCTGCCATAGCCATCTAGATATATACGTGAATCGAAGGATTGATCGACACTAGCCCCAAAGCATGATGATGATGATGATGAATTCGTTAATAATCATGTTCTGTGTGAAATTGGATATATATGTGGTGAATGTGGAATAAAGTTGTATACAGCGATTCAGAAAGAAGATCGAATTCGAAGTGTGTCTTGGATTTTGTGCTCATCAGTTTAGTTGATGCATAACAAATAATCTAGACAAATATTGAGTTTCCATTTTTATACTGTTACGGGTATATGAAAAAAATATCACAGACTTTTCTACTTTTTATATTTACAACTGAACGCGCTATTTAATTCCGATGTTGCTAGTTCCATACTTAGGACCGGACTGAACTACATTAAATCTATAAATTATATGCTCCTAAATAACAAACGTAGAACTGAATGGAAGCAGTTCAGCGAACATGGAGCTCGACTGGAAAATAATAATACTAAAAAAAATATGGTCGTAAACTACAAACGATGCAGATGATTGAAATTTATTTCTTTGTAGTTTTTCAAAAACTCTGGAAATAAGAAAAAATGTTTTACTATTAATTTTTTTGATATTTTTATGGTATTTTTCAGGAATGTGCTTAAGTTTTCTTAAACAGTTAAACCCATTTATGTGAGATAATTTAAATAATTATATTCTTTTTCCATAAACGTAAATGATTGTTATGAAATTTATTGAATTGAAAATTTGCAAAATAAAAGGAAATCAGAAGAAATGTTTTACGCTTGCATTTTTCGATATTTTTAGGCATTTTCTCAGTAATGTGTTGGTAATTTTTTGTAGTGACTTGTATATTTTTTAATGTTTAAACATTAAAAGGAACTCACGTAAAATAAATGTTACAAAATTTACAAATTTGAAGGTTAGGAAATTTATTTGTATGTTGTTTTCAAGAAAATCTTGAAAACCCTAAAAAATCTCTTACATTTACAGTTTTTGCTGTTTTTAGACATTATTTAAGGACTGTGATAACAATCGTTTGTAGATTTTTGTAGTGACAAGAGTTTTTTTTACCGAATCTTATTTGAATTAAACATTAAAACACATTTATATAAAACAAAATTTTAAAATGTTTATTCTTGTTGCGTAAACGATAAACGACGTAGATGATTGTTATGGAATTTATTTGTATATTTTCAAAAAAAAAAACATAAAATCAGGAAAACAATATTCTTACTTTTTTCGATATTTTATGGATTTTTTTCAAAAATATGTTAAAAATCGTTTTTAGTGTTTCTATAGTAACCACATTTTTTTACGATTTCTTTTAGGCTTAAGACATTAAAACAAACGTTCGTAAAATAAATGTTATAAAATTTACACAGCTAAAGGTAAGGAATTCTAAGTATTTGTTTGTAATTTAAAAAAGAATCCTGAAAACACAAGAAAATGTCTTACATCTATGATATATGACTATGATAACAATCGTTTTTAGAATGTTATAGTGACACAATCTAATATTATTATTTTTTATTACAACAAAAAAATACATTGTATTCCATTTGTTTTACATAAATATGTTTAAAATATTAATAAAATCATATAAACAAAAATTATTGCCACAACAACTGCATGCGGTTGTTGACATATTCTTCAGAAAATGCCTTAATTATATCAGAAAACTTAGTAGTACAATTTTGTTTTTCTTAATTCCAGGTTTTCTTAAACCAATACCAAATAAGTTCCACTACAGCCATCTTCTTCTTGTAGTTTATGGTACAAGAACATTTCTATTATTTATTATATTATCATAAGTGTGTTTTAATGTTTAAAAATTTTAATAATATATCATAAAATTCAAAGATGAAAACATGTTTTTCTGATTTCCAGAGTTTTTTGTAAAACCACAAACAAATAAATATCACAACAATCATCTTTGTGGTTTTTAAGGAAACGACCATATTTTTTATTACTATTATTTTCAAGACGAGCTCTAAATTCGCGGGACTGGTCCATTCAGTTCTATCAAAAGCATGAACTCACCAGACGTTTCTCCATACGAAAAAAGGTCTTGGCGTGCATCGGGGACCAATTGCAATACGTTTCACACTCACGCCAATGGGCTCTACTAACTAACATCCACACTCCTGTATATGTTCCGCCCTCCGACGAATCACAGGCACTTGCTCTGCGATGACCGCCACTCTATATTCAACAATCATAACATAACATCAATACATTTGGTGATCAATGCAATGAGTTTTTAATGTTCTGAAGATCTTTGAATTGTCTTGTTCTTAAAGCACCTTAGAAGAAATACATCAAAGCAGATGCAATTCTAAATACCTAGTTAATGTTTTTTTTTATTGATGTATTAATGGAATATTCTTAGTTTGCTGTCTAATTTTTACCAGTATATGCATTTATATAACGCGATCATCTTTTTTGTGGTGTCATAATAAAACAGACAATCTTTTAACATAACATTCGTTATTTTTGAATGGATTTGAAGTCAGTGTAGTTGGCTGAACACAACCAATATTTCCTCATTTGTTTGAGTGAATACAATATTCCACATTCGTTTATGCAATAACAACTAATCAAGATCTCTGAATCACGTTATCCATCTCCCTAGCTCCATAGATTTCTTCGTCGGATCTCTCGATAAAGGTTTGAATTTTCAAATTGAGAATTATAAAGTTCCCGAGGCCAAAGTCTTATCAGTTTCATCGTATATTGAATTCTAATATTTCGTAATAAGCTTTTATACATTTTGATAGCTTGAGGGTTGCTGGATTGAGTAAACTTTGAATATAACCAATTATTAGGAGATTATTATCGAACTTAAACTAAAATGGATAGCCACAGAATGTTCAATTTGTTGAAAAGTTTTGAAAGTAGATATTAGGAAATTCACATTCGATGCAAAACATTTCACAATTTGATGAATTTATCCATCAACACTCAACTATTCCTGTGAGTTTGATGGTGATTTGAGATTTCAGACAACATTTAAGTACGAGATTATTTTGAATTTTTAATGTGAAATTTGATTACTTTCTCAAAGCTTTGCATATAAAATTCAAGATGCTTTACGAACACAGCTGGATAAGAAGATCCTGTTGCTAATAAAAACATCATAAAATATTCAATACTGCATCCAGAAACTAAAAATACCGCCTCCCCCCAAACTCATGCACCTTTTAACTAACTTTCAGCATCTTATAAGCTCTAAACATCTATATATCAAGATTATCTTCCAGAATATAAATGGGTAATCTTATCGTCCATATAAGAAAAAAAATCTCTCAAGTTTTACGCGAAGAAATAGTTGTACCATTTCATCATTAAATATGTGATAGAAACTACAGTTAAACAAACTTTGACGACCGGGAAATCTTGAAGTTTTGCAACTTTTTAACTAATACCATTGAAAGCGGTTGCTAAGCTACATCTTGGTTGGTAATAACTTGGGGTGGTTTCTTTGGTAATGTCGAAATTCATATAAACGTTCATGATAAATAAAGATAGAAAATAAAGGAGTGGAAGTTATTCAATATAGGAAGACAACACTATTTATAGAATAGCTAATTACTGAAATCAATACTAGTGATACGAGCTTCACTTTCTGATTTTTATATCTTTACGTCACGTGATTCTGCAATTACTTTCAGAATGAAAAACACCTATCAGTTTTTCTTTGTTTATTGAAAGCTTATTTTGTGTTTCATTTAACGATTATGTGAGCTGAATGATTTAATTTCACTGCCTAAAAAACACTTTTTCATCCGAGAGCGATAGAAGTTTTAAATACACTGCCCTGCAAAAATTGTCACAACGTGGAAATATTTTGAGTGATAATAAAATAATGTTTTTTTGGTAATGAGCTAACAATAATTTGCGAAATTAAAGTTTCATATATTTTGAGTTTATTTTGATACACAATATTGTAATGATGATATTTTCAATTATAGTCACGCGTTTCAGAAATAAATTTCTTAGCTTCTCAGAGATCTATATTACAAAAGCTGTAAGATTTACCTACAATTTTAAGGTACAAAGTCATTATTTGAGCTATAATTTTTTTTTTCTAGCATATAAACAACTTTTTATAAGAAATCATCATCATTTTATCAGGGGACCTTCTTTCAGTGATCCTCTTTAAATAATTTAAATGAAAATTGTGAAAATCGGAGCTCTTTACTATAAGAATCGAAATTGCATAATAAAGTTTAATTCACGAATGATGACGTCTGCCTTGAAAACTCGAGAACCGGCTCAATTCAAGCGTGGGGAGTAAATCAGTGGCGTGATGATTTTGAGAGAAGATCTGGTATTTACGTTTTTTTTATACGCTGCAAAGAAATTCATATTATTAGGGAGCAAAAAGCATCGATTGCTTGAATACGCAATAATATGAAATATTTATTATTAATAATGCAAAAACATAAGGTAAAAATCTTTCATTTAGGTTATTAAATGTAAATTTATTCATCTGAATTCTCTAAAACGTCACTTTGGCTTTGTGACACCTATGAAAAAAATATTGCGTTGCCTTCGGACATACGAGCAGCGTCCTATCATGGTATAAAGTTTGAAATACTGATGTCGTAGCTTAGATAGTGAAACGTAGTAGAAAATTTCATTCATAATGAGATGCGATGAGAAATGTACCGTACGTAGTTCGTGAATGATTACAGGCAATGGCCATAAGTCGTGAAACAAACTATACATACGCATAAAAAAGAAAAACATCAATTCGAATTGTATACATCCTTCTTTTGGGAAGTCGGTCAGAAAACAAACACAAGTGCCCGCCCCAAACTCGAGTGAGATTTGCATTTGAGTGTGGACAAACCAGATAATTCTCATCTAATTTGAATTGTAGATGAACTTGGACGCCGAGGATCGTCCACATACTGCTCGTAGAGGTATTTATTAAATTTGTAATTCACAAACTGCTAAAATTTATGAGTGGGATGATATACACAGAGAGAGAGGGAGAAATGTTCTGAAACTTTGTTCATTCGAGTCTTCCACTCTATCAATTCAACTCACTGGTATAGTTGAGGCAATGAGAGGTTTTTATGCATACCTTTCTCAAGTAAGTCGATTTACTTTGTCTCATTCGATGAAATTTCACAGAGGTTAGACGTGAGTTGGGCCAGTCGATAATTCTTCGATTCTGGCATTCATAATTCACCTCTCGGCTCTCGCTCCGTTCAGTGTAGGAATAGCTGAGTAAGGATGTATGTCGTAGTACAGGCTGGCCAAATAAGAATGGCCATATCTCCGAAACTAGTAGTAGTAGTAAAATTTCAAGTAAAAGTGACTGAGATAAAAAGTTTGAAATAATTTTCGAGTTTCTAAGATGGCAACCAGAGTGCGTAGCAATCATCTCAAAATTAGGTATCATTTTTCACCAAAATGTAGGGCTTTGAATTATCTTTTTGATAATGTAAAAATTATGGTACTCTTGTATTTGAAAATTTTGAGGAAAAATCAAATTTATGTACGCTTTTATTTCGCGCCATCTAGAGGGCCGTTGACATGTTTTTGGAAAAAGCAGATACGCTGTTAATAAGTCGAAAAAAACTCTATCAAACGACATGAAGTTTATTCTACTAGATAGAACCCAACCGGAGTAATGATTTTTTTAGCATATTTAACTTTCCCCACCGCTTTAATTTTTGAAATAGGGGAAAATGGTTTGAATAGAAAAGGAAAAAGGCAGCAAATCAGATAAGAGAACTTTTGGTGTTGATTATTACGGAATTTTTTTGAGAATATTCGATATTTAAATTTGGGTTGACAGCTACGCCCCCTGGTTGCCATTTTAGAAACTCGAAACTTATTTCCAGCATTTTCACTTGATCCCGAAAGCTCTACTACTACTGATTTCAGACAATCTTACTTGGCTACCTGTACACTATATTTTTTTTTGAAAACAGATTCTGCTCACGATGATTCATTATGTTTCCGAGAAATTATTTCCTCAATGAACACTTTATCTAATCGAAAAAGCAAGAAATCGCAAGTCGAATGGATCGGCTGGTGTCTCAAGCGTAGTCTCGTAAAGTGAATGTTATGGGAATGGTTGTTTTTCTTTTCTTCATCCCTTTTAGAGGTATTTTTGATAGCCGTCACATACCAGGCATATTAACTGCTTAAAGCAATCATCAGCAAACGTCGCTCATCGCCTAAACTAAAACTTATTTATTCGCGTCACCAAATTACAGCTTATCTGTTCTCAGCTCAACTTTTAAGGGTAAACATATGCTGCAAGCTGCTGCTTCCAGAAGTAGTCAAAAGGTACCTACAGAGAAAACTTTATTACTACCCGTATCGAATAAATTATTCGAAAATTTCCGTTCGAAGTTCGCATTGAGAAACTTTGTATGATTTGTATCCATGTTGTACATTTCCTTGTTGGAAATGCCATCGATTTGGTTCGCTTTTAAGGTAATCAGATCATAAGGTTGTCTTCGAAAACTCATAATTTCATTCCTGTGCTCAGTCACTTATAGACGGGCGTGCATATTTTCGTTCAGATGATAGATGTGGATGTTTGTTTTGCATATTTGGAATTTACGTCGCGCAACTCTGAAATGTGGTAGGAATTACACAAAAATGTAACGTTGCTATTTTTGAACTTTTGGGAGGCAATGATGAAATTGATATACTCGTAATTCCTGCGAGTGTTGTCAATGTCCGCCCAGCTTAGTTGCATGATAATTAATCTATGAATCTTTTCAGTCGTTGTATTTTTGTTTCCATTGTCATTTTTTGCTTCACTGTTAAGTAAAGTCGATAACAAGTCAAGCTTCAATGATTGATATTTAGACAGCTTTTAAATAATAACTATAAACATTTGTATATCATACAATAGAATATAATTTCTAAATCTTAAGTAATACATACTAATATGAGTATTCCACTTTTTTAGAGAAGAGACCACAATGGAAACATGGAAAGTTATATTCCATCTACTTAAAGAAAATTCAAACAATACGCTATATTCGTCGAACAAGCAAACCCTTAGCATAAACATTATATACCTACATAGGTACATATACCTTCTTGAACCTGCATATCAACTTGCTGATGTATTCGCTTAAATTATCATATAGTGGTGGTAAGTGTGCATCGTTGGCGTTTATTTTGCCAGTTTATGTACATAAACTTACACCGCTGCGTACGGTTATTTACACAGAGTAACACACAGTAAAACTTACTTTTGCTGACACGATCGATTTGTGAGTGTAGGTGCGACTATAGGGTTGCTTTTAGGTAAATCATACAAAAATAAAACAGAGAGCTCTATTTGATGTTTTCAACAAACCGCCGCTTACTGTACCAAAATTTTTACCGTATCTTCAAATAACAAGATGACCGAAACGTGTAGAATACTCTCTTCAGTAAACACGAATAAAAGAGTTGATTTTATTCCACATTTTTTGGCTCGATCCATTCAATACTATGTTAGAGAGGTTTTGACAAGGCATTGGTATTCGTTGTAGGTTGCCAGGTCGTTCCAAAAAATGGCCAATGCATAGCTTAGTGAGAAATGTTCACGCTTCTACCGGACACGAACCGGGATCGCAGTAGAAGGCGCCATGGAGACTAGTAAGGAAATTCTTTCTGAGGATTTTCCGAATTAATTGACTTATGAAACGCCACTTTTGATTACCGATGGTTCTGTCAAGAATCATTACTAGGTCCAAGCAGATAGGAGCTTTTTTTTTCATACTTTTCGATTCGGTTTTCCAGGCTTTCAAACGTTTTCTGCTGAGCCGCTCTTCCAGACCGGAAAAGATTTCAATTTCAATTTCGCAGGGTAAAAAAATAAAATTTATTTGTTAGCTCGGTAACGGGAAATATTGTTACAAAAACCAAAACAGAGCAATAAATAATAAAATTCCTACAGCTGGCAAAAAATAAAGGATTTTGCTACACATTTTCACAAAATTATCCACCAATACGTTATAACTACCAACACTGCGTCTTTATCAAAGAGAAAATGATTTACGAAGTATGAGCAAAAGCTATAAAGAGCAATAAAAGGAACAAATCGAGATTTATGATAGCTCAGTTCTACCCGCCTATCTGACGTTTTCATTTTCGTATAAATTTTCGGCAACGGCTTTACACGTGGCGGCGAAAAACTCATAGAATGACCGGCGGAGGCCGCCGGTGAAATAAACCAAACTCGTTGCCTTCTCCAACCCTTCCACTGTGTGTGTTGTCGAATCCCTTAAGCTGTTACAAAGGGTGAGATTTTGATTCTACATATCCTGACATAATGATAATTATATTAGGGCTTTTATTATTTTATCTTGTGAGAGAAAAATGTTGGAATTAGAAAAAACACTGATATTAATTATAGATACTTGAATATTATTTTATGAAATACTTTTAAAAAAATATTCAGTTCTGAATGAATGATGAATGATTTTCATAGCGCTCTTGATCGACTCCTGAGGAATATTAAAATAATCTGATCAGCACGCCGAAGATTAATGGATAATTAGAAAAATTATGTTGCAGCTCCTTTGAGCATAAGTTTTAGCAAGTTTCATCAAAATTCTTAGAGCCGTCTTCGCCACACAGTCTTGAGCGAATGGCAGCAACATCGTTCCACTCGTTTCCGGGACAAAATTGGCACAGGCAGACAGACTAATGGCTGAAAATATGTTTTTGGACTTCTGAAATGTAAAGATCTGTTGAAAACCAGGCAACGAAAATTATACCTACACAATTAGAATACTTGCCTTACTATGCTAAGAGAGTAAAAATTGGACATTTAAAATGTATCTATACCTAGGTCTAGAGACTAGGAGAGCATCAAAGTATAGATAACTTTGAATAAGAGAACTTTAACTCCCTATAAAAAGTTCCAAGAGTATCTATAAAAAGTACGAGTATCCATTTATTATATATTTATCTAGTGAATAATATAAAAAATAATTATCCATTTTGTAGAAAGCAAATACATGTCAAAATATGTCACATAATTTTGTAGTTACCAATTTAAAATTTTGGCGGATGCGCCTCAGACTTTCACCATTATTGCTTATTTTGCATAACATGCAATCCAAAAATAATTATCCATGGAATCTAAGACCATCTTTCCAGTCAAAATACATAATAATGGAACATCTGATTTCACTTTTAAGAGCAGAAATATTTTTATTGTTAATTTCCTGACTATATGTTAAATTTAAAATTCTGATCGTCTGAATCAATTTGATATACATGCACAAAAAAAAAACTCTTGAACAGAAATAAACTAGTAGAGATGTCAGGAAAGCTTATCTCAATAAGTTGTAACAACCATATTAACATGACTTCATGAAATTGTTCTATTTCAATCTTATTAAATTTATTATCTTAACAGTTTTAATTAAAGCAGGCACAATTTGGCCTGTCAAAAGATATAATACCAAAAATTATTCGAAAAATGAAAAGATTCATTGTGGAATGTAAGACATTTTTATTCAAAAAGAATCACATTTATTATCAATGAAATTAACCTTTTTTTGTCGAGTTTTTGAGAAATTATTCAAACCATCAACATATTTTTTCATTTATGCCATATTTACATATTTTGTTACCTACCGGAGACGATTCTTTGAATCTTTCAATAGTTTAGACAGCCATAAAGACCCTAAGGATGATTCTTCAACGAATACAACGAGTTAAAATTTCAGACATAGCTTGCAACGATAATTACTTCTATGAAGTTATTTTGGAAAACATAAAATCTAAGAAACAATGAAACACTGAAGCTTCTTCTCACATCTAAATCAACAAAAATAGATAAATCACCAATGTATTCTCCTGGAACATGACAATATTTCCCGGAGCAGGTTCTCTAACTCAATCATCTGCTGTTTCTACTATCCGGAGAAGGCGAGATAAATTCGATGAAAACTCAGAAGCGTCAAAAACTTGGCAGCTTTTTGCCGTCCCTTTGGAATACCTATACCTATACGCCTACCACCACAATCGAAACAATTCGAACGTGAGCTTTTTGCTGATAGCATGGCACGTCGCCGGCTGTAATTTCGACAGAGAGAAACAGAACACATGTATCGATCGATGACTACTTGTCTATATGGGACGACAGATGCAGCAATTAATCTTTTGTCAAGAGAAAAATCCTTGAAATTGGCAAAATTTATGTGTATAACTTTACAATAAATTGGATAAATTATTACACATCTCTCCTATTGTCGTAGCGTGGATGCAATGGATACTTTAATTAATAGAAAATTCTGTTGGAAAAACCAAAGTTGTGTCGGGAATCAACTGCACTAGATCTTTTACACTTTATGTTCTATGATGAAAACGTTTTTGGTGAAATAGGAGAGTCATCCTATAAGATGATGGTGAAATTCAAATGGTTACGAGTGACAATGTTTTTGAGAATCTTCACATGCACAATTTTCATCTTTTCCACAATGGGTTGTATTAAAATTTTATCCAAAACTATCTAAACTGTATGTGATGCCTGTGAAATAAAGATTGCGTTTCCTTCGGACATACGAGCAGTGCCCAATCATGGTATTGATGGAAATAAGTTTGAAATACCGATGTCGTAGCTTAGATCGACAAACGTATTTGATAATTTCATGATAATGAGATGCGATGAGAAGTATAGCATGATGTACATGGCTTGTGAATGATATTACTAACAACCGTAAGTCTCTTCATAGTGCCCATTCAAATGCTATCATGAGTTTTTGAGTCTTCAGATTCACTGGTATTTACTTACATCATATTACAGAAAAAATGTATATGCATATCAACAGTTTGACACACGTACAGTGGGTTCCAGAAATCATTTTAGCCACTTAAGACCCATGTCTGTCTAGGTTCAACTAAGGTTAAACTAGAGTAAAACTAAGGTTAAACTGAGATTAAGTTATGGTTAAACCAAGATTAAACTAGGGTTAAACTAAGGTTAAGCTACCTACAAGCTAGGTTACTAGCTAGAATATAAAATCTGTCAAGTAATTTGTTCATCTACACAAACTATTCTTACCTTTTCTTAGATAAAGGGCTGTTATTTCATATTTTTCATTGTCTTCAACGTCTAACGAATTACGTCCTAGTTTTTTAAAGCTCTTCATTAGACAATAATTGTTGATATCGTGATTATTAACTCTCAATAAAGTCAGCTTTCAAGTCTTTCATCAATGAACTGATAAATCGAATACCAAATTATTACTTTCTCAATAATTATTATATTTTCTGAATGAATATTTTATGAGATATGTTGATATTAAATTTTCTAGGATCTACATAGAAAATCTCGGGAAAATACAGCCAGATCATGATCTCGACTGGCTACAGCTGTATGTAAATTTTGCGGATAACTACTGAACTTGAACACAGGCAAAAAAGACAATCACGATATGTCCATTTAATAATATGTAATCCGTTACTGTAAAAACAAATGTTCAAAATAATATGAGTAATCAACTGCAATCATTTTTGATATTGAACATTATAATGTAAACTTTGCTATCAGTTATTTATTTACCGTATTTATTTATCAACTTTATAATGACAATAATCGATCAAATTCAATCACGTAAGTAACGTTTTTTTTTTCTTTTGGACTACTTTATAGGGAATGCGTATAAACGCCATCATATATCCCAAATTCGTTGTGATGAAATTGAATGTGATTTTTTTTGCTGTTGCGATGAAGCAGCAAAGTAATTTCGTTGAGGTTGTTGGAGTTTTTCAAATGGATTTCTGTGTGGGAAAAAATCTTCTTTGACAATGATGTAATTTGAATATCGTATTTGTTGGTCCTCAAATCATTTGATTATCTGATATACTTAAAGTTAAGTTGTAATTTAGTATGAATCAAAAATATGAAACCTATACAGGCTGTTTCAAATTCGACGCTCACCAGTGGTATCTCGGAAACTATAAGGAATACGAGATGGTTGAATTGCTCAACAATACGCCATTTAGAGAGTTTGAGAATTTCGAGCAGTTCCGGAGATATCCGGAAAAAATCGAATTTTCGGAAAATCATTTTATTTTTTCCTGGCTTTATTTCTGAATTAATTTCTAAATAAAAAGCACATTTACAGTGCCACATTTCTCACTCTTTCCATTGGTGTTAATAGTTTTGTATCGTTTTCTTAAAATCCGACAACGACAACCTCAACCAAATTTGTCCACATTAATGGACAGAATTCGCGATGGGTTTGGCTTGTTTGAAAAACTTAAGATTTATTATACCTCATTAATAATGATTTCTTTAGTTTCTTCATCTATCCTGTCCCCAGATTTTTGTCTGGGTTTTTTTAAAGGAACCATGCTCAGCTAAATTTTTATCCAATAAGTTGAATAAAGCTCGGTGGGATTGTCGTCCATTTTCAACGACTTAGCAATTGACACTAATACAAAATGTAATTTACATGTCACCGAATGGAAAAATCAAAGCCAACTACTATAGAAAAGTAATTTATTTAATTTCTCGGATTTTTAGGACAACAAGGGCAACTTATGATACATCATTCAACAAGGTTACAAAAAGGGCTATTCAAATTTATGGAATGCCATTAGGGCTCCTATAAGAAAAAAAAGTTCATTAAAGTTACATATAGACGAAACGTCAGGTTACAAAACTATGAACACCATTGGAAAAAGTGAAAAAAGTGGCAATGAAAATGTGCTATTTATTTAGAAATTCATTAAGAAATAAAGCCAAGAAAGTAATAAAATGATTTTCCGAAAATTCAGTTTTTTCGGATATCTCCGGAGCTACTCGAAATTTTAGAACTTTTTAAACGGCGTATTGTTGCAATGCACAACTTTGCCCCAACCTTAACCATCTTCGTATTCCCTATAGTTTCCCAGATACCAATGATGAAAGTCGAATTTAAAACAGCCTGTATAAAACACGGAAAGGGGCTTAATTCTCTCAAGATTTCACCAGATTGTGTTATGTAATTTCATTTTAATACACCATATTTTTGGCATTTTATGTAGCCCGTTCCTGTGTCCGTAGACTCTGATGGAATACATTTGATTGAAAATCGATTAAAAATTTTAATACTTGATTAAAAACCAAAACTCTATACTTATAATAATTATATCATCATGCTATGCATGTTATTTAAATTAAAATATTCTCGATATTTTAATTACCCCATATTATAAATAGATCAATTTAATCGGCGCTCAATCAACCAAAAAATTGCTGGCTTCTAATTGGTGTAGATATTTAGTTTTAAATCAATGCATGCACCTAATATAATTTAAATTTTCGATAATTCCAGTAGCTAATAATATTATAATCAGTATGTGTGCAACCCTTGAGGTCCACACTATAAGCCTTTACATCTATACTCAATACTAAAGAATGATAAAATGTTTTATTTTGTCAATTTGAAAAACAGATTAGATATTTTGCCATTTTTTCAATTAATTGGTTGATCCTGCTCACGATGATAATTTATTTTGATTGATAGTGGATAGTGATTCTTTTTCGATTTAAATTAACACTTGAAAAGAACATTTACATAACAGGACCAATAATAGATTAGAAGCTTTAATTCAAACACTGTCAGATAACTGAATCAAACAAAGACATTTTCAATATTTATTATTAACAGATACTTCATTAATTCCAGTTTGCGCATTGCTTTCATCAAAGTTACTGAATAGAATGTCTCTGTTCTAGAGATCTATTTTTCCGGTTAGCTTAATACAATAACTTCCTGACGGGATGTTCATAAAGTTATTTAAAAAAATTGTGGCCTACGACCGGATTTGTGCTTGTTATTTTTCCACAACTTCCATGACATAAAACAGAATCTATATTATGAGAAGGACAAAAATAATATATATATATATATATATATAAATCAAGCACAGAAAAATATGGAAAACATCCATCCACGGTCGTAAATACAGGGTAATTCACGGTGAGTACCCTATTACACGTTTGAGGATAACTACCTATATTTTAGTTTGGAAAGTTTGGAATGATGTCTTTATTTGAAAGTTCTATATAACTAAAATAATAATGACCTACAGTCATTTGTGATTTTAGGAATAGTAGTCACTTTCTCAAGCTTCTTTTTTCAAATACTTATAGATGCTTTTTTTAAATAATTTAATTTCGTTACAAGTTCGTGCACAAATGGATTTAGCTGATACAATTTATAACTTTCATAGTGCTGGCTTGCAGAGGATAAACATTGTTTACACGTTATTTCAAAGTTTAACTCTCTTTAGGGTGGATAGCAACTTAGTCGATTATACAAAGTGTTCAAAAAATTAGGTCAAACTATAGCAGTTAACGTAAGACTTACTTAACTTTGTTATAACTCGCTATAACTATCATCTGAAATCCTTCATAGTGAAAGTTACTAATTTTAGTAGCCCGATTTTGCACATTTTCTATTATTCTCCATATCCATTATTCAAGTATGATTAGTTCTTCCACTCAAGAGAGAATGGCCCTGTATATATAGAAAATCCTTGAGAGACAAACAAACAAAAACACAAAAAATAAACGAATCTATCACGGAACAACAAAAGCTTCCACTGGACGAGAGTCGCTCTCATTCAATTCATACCATCATCACAGCGATGAAAGTTGAGGAATGTATTTATTCCATTCTTCTTCTTCTTTTTTTTTGTTGGCTTCTGCAAAATTGAGAGATTTATTCGAACTACCACTACTACTTTCTACGCTCACCTGCTGCATGGAATTGGACAAGGAAAACTGCAAAATGCCTGTGAGTGTTGATTTGAAAATATACAATGAATGATGGCTGCAGGAAATGGCAGAAAAATATTCGAGATTGGTTGGTTAGAAGGAATTCAGGATATAAAGATCACGAAATATTTCCATGTCAAATCTTTTTGTGGTGTTGTCAAGACATTGAAAATGTATCAAAACGTATTAGAGAGAATTCGATAAAACTTGAGGTGAAGATATTTTTGTTCTTGAAGCAAAGATCGCATGGACGTGTTATTTTTCATTTTATTATTATTTAGAGTGAATAAAAAAGTTATTTTGTTCTTAAAACTTGAAGTTGAAATATTCTAACCTGGATGATTCGCAATAATTTTTATTACTATACTTATATTATGGAGTGTAGAGGGGAGGAGCACCACCTCTGTTTTAAGAAAAATTGACCCGAAAAATCATTAAATTAAGAGTGCGCTGGTGTTCCAGAGTACCATTTTTCAAAGAGTAGCGTGGAAAGTTTTAAGAGTAGACAGTAACATTGAAAAAGAAAAGTTACTAGCTAAACGTGCCATTTTCAAGATGGATAATACAGATATATATCAAAAAACACACCTTACACACTGTATATGTATGGCACAAACTTCTACCATTTAATCTTAATCACGTCTCACTTTTAAGAGCTTTTCACAATCAAGATCAGAAAATAACAAAATACTAATGTCAAGTGTCAAGATAAGATTTCAGGTTAAGTTTAAGAACAGATACAAAAATATTTTACACCTTCTACTACACTAGCGCCATACTGGCCATTTTCTGAAACGTTATTTAATGCTTCTTTGTGGACACTTTGCAAGCAAAATAGCCATATGAGATTGTACTCCTCCCCTCTACACTCCATAACTTATATCTATATGCGAACTCGATGTTTCTACAATTATTTCAAAACAGTATTCAAATGTCCACAAGTTCCAAGAGACTTATTTTTGGATCAAGGTATTTATAAATACTTTTAAATGATAGACTTTATTTATATCTACAATTTCTATTTCAGATACTTATGAGAATCAAGAAAATAAAATATGATCTACTCAGAAATATTAATTAATGTCAATAAAAACATGAGCGGTACAGAATAATCATTGTCGTTTTAGTAGTCTAGAATATTTGGACATTTATTTAAGTTTTGGAGATGAATGCTGTCTTCGACGAATTCCATATATGTGATATAATAGTTATTTATTTCAATAAAATGCCACGTTGATTCTCAATACATAATAGAATAGCCACTGATTTTGCAGGATTAGAATTAATTAAATTACTTGCAAATTATAGTTGAGATGGATTGAATGAATTAAATACATGGGTATCGTCAGCATACAGTGTTTTAATGATTTTACGAGCTGCGAAGTTTGAATACGATATAATAACGGTCCAAGTATACTCCCTTGGGGAACCCCATCGATCGGTGACATGAGATCTAAGGCTCCAATAATAAAAACAGTACTATCAAAAAAATATTAAAATTACTTGGGAAAATGAGGAGAGCCTTTAATTTTCCTCACTTTTATCCCGATCATTATCACCTCTTCCTCTTCCATAGCTCATGTTAAATCAACACAAAGAAAAAACTCTTTATTTTATAAATTCGATAGCTTTAAGGCGAGAAGTAGATAGAAATTCCAACCATTAGGAATGCCAGAAAAGAGAGCGGCAATTACTCCATGTTCTTTAACGGCGCTAATTGCTTTTCGTTTTGTTTTTTTTTTTTTGGTGTATGTTTGTTTTGGTCTTAGAAGCGGTAAAGATCCGACCATAATAATCAATACGACAAGAGATCATTCAGTTCTTTTTGCAAATATGTTTCGAATGCAAATTAAGAATATTAATGAATGATGTCCCTGATGTTACGCCGTCAGTCAGTCAGGAAATATTTCGAGTTCATTTTCATTATCTGAAGAACTGAGTCTTACTCGGGTAAACAAAGTAATTCTTTTGTAAATATATTGTAAAAACCTTTAATAGTATTATTAACAAATTCCACGAATTTTTCACTTTGGAATAGTTGCCTACTATGAGAATTCATGTCATTGTTTTACTTATCAATGATTTCAAAGATTCATATTATCAGTTGTTTTCCAATAACTTTTACCTTTTGAAAAGAATAAATTCTCTTGGAACTTTATGACTGCTCTGTTCTCGCTATGGGCTACGACATAAGGGCCGAATTAATTAATTATGAATTAAATATTCAATTATTGCAGAAGTATTTTCCCAGAAAATGGTACAATTATGTTTAGGGTTTCACGAGACTCTTGAAATTCGAAATGTGTTGTCTCGTCTCGTATTGATTTCAAGAGGAGAGTGTTTTTTTTTCAAGACGAGATCAGAAATTACAATTTGAAATTTTTCGAGAACGAGAAGAGAAGAACGAGCTCACAACTCTTGTTAGGTCACAAAAGTGGAATAAAAAACTATGTTGGGAAATTATTTTATTTTATTTTAAATATTAGAAAGACAGCAAACATAACAAAATAGCAAATATAAAAAAGCAAATATCAAAGGAAATAATAAATATTTTCATATTCTTAAAAAAACACTTAAGCTATTGAACACAAAAAATAACTTTGAACACTTAAAAATCAAGAAAACAGATAAGAAAATTATTGCTTAGATACTGGTGCCAAGAATTCAAGCATAGTAAAAATTGTGCCGATTCTTCAATTAATCGGCTTCGTTTGTTTGTAATGGTCAGTGTTGCTCTTGAAAACAGTTTTTCTGCAGGTAGCTTATAAACTTAAAAAATATATTTTCGTCACATAATTTCAAAGATAGACAAACAGGCATTTTGCAACCCGCTACTCCCGGGCTCGTTGGGTCTCGGTGCGGTGGTCCTTATCTCAGTAAATTTCAGTTTTCGTTTATGTGCTGACTAGTTCACAAATTATATTTTTATTAGATTGAAACAGTATTTTAATATCTTGTACTATGTGCTATGTTATGATTCTTTATTACAAATAATTAATAGATAATTGATAATACTTATTTTAGAAATTAATTGACAAGTCACTGTTCGGTCAGTCTGCCATAAAGTGTCATAAATTTAACCTTATTCCTATTGTATTCTTCTTGAAAAATGTTAGTTCAAGTTTATATATTACATCCAAGGATATTCTTATGATGTAATTTTTGCATGAATAAAAGATTACATTAAAAGAAATAAAGAATTCAGATAATTCTCACTTTTTGGGACAATATTTTGTTTTCGGGACAATACTCGGCAGTTTTTTTTGTTATATGTGGCATTTAGTTTATATAAGTATAGTATTTTAACAAAATTTTTCTAATAGAAAAATATTTACCCTATATTTTGGGTGCAGACTTGTGTTATATAAACATTTATATTCTTAATGACATTTAGTTTATGTTTTCGAGACTCCCGAAATATCGACAATCTCGAATAGAGATCGAGAAATTGTTTTCAAAAAACAAACATTAAGACGTGAGTCTGTTGATGTCTCGTCTCGATCATCGAGAAGAGACGAGAAATTTCCTTCGAGACGGCATTTCTCGTCTAATCTAACCCTAAGGACCGATTTGATAATCAAATTTTATCTCCTATCAATTTTAATACTACATTAAGAAATTCATTTTTTTTTGATTGAACATATAATTCAAAGTTACTTTAAAGTAACGGAAGATAAGGTGATTGGCGTTATAAAAGTTATTAAACCACTATCTTTATTCTGTTATCGAGATATAAGTTACACAAATTGGAGAATTAACCAATCTCCCATTAGGGATTCACCATGAAATGGGCCCTAATTACTCGTATACAATAGTCCAAACATTTGATGACAATCAATGCTAAAACTGTATAATTGATCATGGAAAATTTCACTTCTTCTTTTTCCAGATATAAATTTCCGTGGTTTCCATCAGCCATCCTTATTCAGTAGAGGAGCTGTTCCATCAATATCTTTTATGAATAAAATATCTCATTATACTTGGTAAAATGACTTGAAATCTCATTTCATCTCAGAATTCAATAAATCCACTTAGTCCATAACTCATATTTTCCATTTTCCTCAAAAAAAGCGAATCTTATTCATTTTTGTTCTTTGGTTTTTTTATTCTTCATACAGAAAGCAAACCGAACAAATCAATATGAATGTTCGCACATAGATATATATATATATATATATATATATATATATATATATATATATATATATAGAAATCCGGGGATTGTCTTCTTTACAGAGTAATTGGATTCTTTTGCACTTCCCCCGCGCTATATTACAGATTCTCAAAACATATTCCGGCATTGGAGAAAATTTATTGCGGAGGAAGGGATGACTGCGTGAAAAAAGAATATGCTATTTATGTAATCGTATCGGGACCCTGTCCTAAGGCTCACGTTCTTCAAATATCAGACAAATGCTCGAAGATAGAAAAGATTAAACTGTGTTGTAAATCTTTTTTTGTAAAAATAGACGCTTCCAGAATGATGTGATAGAATAACTTTAAATACGAAAATGGTTTTCGCAGAAAAATACCCTTCCTGCCTGTTATAGAGAGTTTTTGAGGAGAAATACATCTTTGTTGCTTATGGCATAATTTCTGAATTGACATCTTTTGAATAAGAGAAAAAACATATATATATGAAAAAATAAAAAGCAAACCTAACATCGATTTTTACATTATAACAAAAAATAGGACAAATTTTATTACTGCACTGAAAAATATATAATATTTCTAATTAATAGCAATAATTTTGTTAAGTTGTGCATTTAGATATATTATGTTTCCAAAATAATTTTCTAGAAATGTCTAATTCAAACTCTATGTGGTAAGTACACCCAGTATGTACTTATTATACTATTAACCAGCCATTCGGTATGTTAGTATTACCAATTATAATGGCAGAATTTTGTTAGAAAGGTTTGCAATTAGACTTAACCTTTTCCCGAGCCATATCCCTACAAAAGCGAAAATGAAATGCCGGTTGAATATGGATGGATCAACCCTTCCGGATATACCTACTTACCTACAGTGCGGACGTTAGCAATACTAAGTTTTTCAAATTTGGTGCAATCATAACTGAGAAAATTTATTTTTAAAATGTATAATAAATGATACTTAAGTAGAATAGCTTAGGAAGAATTTTTCAATTTATTTTACAATTAAATTGAATGTTCAAAATGATCACCATTCTCTTCTTGACAATAAGCAAGATGATCTTGGATTTCTCGTATAATATAATATAATATAATCTTCTACTGCCTACATTAAAAAGATTTTTTCCTGATGTTGATGATCCAAATGCAATATATAGATCAATTTTGTACGAACAAGACGGGGCTCCACCGCATTACATATGTATTATTAGGTGAATTGGCATGAACGATTGAATGGCCGCCTAGATACCCCGATTTGACTCCTCTCGATTACTTCTGAAGGGGTTATTTAAAATCAAAAGTATTTTTCAATAGACCAGACAATATTGCAGATTTTAAAGTAAGGATAACCGAAGTAATTAACAACATAATGATGGTTTTTTGAACATTTAATTTAACAGTAAAATAAATTGAAAAATACTTCCTACACATTATGCGACATTATTTCCTTCATTCAACTTAAATTTTGATTTCTCAAATAACGCTAAAACTGAATTTACTTCATCCCTGTGGGCCGCACTGTATACAATAACTGCTAGTATAATATGCGTAAACATGGCGCGCGCAAACATTCATAGATCTTTATGCTTCATAAAAGTAATTTTCCCAAATAAAATCTAATCATTCCTAATGGAACTCATTCCTTGATCTGTGCAAATGTGTAAGTTGTTGGAATTACTGGACTGTAAAAACAAAACAGCTGGGGAAAAAGGATCGGTTGGTATCTATTCTCTGATTCTAACTTTGATGTGTACATTGAAACGAACCCTTTTTATTTGCCGAATAAAAATACCATGCAATGAAATGAAATGTTTCAAAATGGATCTGAAGTTATATTGATAATAGCATGTAAGGGATAAGGGGTTTATTTTTACCAGAAAAAAATCCGGATAAGTTGATTTTGTTTCTTTATTATGCGCATGTTTCAATTTAAAGAAATACCGAGTAATTCATTAAATAAATATCATCGGCCGATTTTTTTAATATATAAAGAAATCTTGTATATTTTTACAACTTTGGACAATCCTAAGAATTATCGATATATTTTGTATAATATACAATTATTTTTCAACTTTTTAAGCTCTCTTATTACAAATAACATTTAAAACTGATAAACCCTAGATTCTTACATCCATTTCAAAAACAGATAATTAAAAAATTAACAAAATACGTATTACTCAGTTTCAAGACCAATGCAGAGAGATGTTTCATACATTTCCATAAACTACACAAACTGTGCAATGAATCCTGGCTTGTAGCATATTTTTTGGCAACAGGAACTATCAGCTAAGAGCCTTCCTGCATTCAAATCAAATTGCAATGCGGTATAATCAAACGTTGGCATATATTCCAAGCTAACAGGGAGACCATAAATACAAACTCTGCAACGACCTTACTTAATCTCAACTTTTCTTTGAAAAAAAAAACACTTCCAACTCTGAAGGAGTCCACATTCGAAGGAAGTCTTCAGTATCTGAAAATTTAATCAATTTAATTGGACAGAGCGAAATAGCGAGAATGGTCTGCACGTGTATACGTGGACTGCTTGATAACGATGTACTTTTTTTCGGTGGGGTCACGTATTTATTTACTTTCCCAAATTTATATGCCATCCGAATGATAGAAACCAAATACGTAGAAAGAAAGATTTGGCGATTTTGCTGGAAATAACAATAAAAGAAGGAAAACTCCAACGAAATATAACAATCGAACAAATTGTCTCTTTAGCTATAAGTATCACGTCTTCAATTGAACTTTTGAGCTTTTGTCACCGTTTTTCTGGTAGCTTTTACTTCATCTGCCAGCAACTACATAACTATTTCTCCTGGTATATTTATGTTAATGGGCTGCTTGATATTCTGCTGGTTATACTTGGAAAACTTTATAAGGAATGAGACGATTCAAGCAAAATACAGATGTTGCTATAGGTCATTTTGTTGTTGGATGTCATTTTTTTCTTTAGAGGTTATGGTTATTTCATGAAGCAGAATATAATTAAAATTCAGTCATAGGTATATAGTTTCTGTACGTTAGAGAAAACACCTAAGAATGGGAAAAAAATAAACTTGCTGCATGGAATACCAAATTCTTTTGAATACAGACAACTTATTATACTTAACGATGACATATGGCAAAACTGCGATGGTTAAATTTTATTTTCAAATGACAGACTACATATTTTTTTATATTCTATTGGGCCTACCTTATCTACATTAAGAAATGTGAAATATTTTTGACAAAAAATTGGACCGATGTTATTAGTTGATGCACTGAAAAAGAGAAAGTTATATTAATTCTATTGGTGCTGTTACTTTTGAAGTTGTTCAGTTTTAGGTAGATGATAACTTTTGGCACCAACTTCACAAGTACCAGTACCAAAAGAATTAATATTATTTTCCATTTTTCACTGCATCAACTAATAACGTCGGTCCAATTTTTTTGTAAAAAATATTTATTTCACACTTTTCATTATAACATCAGTCACGAAAATCGTTTAACGTTCACTAATACCAATGAAGATAGTAGTTATCCTATTACCCATGTATATTCTTTGCTTGTACTTGTACTATTCACAGATTTCAAAAGATCCCGGTGGAAATACACATATTTCAAACTTTATCAATGCTGCAACTCGAAAATGTCCAACTTGAATGTTGCTCCTTTAGTTGGCCATATCATATTTTCAATTTTCGATAAAAATTGGCCCCTCCACATAGCGAAAATACACATATTTCATTCTTTACCATTACTGTAACTCGAAAACTGTAATTAATTTGAGAAGAAGCTTAATTTCAACGCTTCCGGATATGGTCTCATCTTTAATTCTGGCATCTCACAATTTAGAGATTTTGATCAAAATTGCCCCCTCCATCTCATTTATGGGCAGTTTTTGGAGGGAAGGAGATTTCGGATTTGAATTTTTCTAGATATTCGACCATTTCTCAACTCTTCTCTTTCAAAGCCATACATAAAAAAAGCAAACATACAATCGAATTCTGCATCTACCTCCTCCTTTTTTTAAGCCGGTTAAATGAACGCGGTTTCTTATTCAATATTTATTGTTATTAGATGTTATAGATTTAGAACCAATTTTTTTAAATCTTTATTATCTTTTTTAGTGCAGTTTATTCCTTGTATCTTTATTCTTATCAATAATTGTTTCATTTAGGTACTGGGTTTTTCGTTTTTTTTATTGAGAGACTTTCTTACCAACGCCGATATAAAAAAAAACGGATACATTATAATAACTTTAATTATCGAATAGATTTTCTCTGAATTGTAAATTGTTACATTGTTGATTATTTTTATTATGTATTTCCGGCAAGATTACAGTTTCATGGACAAATTAATGCTATAAATTAAGAAGTATCTCAACTCATAACTCGACAGGGGAGAAAATCACGCATCCGTCTTTGTTAAACTTCAATGACATTGGATTAAGTTACTGGCAGCTTGCTGGAGAGTTTTATGGCCGGCGAAATTTATGGCCGCCTAGTCAGATGATGATGATGATGATGATAATACGTAAAGACTCAGATCATAGCCTACTAGCTATCGAGATTATTGAGATTAGACTAGGTTTGATATTAGTTGAAATAGCAACTACGTTATTTACTATCATACTCGCTAACTTTAGCGAGTAAAATAGCCCAGCTTTAAACGTTCCTCGCAGAAAGTTTTTAAGCGGCTAATTAGCTAGTGAACATGACGACAAGTTTACAATAAGTTGGAACAAAAAGCCAACAAAGCTAACTTGCTCAATATTATTGAGGCTTTACTAATAACAATTGAGAGATTCATTCTATCTATCAAATGAGCTCTCCTCATCATCCTGTATAGATAAATGGTAGAATATATAGAGATACATGGAGAAGGCTCATCAATATGTGTGGCAAACTTTGCAGACCACAACTAAAATCCGACACAAACACACAGGGGAATGAAAATCAAATCACAAACCGAATATGGGGTCCGACGAGAGCTGATTGGCAGCCATTGTTGATTTTAGATATTTTCCTCGAGGGCCCAGTAAGTCATTTCAGTTTTTGTTGTTGCTGTTGTGTTGTATCCAGTAGTGTAGTTGGCGCAAAAGTTTAAGTTTCACTGCTGTTGGAGTTTTGATCTATCTATCTATATATACTACGTAGTCTAAAAGTTTCTCCCGGCATTTTGGTTGTGGTGTTGGTGGATGAGATTAATATGGTGAAGTTGAATAATTTTGGAGGAATCTGAGAGCCGATAATAATTAGGTTTTTTGTATTTAATCGCATTTGAAAGCGATCGATTTGTAATTGGTTAGTTCCAAATTGAATCGAATAGCTCGAATCCTAACTATAAGAACTGGTGGAGAATTTTCTATTCTATTATTTTGAGGCATATACACATAGAATTTCTGCAACAAATGTCTTAGGGATTTTCCAGTATGGAAACCTCCACCTTGAAGTCCCAGTCGTACTGACATAGTCTCACAAAACAGTCCAGTGATATACTACACACAAATATAGCGAAAAAAATACGAAAATTCAGCCATAGAGCTCAGAGATATTTCTTTGGATATTATAGGTATAGAACCCTCCACCTATGAGGTCCAGTTACACTTACCGCCACCACTACCAGATCATTCCAATAAATCACTACAAACAGATATATACATTTTTCAAGTACGGAACCCACCACATAGAGCCCCACGGGCAATAAAAGATAGCCTATATCCATTCCCAAGGCTTAGTCTATCTCTGTACCAAATTTCATCAAAATCAGTTCATTGGCTTAGGCGTGAAACAGTAACAAACAAATTTATTTTCGCATTTATAATATTTGTTAGGATCATACTCCGATTTTTTCTAAAACTGAAAATTTTATCTGGGAAGTTTAAAGATCCTTCCCAGAAAAAGTTATCTAGGGTTTCCGAGCGGAGCGCGTAGCTGCGGATTAACACTGACCGACTTCGATCTTCGAAGTTAAGCAGCGCAATACGATGGAAACAGCTTGGACGAGTGACCGTTGAAGCGGGCGCGCGTTCGAGTCTCTGTCGCATTGCATTCTCCTCCTCTCGCAAGGCAACGGGAAACCAGTGAGAGTATATATTCCCTAGTACAGCTCTCTGGAAAGGTGTGCCTTAAGATTTATCTTGAGACACATCGGTGGTTCGGAATCCACGTTAAACTGTAGGTCCGCTTGTCTGTGGTAACACTTTCAAGGCAGAGAAGCCGTCAATGCTCGGATACGAGTACGGCACACAAAGAAGAAGGGTTTCCGATTTACAGCACTAAGACTTTGCAAGACTGTTACCACCTTATTATAAAATGAAAAAAAAAGGAAATAATATTAACTTTAACGCTGCAGATACTTTTGAAGTTGGTGCCAAACGTTTTCAATCTAACTATAACTTCAAAATTACCAGTACCAGTAGAATTATTTTTTTTGGACAAAGTACTTACGTTCCTTCACATAACCTCAATAAATGGAATTTGCAACTAGTACGCAAAACAGCCTTCATTTCTCCTCACCAAAATTTTATATTGACTAAAGTACATGATACAAAAAGTTTCTATTAGATTAAAAGCTCGAGTAAAATATCAATTGTTCTAACCTCTTTTATGGGTCTATTATCCTACAGCTTTACGAGTTGGAAACAACTTTCAAACTGTTAGAAATCAGCTTCGAGTATCATTATGTCACATTTACGACTTGATGCAACTAAATTTCAATTCCACTTACTAATCCTCTTGGCTGTTAATTCCCATTCACTGGCGCATTTAATCTGTCTCAAATAAACTTTTAAGTGTCAAAAGTGATATTTCTAAAATGTAATTTCAACATGACCCAAATAAAACTACGATTATCAACTCTTTTTTTTGTTCGTATAAGATAAACACGCGCAAACAAAAATACGCGAGTCAGTGTTGCAGCAGCTGTCAGAACTACATGAGCGACAATTCATAATATTTTAATCTCTCACACAAAAACAACATCGCTTGCTTGATTATTCGGTGGAACGTGTCGCCAACGTGTTGGGGAGAGCATCTAAATTCGAAAAAAAAAGACTGCCAACAAAAATAGATTTTCCATAGAGGACAGCATGTAGGCTAAAGCAAGAGTATATACAGTGTGTCCCAAATAAGGATCGAATGGCATTAGGATGATGTAACGAGTTATAGATACTGGATCGGGTGCATTAGTTGAGCATTTTACTGGTCTTTTTGATCGACTTCCCAAACGGAGGATGTATACGATGCGAATGTTTGCTGTTTTGTTCGTAAGCGACGATTCGTAAGAGGAATCACAAAGAGGCCAGAATCTATCTAGCAGGTGATAGCCAGGCCGCCATCAAAGCAGTGGCAAGTGTTCCTAAAAAATCAAAACTAAAGGAATGCCATGAAGGTCATGTGAAACTGGCAAAAGGTAACAAAGTTTGCCTCAGATGGATACCGGGCACAAGAAAATTTATGGCAAAGAAAAAGCTGACTCTCTGGCTAGAAAAGGCTCAGAAAGGCTTCCAGCAGTAGTATTCGAATATAAGTATGGGCAAGGATCAAGTCTAGTGAAATGATTTGAAGCAGTTCAATTTCGTCGTCTTTGGATGCTTTTTAATTACCTACATGCCTAATAAAAACTATTTCTTTTAACTCTTGCTTCTTTAAATTAACGCAATTAATATTTTGTATTATTTTGAGTTGCAAAACGTTGAGTATTGTTGAATACTTCGAAATCCAAATTCTATCTCAACCACACCTTGGACACACTGTATTGGGTAGAATAAAAGTGTTTTTTTTTCTTCTGCTGGTCGAATATTGTTTTGAAATTTATGAACTCCGATGTATGGTAGTAGACTAGAGGGTCGAGAATCGAGAAAACACCGTAAACGCTTTTGTTCCACATGAAACAATAAATGAAGTCCAGAATGGATACAAAATGCTGGTCTGGTCCCACAGGAAGGTGCAAAACTTTGTTTGGCTTACGCTCTGGTACTTTATGTGCCCTTATAAGTTTTAATGGCGTGAAGAAGAGACCGTTTGTGATATGTGAGAGGAAATAAGTTTGTCTACGAGCATCTAAATCAAAAGTAATCTTATATGAAGAAGAAATAACTTTAATTCACATAACTTGATACATGGCTGAAAACTTATATCATTATGAGCAGAGTGAGTTCTACCACCTGAATGACTATAATTCACATAATATCGAAAAGCTAGTCAGTCATGAGATTTTACATGTACATGGGTCTAGATTTATTATCAGAAGTATTTAAACGTACTAGACATATTGACTGAGTTTGGTTTGGTTTAGTTAGGTTTGGATAGGTTAGGTTACGTTAGGTTAGGCTAGGTTAGGTTAGGTTAGATTAGGTTAGTTTAGGTTAGGTTAGGTTAGATTAAGTTAGGTTAGGTTAGGTTAGGTTAAGTAAGGTTAGATTAGGTTAGGTTAGGTTAGGTTAGGTTATGTTAGGTTAGGTTTGATCAGGTTAGGTTAGGTTAGGTTGGGTTAGATCTAGTTCGGTTTGGTTAGGTTTGGTAATATTGGGTAAAGTTTGATTAGTTTCGGTTCCGTCTAGTTAGGTTTGATTGAGTTATTTGGATTTTAATGTAAAAGGAATATTTGAAAGGTGTAAATCGGATTTACGAGGGTAGAAACTGTGAGATAGGTGTAATGCAGATTCTGATATAATTGTAGTGTGGAAACAGTGGATTTTTCTGAGAATTCTAACGACCTTACAAAATTCGACAATAATTTTTGAAAATATAGAGCATCTAAGATTAGTACCTGGGATTCTGATAAAGTTCTATTTCCATATACAAGACCATTAATGTATTTCTATAAAACGTTTTACTTCCTTCGCAGCTCCCCATATAGACATACGTCAATCTATTTTTTCCTATAAAATTCACTCTCGAGTTAATAAATATCATCGAATACTTCTTCACCTTCACCTCCTTCGATCAGCCTTTTACAAAAGCGATAACACTTATCAGCTGTGAGGGGACACAACTCTACTCTACTCTAAGCGTGAGTAATTAATGCTATGTTATCATCAAAGGAAGCCGCCCAATATATGTGTGGACGGGGTTAGTTCGTTCGTTCGAAGCAAAAGCCACTAGTTATTCGTCTCTAGCCCTATCTCCTTCGCCCGGTGTCACCCTCTCCTTATCCTGAAATATATGGCGGCCATACCACACTTGGAGGAGTGGGGGGGTCTTTAGAGGAGTTTTGTGCCCTCGACCGGATTCACAAAATTAATTTGAACATCTGTCTTGGTGTGTCTCTCTGTAAGTGAGCGTCTCGCTCTCTTGAAACGTGTTTTAGGGTTCGTGGAGCTGGCGAATTGCGATGGCCGCTGCTGCCAAAACTAGTAACGAAGATAAGTACCTACCTAATTGTATAAAGGTCGATGACAAAATTACCACCACAACGGTACATGGCATTTGTCATTTTGATGGAGGTAGTTGGGCAATGATGACTTTAACAAGATTACAAGATTATTCATTAACACAGCTGTGTATATGTCATGGTATTTTAGGTAAATTTCTTGTAGATCTGTACCTAATTTGCCAAATAATATCAGCCCATTCATTTACTATAGAATTAATTTAAACTAGACATAACATCTAATTGACAATAATCAGCCATTTAATGATAATTTCTAAACCTCGAAACGAAAGGATGGGAATGTAACTTTCATGTATATTTGAATACTTTAAAGGTAAGGAAGTCGCATATGCTCGTAAACGAGTACGGAACTTAAAACAGAAGAGTTATTAGAAATTAAAATAAACGTAAACATTGGAGAAATCTCATCAATGAGTCCGGCCCCCGTGAAGTTGTGCACAATACGCCGTTTACAAAGTTTGATAATTTCGAGTTGTTCCGGAGATATCCGGAAAAAAATGAATTTTCGGAAAATTATTGAATTTTTTTCTTGGCTCTATTTATTAATGAATTTCGAAATAAATAGCACCTTTCCACTTTTTCACTCTTTCCAATGGTGTTAATAGTTTTGTAACATGACGTTTCGTCTATGTGAAAGTATCACGAACTTTTTTTTTCTTACGGGAGCCATATTGGCATTCCAAAAATTTGAGTAGCCCTTTTTATTACCTTTTTGACGGATATCTCCGGAACTACTCGAAATTTTCAATTTTTTCAAACGGCGTATTGTTGAGTACATAAATTCGCAACTTTGCCCCAAATTAATCTTCCTATTCCCTATAGTTTCCGAGATCCCAATGGTAAGAGTCGAATTTCAAACAGCCTGTACAATTGTTACCTAATTCGTTTATAAGTAATTAAGATAGGTATATGTTAACTATCCTTATTATTTGAGTCAGCACTTATCCTCTCAGAATTGAGTTATTTCTTACATATGATAAACGCATGTTCCATTTTATCTCACCATAATTGCCCATTATTTTTTGAAAACTTCTAGATTTTCTCGTTTTTTATGCTGCTCAATACTCGACTTCTCGCAGCATGAGCCTGAAAAGATTAATTTGAATCTATTCGACACATAGAAATAAAAAGAACAAAAATTAGTTAAATTTTCATGTAATTGACATAATTTCGGTTCCTTCACAGTTGATAAAATACATTTGTAATCAAACAAACTTCTTTCTACAGATTATTTCGCGTTCTTGCTTTCATTTAAAGTAAAAACTGAAGATCGTTTAAGATTCCATCAACTTTTTTCTATCTTTCTTGAATCTAAACTGCAAAGTATACCCTATATGCATTAACTATATCGTTGCACTTCAGTATACCTTACGATATCCATCTTAGTGCCAAAACGTTCGTGTAGTTCTCTTGCTAGTAGAATAATTTATACTTTCAAAGTGCTGCCTGCTTGCTATATGTCCCGGACAGATGTTAGATATCACTAGAGTAAGTAGTCGAGTGTGGAAAGCTAGCTGATCTTTTTATATTTTCCGGAATGAAGCTTTAGGTTTAAAGTCACTTGCAGCAGCATCGTAGCAGCTTATATACCTACTGATAAAGTTAAAGTGGCAAATATATTTTCCAGGATGCTCCGAATGCTCTTCCGGTTACAAATGGAAATACAATAATCTCGAGAGTTCGCTAGATATTTTTATTCCCACTTTACGGGAGAAAGTGAACTAGCAGAAATCGTCACGCTCTACGAGCCCTTGATGCGGCTCTGTCAACTTCAAATATTCTAATTTTTTTTGGTATGCAAGATATTGAAGCTATCATTAAATGGGTGATTATTATCATTGAGTTGTAGCCCATAGTTTGAATTCGTTTTATAGTACCTATATAAGCTCCTGTCTTCAGTGAAACTGGTTTGAACATTTCTGCCAGTTTGAACTTGGAAACTTTGGAGCAATCACCACAAATTTATTGTTCTCAATAACATAATAATATCTGGATGACCGAGTCTTGTCCGGGATGAGTTTGAGTTACTAAGAATTTTTAATCCTCGTTGAGAAATGTTGCATATTTCTAATTAAAATGTATTTCTCTCGGTAGATCAGTAAATATTGTCTTTATCCTTCACATAGCTCTGAAGTTATAGATACAAGAAATCAGCTGTATCACAAATCGACTTCTCGAACCGAAATTTTATTGCAATCTGCGGAGCTATTCCCGAAATATGGACCTTGAGGGTCCCATCCATTAAAAATGCAAATGACGCCAATCGATTTCTCGGCTCTTGAGACCGCTTTTTGCAAATAAGTTTTCTAAAATCAAAAATTCAATTCAGAGCAACCATATTTCCTAAAATTGTCAAATCAACCTTGAATAAGGGAATGATTCCAATTTAAATAATTACAAAAAACCGTACTTCAAAGTCTCTCATACTTTTCATGTTATTGGCATCTTTCTGGGATGCTGCAATTGTCATTTTTTTCAGAAAACTGAAAATATCTTGGAAACCTTCAGGCTTATGCCCAACAAATACTTAACAAACTGACCTTCATTTTTCAAAAGAAATTCAAAAATGTAAAAAATGCAAGATGTTCCATTTAAAATAACGATGTGATGGTCAGTTCTCGGTATAACTGGAAGTTGGCCATCTTTAAAAATATTTTTAAATTATAGTCGATTTAACCACATATCACTTTTGTAAAAACAATTTTGCTCTATCTCTAATAGATCAGCCAAGATCCACCAAAGACCGCCAGCTGCCCCACCCTGTATATATAAGTCGTTTAATATATTTACGTGCATTAACAAAAAAAGCATGCAGTAAGTGTTCTGTGTTCAAATCAGATGGAAACAGAGGTTATGTACAAGTTACAAAGATTTAGCTTAATTAAGATGAGTTTATAAATTATCTATATAAAATAAAATAAGAAACAAATTAAAATTAAATTAAGAATTAGGGCAAAAAAGATTGGTTTATACAGATGACTAGAATAAATTAAGAAATAAGAATGAAATAAAATATTCACAGATTTTTTGACAAAACCTTTTGTGTTGTGTGCAAGTTAAGTGTTCTCTGGTGTTCGGTATGCGCATCATTATCAATTTCCAAACAAAATAAAATAACATAAGAGATAAATATGTAAGTTGGCCATCTCTAGTTCTTATTCTTATTACTTAATTTAGTTTATAGTCTATAAATTAGCATGTTCAACTTTCATATTTTATCTTAATTTGTTTCTTATTTTATTTTATTTACTGTATAAACTTAATAGGTTAACATTTCCATCAAACTTGATTCCGAAAACAAAATAATCTGGCTTGCTTTGTCAAACATTTCATTTGATTTACTATTGCAAAGTTCCCGATAATCAATATTATATAATATAATACCTAAAATTAAATTAAATTTTACACCTGAATACCCCAAAGGGGCTGCATGAACACACTGTAATGATAATATAATATATAACATGGTTGTATGGCCCACCAGTAGTATACCTAGCAACATGTTCTCGATTATCTTGCCTATATTTCTGCATGATTGGACATATCCCACGGAACGTGTTATTGCTCAGTTGAATAAACACACCAAGAGATAACGATATAACTATCTCCACAGAACACTAATATGTTGTATTCAACCGGAAATAGAGGCTAAGATTGCAGCACACTACACCTTTGTGTGTATAGAGATATTTGGAGATGGACATTTTGGAAAATATATATGATAACATTATTAACAAAATAGATTTTCTCATTTACGATTAGAACATGTTTGAAAAACTTCTGAATTAAAATCAGTATTTCAGGTTTTCTTAAACAAATACTTAATAACGTTAAAAATGAATTTATTATTTACCTATGGACCGCACTGTATAAATTAATTCTTGTCAGTTCATTAACTCAGTTAATTTGAACAAAACTTTTTCAATTCCCAACTCAACAACACAGCAGTATAGACATCAGTTTTTATTCAATCTAATCCATAACAGACTTTTCTATCAATTCACTCGTCCCTTTCAATTTATATAAAACGAGTTGTTCAAGCCAAAAAAAAGCGACTAACTGTATCTTGACATTCAAATAAGTACCTCCTAGTGATTCGATTGCTTAGTTCATTACAAAAACAACATTCTTCAGGAATGCTCTTGTCATACTTGCTGAAATGAAAAAACTTTTCATTACCATGAATATTACTTTAAAATGGTTTTCCCGAAAACTTCATAGTCGTTGTTGCTTTGTGTACAATTTCAACCTGGACAATATAAATGTCTGCCTGTATCTTTCTAAAATGACAATCCCCATACACTCAATTCTGAAGTTCAAATTATGTTACAAAGTGGAGAATCTCTCGGTTTTCAAATAAAACAAAAAAGAACAGAAAGTGGAGAAGCGAAACCATCATAATTCATTTCACTCGCCATTCCAACAATTTCCTTTATTAATATCGGTTAAAATGTAGTTGGCAGAAATAATAAAGTTAACACTCCTCCGTAGCTTTATTTTTGAGGTGAAACTTCTTAATTAGGTAATCACAGAAAGAGTGAGAAAGAGATAGAGACTCTATGATTTTGTGTTTTAATAGCGAATTTGAAGAGTCCCTACTCTGCTGCTGGATTTTCTTTTGCAACTATTTAATAGAGTCATCAGAAAATTTCATTAGTTTGTTTGTTTTTTTCTATACAGCAAGTTTAAATGAGTTCTTGGTAGTAGTTTCGTATTACCAAAACAGTTGAGCAGAGATAAAGTCAGTAAGTGAAATATGAGGTTAGGTTTATTTAAATAAGAATACTTTGGTAATTTTTTTTATTGGTTCATCAATAATACTGACACCGTTTAAATAATGTACTCATCTTTGATACTTGTCATGTTTGAAAGGTTAGGTTTCATATTTCGTTTTGATTTCATCCGTTATTACGAGGATTATCACTATAGAATTTTTTAATATCATCATTTTTGCATATGTCAAATATTTTTAACGATTAATGGGACAGGTGATTCTAATTCATTTCTAATTCAATGACATATGACAACATTTTTCAAATGTCCGCTATAGTATAATTATTAAGAATAATCGCTTGAATATAATTGAAAATTGTATATGTATATACAATATATTATGATAAATAACACAAAAACATTTATAAACATCACGATAATGAATGCGATCATGCCAAATGCCAAACTATTTCAAGAGATATCTTAACCCGGACCTCGGAATATTTCAAGGGATACACACTTTTATTGCTTATCTATTTTTCGAACAACAGGTAATAATGAGGATCGTCGGCTAATATGGATTTACTTACTACCTTTTTAGATTTCTGGTTCTACTGGTACCTCAAGTAAAACGAAATGAAATCACTAAAGTCATAGAGGACAATATCTCAAGTGGCACTCAAAAAATTTGAAGTGGATGCAATGCTCCATCATTTTACGACGTAGAAAAACAAGAGAACATTTTATTTGTTGTTGGGAAATTATAAATGTCGTTACTTACCTTGATGATGTAAAGTATGATTAGCCCTTCTCTAGAATTTGTTAGATATATCTGAAAGAGAAAAATGAAATGAATTAAAATTGATAAAGAGATTTAAATTGTAAAATTATGTGATTTAATTAAATCAATTTTCTAGTGAGCTGATTAATATTTGATTCACCAGAAATTTATCAAATCAATAATTGCTTTTGAACTGTGTATAAACTTATAACGGAAATGTTGGATTATCAGTTATTATTTCCATTCAAAATACAACTGAAACATACAATAGAAGGATAATTCAAAGATGAAACCTGAAAATAGTCGGCTTACAGATAATTAGTAACATTTTTTATTTTTTCAAAATTTATATCCGGAAATGCGTTCTAACAAATATACTTTTTAATACAGGGTGATTCATTGGGAAATGAGCATACAATATGGGTAGATGGAGGACACCGTGGTGCTTCTAAATAACCTATATTTATTTTTTATAAGCAAGTGATTTATTAAATTTCCGCATTTTTCAATTAACGATAACTTATGAACCACCCTATACATTTTTGGAATATTTGGTTCGTTTATTTTTTGCTCACAGTGGTGTCGATTAACTTAATAACAAATGTCTAAAAAAAGAATTAGGTTTCGAGTCGAAAAAACACGTTGTATATCAATATTTTGAAGTTCTATTTATAAATTTGGAAAGAGCAGACATAATAAGTTAGTAAGGTTAGGTTAGGTTACGTTAGGTTATATATATATATATATATATATATATATATATATATATATATATATATAATTCGAAGTAATGTCACAATACTCTTGAGTATCAATATAAAAGTTATGAATCTCAAGAATAGTTTTTTTTCATTAGTGCATTGATTTAGGAGTTAATGAGCCTTTTATATAGTCCGCTTATGTTCGAAGGAAGTAGGATCCATGAATAGAATCTCCATTGGTTAATTATCACTTTTTCTATCCCTTCTTTATGCTCTAGGCTTCTAGAGTTTACAAAAGTACCTAGAAAACATCGCTTTGTCAAATAGTTATCAACACATTGACAAACAAGTTGGAACATTGCATTGTTAATGCAGTTTGAAGGTTGGGTTGAATTTATTTGTTGTTGTTGTTGTTTGTTTTTTGTATTAAAGCATTGTTGGCTAGTGAATGAAACGAGATTAACATAATATATTTTGTTTTCCGGTTGCGGAGAGTGTTATTTAATAGGATGAATACATTTCTATGGTCAAAGGCAGCGAAGCGAAGGTATTAATGAGTTGGAATTCCCTTTCAATTTAGCTGCATTATAACAACAAATTCCAGACTTTATTTTATATTTAATTAAGTATGACATCTGATAGTCAACGAGACTGAGATTTAACTGGAGCAACTGGTTACCCATTGGCTAAAAATAATAATTTTTCTAGATAATGTTGTTGTCTAAAAAAGATAAGGTAGGTACCCAAGGTATTTTCTGAGGTAAATCAACTTATTTATTAGCGGATGACATCAAAAAATATTAGCTAGTCTCCCAGCTGGGGTCATTTGCAAATGGCAGATGATGCTGAACATCATATTATTGTAATTCTTCTTAATTATAACAATAATTTATATTTTAGCTGACAGCTATTTGGTACTTATGAATTATTTTTTGTACTAGATAATAAAATGCACCATTAAATAGCACAATAACGATGATTATATAAAGTGAACAGTTGTATTTCGTTTTAGCTGGAATATTATGCGAAGCACTAAATTGATTGGACTTTGCAATCCAGTATAAATTCAACCATATAATTAAGTTAGAATTAAGATATGATGTAGTCAGGATAGCCCTAAACAAATTAAGCTAGCAGAGCAAACTAGATTTTTAACATAAACTATGTGCGTTTATAACAATTCACCTTGCAGAACTCTCCAATGCACGTCAAGCTATTTTCAAATGTATTTAATAGTCTAACTGATGAATTAAAATTCAAATAATCGTATACTTCTCATAATTATTTCAAATCTCAGTTCTATTTATTGAACTTTTACATATGGAGGAACTTGAATCTTGAATTGCAATTAGTCGATTCCCAACTTTGCTTCCATCCACTTTGTATAAATTTAAACAATACAGTCAGTAATCGATCATCGCCACTCATCTCTTAACTGCTTTTGTTATTCAATTTCAGATCAAATGTGTTAACAAAAATTTGGATAATTTATCATTATGTTGACACATTGATGTCAACGCGACATCTCCCCAGACATATACCTAGAGCGTTCACGAAATTACATAATTGATTGATATTGACTACGAAATCGGGTCGGGAAGACGAAAATAAATAAAAAAATACAGACAATAAGATTAGAAGTGTGCCCATAGTTGTTTTTGACTAAGTTAAAAGAAAGAGTAGGTATATTATTCGATTGTATGTTTGCTTTTGATTTAATGCATGTTCGCGTGTTTTCTATAGTGAGCTGGTTCCGATTTTGATAATTTTCCTTTCATTTGGAAGAGGACTTTGCGAGTTGGTTCTTGGTTGAAGGATGATTTTGAAAAATATGTAAATCATGATAAATATTTTCCATTTTTTTCTTAAACTAGACTTTTAAGACTAATAGACATTATTTAATAAAAAACCCAAACATATTCAAGTTTCTAATGTCTGAGTAAAAAATCACTCTAGATCGAAGTTTCTTAAACATCTGTTTTCGAATCGTTTTTACTCAAAATTATTTCAAAAGTAAGTGGAACTTTGGCACTCCTAGTGATTTGTCTAACCTGAAAAAAAACTTCATTGTTCAGATTTAAGCATTAAAAGATTTCTCTTCAACTTTACATGCCAGTTTTACTTTACTTGGAAGATGGTGAAAATATTTATTAACATATCCAAGTGATATCTTTATAGAATGAAAATAATCTTAATTACTCTTAAACTCTCAAGTTGGTCACACTTCATATTCAATAACGACTTTTTTAATGAAATGTTCGAGTCGAATATTATCATCTCCTAGACTAAGATTATTAATAAGTTCTTTGTTTTTTTCTTTATTATCACGAACTGGTAATTTCTGCAATGAAATTAAAAAGAAGAATATTTTTGCATCAAGAATGAAGATATATTTCTATATAGATATGCACCTATAATTACAATAATGACCCATCAACACTGTATGTAATATTACCAACATAATAATATTCAACTGGCAAACTTATTTATCATCAAGGAAGTATCTTATATAATTAAAAAGTCATAAAACAAAACACACAGTGAGTGATTTCTATCTATCATTCACAATTTACAATCTGTGAGAGGATCGTTAAGTTTAAATTTATAGATTGATGGTAACTAACCATATAGATGGCCCTGACACTTTTTCATTACCTTTATGTACACGTGGATGGGAGTTGTAATATAAAAAAAAAATGATTAACCATCATGAGTCACTCCGTGTTGGGTTGCATAAAGTATGATAGTCTTCAGTATTATAAGACATATATATATATATATATATATATATATATATATATATATATATATATATATATATATATATAAATAAAAAGATGTTCTTGGGGATGCAGTCATATAATCAATAAAATTTTTTGATTAGAGCCGAGCTTTCGAAAATGTTTATTCTCTTCTTCAGGGCAAAAATCGTGAATTTAGAATAAATTAGCCAAAAACTGGAAAGATTTCTTAGCCATCAATTACAAATGTCATTATTTATATTTTTATTTTTAATTGATATATATATATAAAACCAGCCAGGAATACAAAATCAATATATATATATATATATATATATATATATATATATATATATATATATATATATATATATATATATATATATATATATATTATAAAACCAGCCAGGAATACAAAATCAATATATATATATATATATATATATATATATATATATATATATATATATATATATATATATATATATATATTCCATATATTTCCAGAATGTTCGTCATTTATTTATAGGACATCGTTTTGAGTTGATGTATCAATTGCTCAATAAAGTGACTAGTGATATTTTAATAGTAAACAATTTGTTTATCATAGGCTTTCCCCTCCAAAAAAAAAACAACAACTGCTCTGTTCAGGTTTCAAATGTGTATCCAAATTTATCTAACAAAATTTAATGAAAAAGCTCTAGTATCGCCAAATCTATTATGTAGGTAGGTACTTTATTCCCATCTGTCAGCCAATTTTTGGCAGCTATAGCAAGCGCAACGATGAGGTAGCTAGTTTTTATGGATAAAAAAATAATACAGCAGGCAATTCTATTTTTGAATGGCGGCGAACAATTTCCGTGTGTGGGTCCCGCGTAGCCCCTCCATTCGTTGGCCAAACCACACTCACACACACACATATCGAGCGAGCAATAATTAATATTGAATACAATATGACAGCAGATACTACATCCAGCTAGTATATATATATATACACTGTTGATAACGTCCGAAAACTCGTTGAAAATTTATGAGGAAAAACTGCCGGAGCGGTGACATCCTGGCTTAGGTTCACGCGTAGAACAAGAGCTGATTGCAAAAATCCGTCTCTGATCAAGTAACAGGATGGAAATTTCTCCATGTTTTTTTATAATGTTCAGCAACCATACTAATAAAGTAGCAGCCTAAAATTACTTCTAAAACATATAGTATTCTCTGAGTACAAAATAAATATATTTGGATGCTCTGTTAAATCTTGGCGCCTACTTTTTTTCTAAATATTTTTTTTAATCCACAAAACTAACAAAATTAAAGGTTGAACATTTTTATATTGGAAAAATAATGGGTGCCATGTATCTGTCAAACAGAAAACTTTTAATTACACGAAGTTTCTTAATCAGTGCTCCCAAAACATAACCTTGCGGAACACCGATTAAGATAGTTTGAACAATAAAAAAAATTATAATAAGCCCTACAAACCACTACCGAGATGATCTAAAATCTGCAACCTTAACAACATCCAAAAATACGTACAAATAAAATACAAATACCTAAACAGAAATTTTATAAGTAATATAAGTTTGGGTCGATATAAACTATTTTTTTTTACCAATATTCAATTTAGTTCATTTACTGCAAGCGATTTATGACTTGAACATCAGATGCTTCAACAGTAGAATACAATAATTTATTAATGCTTCCAAAATATATTTTTGATTGATATTCAACAATCGTTTCTCACTAAAAAGGTTGTTTTGTTTATTAAACGTAAAAATTTTGATATATTTTATATTCTGGCTAAAAGTCCTAATGCTTTTGAATGAGATGAACCCCAACAAATAATCCCTTAAAATAGGACGCTACAGAACAAAGCATGGTATTATTTTAATAAATCAGTTCCGTCTAGAATATATTTCATTTTATAGAAAATAAAAAGAAGATATCTTACTTTTTTCACAATACAAAAAATACTTTTCTTTCAATTCCAATTTTCATCCAATATAACGCAAGGTATTAAACTTCATTTAGTCTTTCTATTTTATCTCATTTACAATTTGAATTATTATAACAAACAGGAAGCTTCTGCGCGTATAGAGACACATTTACAACACTGGCTTTTGACATATATAAAGTCACTCTGTGATAATTAAACCATTTACTTATAATTTTAAGGAATGTTTAGCATTGGTTGTAACTTCATCACCACTGCACACAATGACTGTGTCATCCGCAAATGAAACAATAACACCCGGTATATTAAGTTACAACAATCCATTAATATAGGCATTAAATAATAATGGACCCAACATTGAACCTTGAGGGACTCCACAAGTGACTACGCTGTAAGAACTTTCACTTAATGACAACACACTGAAATCTATTTGAAAGATCGTTCCGCATCAAATCATTAACGATCCCTCTTATACCAAGATCACTCAATATAATCAACAGAAGTTCATGTACTACCGTGTCAAAAAAGCCTTCGCTAGATCCAGAAATTCAGCTATTACCGATCTGCTAACTTCAAGTTGATTACACATGAAATTATTGACATAATTTGAAGCATCATTACTTGATTACATTTTTCTGTATCCGAGTAGCCTCTCATTTATCATTCCCTCTCCTTCTAGAAAATCATTAAGTCTTTATTATATCTAAAAATTTTCATCCTGTTCTTTGGAATTAGTCTAGATTCCACGGTGTAGTGCAGACTTGCAATATTTAGGATATTCGATTGGATGTTCGAACATCTAACAGGATGGCAATCTTATAAATTGGTTATGAACGTGCATTGTGTTTTTTCTTGAGTAAAACATAATGTATTTTTATTTGTAGCCTCTAAAAGGTTACATTGGAAGCTTGTGGAATCCAAACTGTCCATTGTAGTCCACAGGCATATTGTCAATTTATAAAGACAGATTTCCATTATTTTCATTAGTGATACAATCTACCTCTAACGCTGGCATTCTTTTATAGTGCCTTTCTGTCTATTTGTCTGCTAAGATATCTTGGCAACGGATTTTATTGCTTTCTTTCCTTTGTTTTCTAGGATACTGGCATAAGATGGGTACCATACTTACAAAAATAACTCACAATAGCCGAAAAATGTTCCTTGCAGAATAATGTTTCTGCAAAAACGTCTTAAGTATTCTTCTAGATGCCCTTGACGATCTTCTCGAAGCTCGTCTCTGAGAAAAAGCTGAGTATTAAAACAAAATGCTACCATTCCTCGTTGGAAATTTCCTTATCTTAGATGATTTATTTTTTCCTGCTTAAATCAAATAGAGTAAAAAAATCTTAATCCATACAATTCATTTTTGATTATTAAAAAATATTTTAAAATGACATAAAACTACATCAAGTGACACAATTGAACTTAACTATATTTATTTTACAATGTTTCATTTTACAGTACAAACGGATATGGAATCGAAATCTTCCATCAAAAAACACTTGTATATCTATATAAATTATTGCATCGATCTTTCAACTGAATGCAATGATACATTCAATCAAACTACAAAAGAAAGGAAAGGCCATTTGCGAAGCCATTCCAATTCCATATCTATGAAATATAAATTTCCAAATGCATTCGAACTCGTGCTAGACAAGAAATAGATATAAATACCTACCTACGTTTCAACTCAGAAGCATTCATGAAAAATGTTCGTATCTTCGACATGCATTTTTCAAACTGTCGAATGAAAGTTAATAGATGAGTAGATGACATTTTGACCAATGCCTTGTGTGAGCACTGGAGGAAAAGACAACGAGGAAAGAAAATGATCTTTCACGGTTCCATTTTATTCACATCTCCTCGCAGTAAGGCAATTTTCGTGGAAGCTATTAAATGTGACATCGAAATGGAGAAGAAAGGATATTCGATCACTCAGTCTATTGAGAAACATTAAATGGAAACAGCTCAAATAATGTAACTATTAAGTGTGATAGGTTTTGTTTCTCATTGTTTTGTACAAAAGACGTTACCAAATTTAAGAAAATGATGCAGTAACCACAAAAAGCATTTTTCACCACACGGAAGTAGAATCCGATGTCTTCTCAAAGCAATCTCATTTGAATTTAAATAACAATAAGTACTTTCTGACCGAAAACTAGGAAGAGAAAAAATATTTCAACGTTTATTTAGTTACAGTGGAATATTTTTTGAGGCTGTTTCATTCTGATAAGCACAATGAAGAGATATCAATAAAAAAAACGTTCTCAAATAATCTGCATTACTACGCAGATTATAGGAATCGCATCGATCAATTCAATGTTGCAGCTTTCACGTCAATATCAATATAACATCTCTGAATACATGAACAGATCTACATTCAAGCATAATATATATATTTCCATTACACCAACGAAATATAATCATCCTCTAAAATATACTATATTAAATTACAATGTGGTCGATATTATCATTACCATCGTCGAATTCCTACGCTCATATTATACTCATTGAGGCGCAGGCGATTTAAATCAGTGCAATTTATTGCTCACGAATGCGTTCATTTAAATTATTATTCAAAGTTAAATGTTCCAAGTCATATTATGTGTGATATTTCCTTGCAACACTTGGATTGATACAGTATGACCAATAAAAAGGAACTTGTTATTGATTCTTTTTCAGTGATTCAACAAATTATGAGATATTTAAGCCATGTACAATATTCATTCATCACATTCACGAAAGCAATCGTCTAGACTTCCAGTCAATCTAAAAGAAACTCCTGGTGCAACAACTCTCCAAGACAAAACATTTTAAAAATGACATATGAAACCATTGATTTACTAGATAGAAAAATTAGAACGCCTTGCAATTGGTGCACGTGTACTATGCGGAATAAGCATATAGAGAAAACTGAAGCAAAACATACAAATGAATTACCTTTGATGCAGTCAGTCAGTTAGAAATTTCACGCGAAAATTGTATAAGATTTGTCCTGAGAGAGCGTTTTATTGTCTACCTGGAACAACAATGTTTGCAAGCACAGGGGCATGTCTTCTCCAGAAACATTCCCCTTACCGTCAATTACTTTACTTGAAAGCTTGCGAAAATACTCGGGCTCCTGAGACGTACCTTAAAGACGGCAGTAATTCAAAATAAATTATTATGTTAAATTTGCCCCCCACCCAGAAGAAAAGAGTTAAATATTCGTAGGAACAGAAAGATAAGGCATTTCTATAGTTTTTTTTATTCGATTCAGTTTTGTTCATTACAATGTGATTGCTAAAAACATTTATGGGTATTCGCGAGAAACCGTATTGAAACCGGCCCCAAATGATTTGTCCTTCAATTATGTGATATCAATTACCAGCAAAACAAAAATCCCCTCTACTCTATGGAGAGTATGTTTGTTGGAAAAAGTAAGATAGATTTATTAATTTCTTAGTAATCTTCATTCCAATGAAAAAAGTCTACAAAACTAGCGAGCATAAAAACATAAAAAAAAGAAATTAAAAAGCTCACACCCGACAATATTTACTCTTTGATTCAATTCTAGTAGCGCAGATTTGTCAACACTCTCAACGGCAAAATTAATTTGAAATTCCTGCCATCAGGCATCACAGGAATTTTTCAATATAACTTTTGGACTTTGTTTATCATGATGATGATGATGATGAGTGAGAAATTGTGGCCAGTACTAATTAATATTTCCACGTTGATCCTTTTCTGAATAGAAATTTTGGAATTTCGTGAATGGAAATGTCTGCTATTTTGTTTGATTCACATGATAGACCTAAGTTTGTATTTCTAGTAGTAATAAAAACAACTGTAACATATTTTTCAGATAGAAAATACTTTTAAATTATCATCTAACCTCGTTATGTAAGGCTGACTAGATATTCCTTCCAGGCACCATAAATTTTCATAGCCACCGTTGTGGATTTTTCTTCTTTTCCATTAGGAAAATTGTAAAACGAGCTTCGAATTCCGCAAGGACTTTGATGTTAATTCACGACAGATCTCGTTTTCATGCATACGCTTGAAGATAATATTCCAGCGAACACAAAAAAAATCAAGGTAGATATTATACGAGTCTTATCAGCAACGGTTGAATGCCTTTTACCAGTGCAATTTTGAAATGTTTCATGCTGCTATTTGAATATAAATAAGATAGCTTAATTATGCCTGAAGTGTCCCTTTCAAAGCAGAATAGAATGTCCTTCCAAATGATTCTCGAAAATTTCCCGAACATAAAAATTCATTATAAGAAACTACCGTAACTGTGACTGAATATGTTCAAATGAATAATTTCAACGCAATAAAATTATTAAATCAAAAGTAAAATAAAAAAATTCAAACTAAATATTCCAACTCGAACGCAGATAAATCGACACAGCTGAAGTCGAAAGCATTGATCCACTGGTAAATTCTACCTCCAATTGCACTGAATAATACTAAGAAGTGTTAATAACAAAAATATTTTTTACCAAAAATTGGACCGACATTATCAGTTGGTGCACTGAAAAGAACAATATATTAATTCTATTTGTTCTGATCTTTCGAAGTGGTGCAGTTATAGCTAAATTGAAAACTTTTGGCACCAACTTCACAAGTACCAGCACAAATAGAATTAATATTATTTTGTACGTTTCAGTGCATCAACTGATAACGTCGGTCAAATTTTTTATAGAAAATATTTTTTTCACACTTTGCCTGTATTTGCTATTATTCAGAGATCTAAGAACATCGTCGCGGAAATACGCATATTATAAACTTTACCACTGCTATTAATTCGAAAACCGTAACTCTATAGAAAGAATGTTCAAAATAAATGTCGCTACAAATAATATGGTCATTGATTTTCCGTTCTCAGATTTTCAATTTTCGAAAGAAATTGCCTCTCTCAAATAGCAAAAAAATACATGTTTCAAATTTTAACATCGCCAAAACTGGGATAATCTTTAATTCTGCGATTTCAGATTTTTGATTTTCGAAAAAAAATGTCCCCTTCATCCCATTTAGAAACGGTTTTCGGAGAAAAGGAGATTTCGGTTTTTATGAATATAGGACCATTTCTCAAGTCTCCTCTTTCAAATGAATCAAAAATCATCAAAACCAGAGTTCGTTTACTATATAAAACGCGCGCACGAACAAAAAAAAGAAGACAGTCGAATTGACCTCCTCCTAAACAACGTAGTATCGCAGGAAATAGTTTTCATAATCAAAAATAAATTGCTGAGGCGGTTCTTTTAATAGCTGGTATAATTCGTGATTGTATGTTATTTGCCGCGTTTCATTTTCCTTCACTGCTCCCAGAATCATTCTCATCACCTTTCTGTCAAATGTGTCAAGTTTGCTTGCTAGTTTTTCCGTAAGAATCCAAAACACACATCCAAAGCTTATTATTGGTCTTAGAATCGTTTTGTATATTCTTAACTTTGTGTTACAATGAAAATATTAAGATCCAAATATCTGGGAGAGTGCGAAATATGTTCTGTCGGCTAGCATTATTCGTCTTTGTATTTCGGTGTCTTCCACTCCATCTTCATCAACATGTTTGCTATAGGCGATAGAGTTAGTGCAAAAGCCAACCTTCTCGATAATCCCGGTTCAAATAGTCGGCTGAGTAAAAGTGTTTGGGGTGATGATTACGAAAAAGCAATATGTTATGTAACAATACTAGAAATCCGCAATTACGAAGCTACTGTGTGTTGTGGGAGGCTGATGGCCAGAAAATGACAATACAATTTAATTTATTGAAAAAAGTTATCAGGTATGGAAATTATTTTTGGCATGCAAGGTCCAAATTTGAAAATCCTCTTTTTTGTCGCAGACTCAACAAATCAATCGGTTTCAAAGAAAACGAAGTCTAAAGCACCAGCGCCGAAACCATGTCATGTAAATAATATCCTGCTATCATCTTCATCTAGTGAGACAGTGTCTGGAACAATGATAAAAAACAACGCCCCTTCTACATCGGGTATTGCAGCATGTAAACTCCAAACTAGAATGATTTGTAGATTTAAGGGGTTTTAAGTGCACTGCGACCTTGAGGTCTATTGTGCCCCCCATCAGAGCTGTTCTCGCCATTATGTAGTCTACAGCTCTCCCCCTAATTCCCGGGTTCTAATGAAATTCAGAATCTGGGATGGGTTCAAGAAGGTTCTCTTGTCTAAGGCAATTTTTTGCGTTGGCTATCAATGCCGATCCATTCTGTCACCAGGTGATCCGGAGTTTCCTCCTCCTCTCCACAGAATCTGCACTCGTCATTCTCTGCTAGACCCATTCTCGTTAGGTGCATCCTGAGGCGACATGCCCAGTAAGAAATCCAGTGAGGAGGAGTAGCATATTCTTGTTAAGATCCATGTTGCAGTATTAAAGCTTCCAAGAAACTTTTTGGAATGATCCCACTCAGGGAGATTCCACCAGAGTGTTTTCCTTTCCGTTATTTCCTCATCCTGAAAGTCTCCCTTGTAGATACATTTACCTGTACCAAGGTTCTGGGCCGATGAAAGGAGATTGTGCTCCTTTTCTGGCAAGTGTGTTGGCTAGTCCAAACTAATTCTAAAAAAACTAATTCTACTAAAACTAACGCTACCTATAATACTTCTATGGATAATATCAATTATTTAACGTTAAACTTGACAGACAGGGAAATAATACCCCAGTTCTAGGAATGCATTCGACGAATTTTCAAATCTCTAGTCCGTATTTGACCTGAGAAATCGCTGATCGTTATCGAACCAGTTCCACTCAACCAAAAATAATAAAAACAATTCGAAACAAAAACACTCCTATTAAAATCCAATTTCTCACCAAATCTTCCAAAAAACAAATAACAAAACAAAGTCATCATAGTAAAATTAAAACAATTATACAATTAAAAAAAACATGAACAATGATTGTTTTAATAATTATTAATAACCGTCAATCTGACGGAAGCGTTTTAAGCACAAAGTCCACAAAAAAAAACATCAAGACTATCAACATAAAACTGATGATATTATAATATAATAATATAGACATGGTCATTATCAAATTAGACAACGACGGCTTTGATCAAAACCGTTAACAATTCCACCGCAAGATGAATAATAATAATTCACTAAAGTGACAACAGATTAATGTGGAATAAATAATTTCATAAACCTTCACGTCAACGTATTGATGCGCTGCAGTCCACCTCAATTTTATCAACAATTAATTATTTTATCAATTATTATATTATAATAATCGATAAATAATTCCCAGAAACTATTTTGAAATGATGATTCTAATGTGTCGACTGAAAAAAATGTATCGAGAATGCAAATAAATATTAAATTATCATATCGCTACCATTACTATTTACCGTATTATCTATTATTATAAATAATAATTCAAAACAGAACTAAATTCTATGCTAAATTTTCAAATTTTTATCTTTTCAGACTTGTAGAAATTGTCCCAATTTTCAAATCTAGTCATAAATCAATATGTTTGTTAGAACATTATGCAAAATTACAGAGAATTTTTTTGACCGGCTTCAAAAAAAGGAGAAGGTATAAAATTCGGTTGCAAGATTGCTTTTTTTTAGGGCCCTTTGCCAGTTTTGCATAGTAAACGTACTCCGATTTTGACGACTTTTGTTTAATTTGAAAGACGTGAGTTGAGAAATGGTCCCATGTTGAGAAAAATCAAATCCAAATCTCCTTCCCTCCAAAAACCGCCCCCAAAGGAGGTGGGGGGGCAATTTTTTTCGAAAATTGAAAATCCGAGACGACAGAGTTAATGAAAATTCCATATCCGGAAATGTGTAAATGGGATATTTTTAAAAATAATAATAACAATAATTCTATTTGTGGTGGTACTCTTGAAATTGTGCAATTGTAGTTAGATAGGAGACTTTTGGAACCAAATTTTTCAGTGCACCAACTAAATAAATTGGTTCAATTTTTGGTAAAAAATATTTATTTCACAATTTTCAGTGTAATTTCTTAATCATGAAAACCATTGAATGTTATACCAAAGAAACTAGTACTTATCCTATTACCCAAGTATATTCTTTGCTTGTACTCGTTATTATTTAGAGATATCGAAACATCTCGATGGAAATACACATATTTCAGACTCTACCACAGCTGTAACTCGAGAAAAATATCCAATTTCAATGTTTTTGGAGAGAATAAGATTTAGAAGTTGAGATTTTCTAAATACGGGTCCATTTCTAAAGTCTCCTCTTTCAAATGAATAAAAAATCATCAAAATCCGAGCATCTTTACAATGCAAAATACGCGATAAGTCATACAAAAAAAAAACAAACAAAACTGAATCGTTTAGGTACCTCCACCTTTTTTGAAGTCGGTCGAACACAGTGTTTACCCATAATATCCTTGCCCTCCTTGCCAAATATTCCAGGCATCCAAAGTCAAGGAAGCACCCAAAAGTTTTCTTTTCCTTTTTTCTGCTCGATAAATCTGAATTCCTTTGGGGTGAGGGTGGAATGGAAAACAGGAATGAATATATATATATATATATATATTCCAATATTTACCATATTGGAAGAGAGAAAAAAATCCTTTTTACCCCACTTGCCCTAACGAACTTGTGTGGGTGTGAAAGTTTCCTATTCCTATCCAGCAACCGCATCATACAGAAAATGATTTCTCCTATCCGGATTTTGGAGATTTGGGAGGAGGAAAGAGGGGTGTTGCGCGACGATTTGCGCAAAATATTGACATGCCAAAAGATTGAGTCACAATCGTGGGTTTATCTCCTTCACAAAACTTATTGGACAGTAAAAAGTAGGATATAAGAAAGTAAATTGGATTACATACAGGTATAAAAAAAGGAATTTTGCTTTTAGAGTTTGAGAACGGAAGCGGAAAGGTTGACACGTGTAGGTTTCGCAAAGTGAGCAAAAAAGTATATTTCATAAAAATGTCTGGGAAGTATTTCATCACAAGAGTTTTTAGGAAATAATTGAAAAACATGCACATAAGATAGTGATTATATTTTTTAATCAATTCATATTAATTTTTTTTAAGAAATTTGACTGCTAGATCTTTAACACACGCTAATCAAAATTGGTGGAAATATTTTGAAGTTTTAGGTCAAAATCCTATCGACTTCTATGGACAGATATTTATCATATTGATTTATACAGATTTATTTGCTCTATTAAAATAAATCATAGTTACAAATCAATATAATATTCGAAAAAATTTAAAGCAATTAAAAACTCAAAATTTTTAACAAAGGTAAGTTTGCTTAAATCAACTCATTTTAACCTGTAGAATATGTATTAGCATTTTGCAAAAATCTCTTGATTAGAGATTTTCCATTAGAGATTTTCAACTACCCTTATTTCCCTACCACGCAAGATGAAACTGAGTGTCGATGTAATTTTTCCAGTAGTAAAGTCCCCTTGTTATTGAGCATCTAAACCGAAGTTCTTGATGAAATTCTCTTGATCGTCTTGAATGCAAAATAAATTCGATTCCCAATGAAAGAAAGACTGTAGAGTTCATCTTGTTCCTGAACAGGTCCAGAGAAACATATGTGGATATACAAGCTCTATTGATTTGACACTTTTTTTAGTAAGTCAGTTTATCAAATCCAACCCCATTCAATTTTTTTTATTTCATGCAAAAGTCTCTAATTATCTTCATTTCGAATAAAAAAGCAAAGAATCATCTAATTTTCTCTCATGATAACCCCTAACAGATAGCGCTGAGAAAAAAGAATTCTCAATTATTCTGACCAGTGGAGTGAATTTTATTCAAATTACGTTCCGAATTTTCGGTAATGTCTGTCTGTTGGGCTTTCTACTTCTGTCCTTTTCCCCCTTTTGAATTATAGGTCACTCAACTCTTCACCGTGCTTGGTCATCGCTGGTTTTCCCATTTTATAATTTCCAAGTCTCTTTGAGTGATAATTTTCAATGTTTCGCAAACTCATAATAAACATCATTTTGACGGAATACATTAGCACAGCTCTTGACATGTTACCCCAAATGTGCTTTGATTGTATTATAAACGGGCTTTTTAATGAACAAACAGTTAATAACACTTGAACGAATTCATTCATATTAATAGAGAATAATTGCCTCTAAATAATGAAAGCTATATTAAACGAGTATAGCAAGAATACTTTTTGAGTAAGAGGAGCGATTTGATATGTAGAATATGAAAAAACTTTCATGTATATTCTTAGAACAAAGTTCATAATTCTGTTTTCAATGGAAAAACGAGATGTGAGATGGCCCAATTAAAAATAAGATTTCAAAGGATATGTCAGAAATTAATTTGATGATACGAAATTTCAACTTTCAACATAATTCATATTATATACAGGCCGATTCATTCATAATAATTGGGAATTTTTTTAAAATGGTAAAAGATGAAAATTTAACCCAAATCACCTAAGAATCTAATGGCTCAGAGTTACATGACGTTCAGACATCTCGAAAAATAAAAAACAGAGGCAGTCATAAGGACTACCGACAGAAGTGTTAACTTAAAACAATTAATCAATTCAAATTGTATTAGCAGAGAAGATAGACGTGGTATTAGTGTATATATGTGTATAATAAATGTACACTAACCTCTATACTATGTGCAATACGTCACAAGCATGTCGAGATCATCGGTATCGTGAGCTGGGAAGATTTTACCCATCTGAAAAACACCTAGCGTGTCTATAGAAGTTTTCACTTCAAAAATATACACTAGAAGAATATACTATGGATTTTCAGTATACACACACATTGTGAACGTTGTCACGCCCAGCACCCCTCGACCGTGTTGATTACACAATCCAAAATCTCGTTTTCTGTGTTATCCTGTGTATGTCCTCAACACTGTTCATCTGGTAATGTACGACAGAAATATTGCGTTGCCTCCAAGGCTAGAGAGAATGCTTGGGATTGATTTATCGCCTGGTGCGGGAGATGTGTGTGTGATACGTGACATTTCCTGGAGTAGGTAGTCGCCCTGGGCGGACGCTTGTTCGACTACCTAATCAGGCGGTCGCATAACATGAAGTTATCTTCCTTTTTTTTCATGCGTCGCCATTGTCTGGAGTAAGTGCTGTCACCGAAAGGACTTCTCACGACATGTCTCTCTTCAAGAAGTTAAATTCATATAGTTTCTCTTTAATTTAAACGATTTTTTCAATCTCAGGTCACATTAAATGTAGGATTTATAAATTTTCTTTTGCAAATATCTATTGTAATTTCAAAATCTTAAAAGGTCATTTATTTTTTCTGTTCCCAAATTAGAAAAAGATCTGGAAACAGAGTAAATTACCGGCACCGAATTTATACTGTACCGAGTCTTAGATATAGAGTCGCGGCCATCGTGAGCAGGCATGTGAGATTCGTAATAAGAGGGACATACCGCCATTGGTCCCCGATTCACGCCAAGGCCATATTTATTTCGAGAAATGTCCGGTGAGTTCGAGCTATTGGTGGAATGTTCGTGGTGTAGGAAGATTTTCGTGTTAGCTGCTAGATGGGGAGTGCCTGGGGGCGGGCAGCGACATAGTAGTATTATTATGAAATATGTTGTGATATTTTTAATTTTATTAAATATAGTTGAACAAAACTCGTCACATTTCTTATTCCCCGTTACATAAAGATGTCTAAGTTGGTGCCAAGATTATACTATCTACATACTTATAGCAATACAATCTGATTAATGTTACATTCAATACCTTTAGATGCGTGCTTAAAATACACGGTTCCATCATAAACAGTCTTGTGTATAGTTATTAATAACCGTTTCCGTTTAAAATTTAAACAACATCCCTTTCTTTCAATTCAAACCTTCACAAGCTTTAATTCTTTTGTTAAGCCAGTTGACAACAATTTTTTGTGTCATTTTCGATTAATCCCACTCGTTTATTCAGTCATGAACATGCCTCTAATAATAATAATATTAAAACAAATCATAAAACACCAATTTTCGCATGTGACAACTTGTTGCATACGCTATAATTAATAAAGTTAACACCCATATAAACTTGCAAATCATATTAGATTCATTACTACGATATCAGTGAGCTATCTGCTTCTCCCAAACTCCAATCGAGTTATATTTCTGATTAGCTATATCCGTAATTCTGGATAAGTGACATACATTTGCTCATTTTCATCAAGAGGATTTTGATTAGAAAATTTGATTTACATCTTTAATTATTTGCAATGGAATATAACAGGCATATTCCAGAAAAAATCAAATGATCGTAATGATATCTTGCGGAAATACACATATTTCAGATCTTCCCACTGCTCTAACTCTAAAACGTAGCTAATTTTGAGAAATGCCCGGTTAAAATGTTGCTACATATAATCTCTTCTTTAATTTGGCCGTCCCATATTTTCAATTTTCGACAAAAAAAATGCCCCACCACATAGCGGAGACACATATATTTCAGACTTAATAACTCGGAAACCTATGATTTTTTGAAAAATATTTAATTGAAAAGTTGCCGGATAAGGTCGCTTTTTTTAATTTTGTCGTCTCAAATTCTTGATATTTGAAAAAATTGCCCCCTCCACCCCCTTTGGAGGAAGTTCTTGAAGGGAAGGACATGTTGCAAGTCATTTCTTTTATTTGACTAACTTTCAATAGTCATCTAGTAAATGAAAAAAGAATCAAGTATATAACTCCTCCTTTTGGTTCGTCCTTAAAAAGTGTTTACAAAATAGAAATCACTTGCAAATAAAACATACCATTGGTAAACCCAGTCAGAAGCTAAATGTCGTGGTTTAATTTAATTTACATCAAAGGGCATAAAACTAACAGAAATATTCGAAGATTCGTCCGTTGTGCAGGTGTCAAATTCAAATTTTAACTCCTAAACTCTAAATTGACATTCTACGGGAGCGCTTCTTTTTTGGTGGACCATATGGGATAGCTGACTAGTCCATATAAATACGTAATAAAATATCTACAATCAACTAATGAAACATTTTCTACAATATTAAAACAATGTTCCTTGAACTTAAACTTAGGTATACATTTAAGTTCATATTTATCAAGATAAACGTAACGACTTGTATACGCTGACATGATTACTGCATAAATAGATAATCGGATAAAAATACAACAACGCGCATCAGCTGCAACACTGTAATATATTTAATACATAACATAATAATTGCAGTATATTCCTACAATAATCCCACAAATGGAGGTCAAGCGACACATATAATATTATGGGCTATTATTAAAGTACACTCACTATAAATAAATTCTATATTGGAACCTTTGCCAATAGAGTTTGGCAACAATGCTTTGTGCGTTATCAACCAAATATTTTCAATTTCCATAATATAATTTGTCTCAACATTTAAATCTATACTCCTCAGGTTATTAATCTGAATGGAAATATTTTATAATAAGTTTATGTACTTAGGCCCCAAGTAAAAAAAAGACTTTATCAAATCCATAACATAAATATAATATTCCTGATAAATGGTGTTGAGTTTGGTGTTTACTTGTATTAGAAAATATCCAGCTCTTTAATATATAATATAGTAAACATATCAGAAAATAAAAAATTATTCACACGTCGCCATCTATTTTTCAGATAAATATAACATTGTTATCGTATAAATTAGATTTTATATTCAGTAAGGGGTCAAGGTAGAAATTTCAAAAGCAATAACTTCGCAAAAGAGGGAATGTCGATAGTCGTGAAAAATATGAAATATATTTTCGACCTCAATAGAAATATATGGAATATTATTTTAAAACGTTAATTTCTCCGACCCTTAACAAAAAAATAACGGACCTTAAATCTAAGTAGCTGTTCTGTAAACTGCATCGGATAATTCTGCAGATCAAAAGCATGCGTTAAATTTTCTGTCAGTCGTTAAATTTAGCATATTGAGAAATATGTTTCAAGCTTGCGTATTTTTTAGTCTTAAAGGTTTCTGCGCATTAAAAAAAATAAATATGGTATTAGATTTTGGTTATATATTTTATAAACCAGTAGCAACCAAAATAGTTCCGACTTTTACGTTCAAGTCTTATTACAAATTAATCTAGAAAATATACTTATTACTTTTTGTCACCACCTCAGATTATTCAATTAATGAAACAAGAACCAATAAATAACCTTTTAAAAGAACGAATTCAGACCTCTATGATTCTCAGGGTTCATTATCTATATTTCCCAATTTTGACGACATATTATTTCAACATAACCTTAAAATCAACACAAGACTCGACAAATTTGATACATTTCCATGAAAAAAACAGAATGTTATTTCATTTTTTATCGAGAAAGTTTTTTCAAATAGCGAAAAATGTAAACAAAACTGGCAAGAAAAACAGTTCAATTTCATTTCATTTGATGTTTGAAAAATAGTTATTTGGACACCCGACCCCATAATACTTTTGAACAATCTGGTACCTAATCTAAATATTCTTACGAAAAATTGAACCGACCTTATTGCCTAGTTGTTAATGCTCTGAAAAATACAAAATAATATTAATTCCATTGGTGCTGGTACTTTTGAAGATGGTGCCCACAACAACAAACTACAACGGCACAACTGCTACTGACTGCTCGAAAACCGTAACTATTTTAAAAAAATGTTCATTTTAACGTTGCCAGATATGGTCCCATCCTTAATTCTGTCTTCTCAGATTTTCGTTTTTCAAGAAAAATTGCCCCTTTCACCACTTTTTGGGGGCGTTTTTGGAGGGAAGGAGGTTTCGGATTTGAGTTTTTCTAAATCTCTCAACTCTCCTCTTTCAAATTAAATAAAAATCGTCTAAATAGGACAAGCTTCAATATCCCTGTCATTATAATATAACGCAGTATCTTAAGTTTAATTTTAATTAAATAATATATTCTAATACAAAAAAAAAACAAGTAATCGTGATTTTTTTCCGGATGTTTTGATTAAAACATTACTATAATGTTTTTATGCTACATTATGAAAAGGTCAGTCTAAATTACAATAATTACTTACAGAAAGCTAATCATTGTGTTGACAAAATAGAACAAATCCCACCGACTAACTACTAATATCTACCAATAAGTAAGTAAACATTTTTTTGCTATACTTCAATACAGGCAAATGATATATATAACTTGAATCGTTTAGTAAACAAATCAATTTCCTTATCCAATGATGACAGAAAACAGAATAGTCAATCGAACCGACATTATATGTCTATTAATAAAGTATCACAGAACAATGATTAATTAATTGGAGAAATTCCGACAAGGTGATGGCTCGAGCCAAAATGGAAATGTACTTACTTTCAGTGTAATATTCCAACATATAGTAGTTTTTAATTAAATGTTATTAAATTTATGCAAGGTTTTGCGGAACATAATATTTTAATGGTGAGAAATTTTTATATTGATAAGTGACAATAAACCAACAAAGATATTTTGGTTGATGTCCAAACGAACCCACCGTTTTCACAAACCCAAACTAATAAAAAACTATTTAAAAACAACTTGAATTATTATGATTATTATTTGTTGACTATGTCATCATCACGGTTTTCAGAAATAGACCAAAGAACTATATAGATTTTATATTGTACCTATTAGGATTATATGGAAATATGCAATTCAATCAAACAGTACAAAATATAACCGATAGTAAATAATGAATGATCAAGTATTTAACCAGATAATTCTGGAACATTTTTCCTTCCTATCGTTGCTCCTCGAGCGATCAAACACACTTTGTTCGTAGAGGAGTCAGAAACCATCAAAGACTGTAAGACAAATATTCAAGACAATAACATTTATCGACTTTTTTCTGATTGTTCTACGAAAGAAAATGGTAACAAACTACATTTTTATAATTTATACCTACCTTTCAGTGGGTTATTTAATGAAGCTTTTGTTCATTGTTTTCTTTTCAATCAATATTTTACTCACTCAGTATGTATGCAATTTCTTAGAATATACATTGAATATTTAGAAAAAATAATAAATACAGAAAAAATATTTTATCATTTAGATGGAGAAGGAATGATAAATGAGAGGCAATTCGTATTCAGCAATAGACTAATAATTATTGACAATAGCAGTTCGATGAAAGCTGTATATCTGGATCTAGCGAAGGCTTTTGACACGGTAGTACATGATCTATTGAATATATTGATTTTGGTATAAGAGGGATTGTTAATGATTTGTTGCGGAATTATATCTTAAATAGGTTTCAGGGTGTTGTCATTATTGGTGTTTAGTGACTTCTGGAGTACCTCAAGGTTCAATTTTGAGTCCATTATTATTTAATGCCTATATTGATGGATTATTGCATCTTAATATACCGGGTGTTACTGTATCATTTGCGGATGACACAGTCATTAAGAATAGTGGTAACAGTTGTAATGAACTTATAGTCAATGCAAAGCATTTCTTAAAAATTATAAGAAAATAGTTTAATTATCACAAAGTGACGTTAAATGTGTCAAAATGGAATGTTTTGAATGTGTCTGCATACGCGGATGAGTTCCTTGTTACAAAAGGACTGATATTACATACTGATGTTTGTTATAATAATTTATATTGTAAATGACGATTCGTAAATTTCATAAGCATAATAATATTTCCGTTTGTATGAACACTTTTTATCACACATATAAATGCACACGGTGATAGTTTAATATTTGAAATATTTAATGGACTTGTCCATTACACGCCTACGTTGTATTTTGTTTGGAATAGAGTGTTCATACAATCTACCTAGTTGAATGGTGAGGGAAACGGTGAAAATCAACAAGTTTATATTATAGGAAGTTGATTGGTATTTGTTTTTAGTCAATAATATGTCAATAACCATTTGATTATTACATTATTTATTACAAGTCATAATCAATGACTAATATTGTGAAATATGATTCATTCATGTAAAGTCGGGTTCGCGAATATTAATAATAAATACGCTCTATTGTCAAAAGACAATTGACAAAGCTTAGTTAGTATATAAAAATAAATCCTTTGTTGAATTAAGGTTAGAGACACAAATAATAATAATAGTATAAGATTAGAAGACAGTAATATATTAGACAATATAGTTAGAAAGTAAAGGATAAAGTCATATCTACAAAAAAATATAACATAGAAATAATACAGTTAAAATCTGCAGAGCTATTCAATATATAAAAATCTGAGTGAGTCAGCTAAAAGCTTTCGTTAAAATATTCCTGCAAACTATAGTAGTCTATCAGATAGAAATTGACTGATTTTCTGAATTGGGAGTCATTCAGATTTGCAGATCTAATGTACAGGGGTAGATGATTATATATTTTTGCACTATTGAAAAATATGAAGTTTTTGGTGATAGTTTTGGTTGGCATTGGGAGTTTTAGAGTATGGCTGCTGTTCTGGATATTATACTGGTTAGAAACAGATTCCAAAATAAATATGCAGAAATAGTTAAAATATCATTATTTATGAAGGAGGTTCTCCAAGATTCTCTTGGTTTGAGGTTACATACCTAAATACTTTGAAGCCCTTTTTTGCAGTTTGAGCAATTTTATGAAAAGAGCTGGACTGCATGCTCCTTAAAACGGTATTCCATAACGTAACTGAGAGTCAATAAGCCATTTTGGTTATGCTAAACCACAATTGCTTAAAGATGATTCGTACAGCATAACATCCCGAGAAGATTTTAGCAGTGAGTTGCTTTACATGATCGTGAAATTGTAAACTTTGGTCAATGAAAACTCCTAGAAATTTAGTGTGATGTTTATTCACCAAGGATTTATCTTCTAAAAAATTTAAGCGGGCATTAGAATGTAATTAAGTATGTTTTTGTTAAGTTAAATGATAACCTGTTTGCATCACACCAGTCTTTAACTTTTTTCTAATTGCCTGATAATGAAAGTCAAAAATGAGTATGGTGGTGTCATCTGCAAAGAGGGTGAACTTCCCAGAAATATTATTATTGCTTAAGTCATTCATATATAGTAGGAAAAGGATAGGGCCCAACACAGATCCTTGTGGAACTCCGGAGTTAATTTCCCTAGTTTCTAAAGAGTGTGTTCCGTACGTAGATGCTGTCCGTTTTCTGTAACACTAATTCCAAATATCAAAAGTTTCGTATCCATAACCACATGAGTGAAAAACATAAAAATAAACCGAGCCTCATATATTCTTGATACCCTAGCAAGTGGACCAGTAAATGGTACATAATAAGATATGATCTGTCCCATCACTCAAAAATTTGATTTATTTTTTCATACCCACTGGCCATGGTATAATGTGAATAAAGAACATTTTTACGCTGGTTTGTGCTATTCGCTTCTATTCAAGGTTCCTCCACCTAATAAATTTCGTTATACCGCCCCCGCTCTTCTTTATGCATAATAATTCTATTCTATATGATATTATGCCGTGCTTGGAAAATAATTTTCCCCGTGTCCAAGCCCCTAGTTTTTTTTTTAAATATATATTTATGTACTGTCTTTGCCGTCGTGGAAAAATGCGGCGAAAGGGAAAATCTCCGACGTGCGTATCAAATTATCATATATATTATTTTTTATAGCTACCCAAAACTGCCAAGTATATCAAACATTAAGAGAGCTTTTTATGTCCCTTTAAAGCCATATAATGTTATATGTAGTCATGAATTGAGCTGTGCTACAGTGTGTTCTTTAGAAGTTATTGACAAGATTTATTGTTTCTCGAAACAGGATTTATACTTATACAAACATGGAGACTAAAAGTTGATTCAGTCGTTGAATCTCCCAAGATTACTTAAATGTTAATAATAAATTTAAAGAATGTCCTTTTTTATGTCTATCGATGAGAGAAAATAATTCAATTCTAAAAGAAAGACGATAATAATTTGAGTGAATTGAGTGAATTAATAATTAATTAATATTTATTGGCTCGGTATTACCAAAAATTCAACCTCTTATGGCGACATTTCTGCTTATGGAATAACAAAAAATATTTTTATTATATTATGAAACATTCAATTGTTTGCACCATTCGTTCATAACCATCAAGAAGAATTATCCTCAGTCGGTGGTCTATTTAAAATGAGAAGTTGTCTTGACTTGAATCAGATAGCAACTAGTGCTATGTTGCCTGAACATTGGTTGCGTTTAGATGAGCTAGTAAATAAGAGCGTTCGATCAACGGCAGTCATAATAATCAGAATATAATAAATTATTTTTTATGTCTCATATGTTGAAAACTTCTTCAATTTATTGTAAAATCGACATTATGAAAATACTGTAACATATGGAAGTGAATAAATTTTAGTAAATTCAAAAGTGAATTCATTCTCTTAAATGATTTCGTAAACATATCATACGAACATTTATCAGGTTAAATAAGACATTGAACTAAGTATTATTTGAATTCGTCAATTCTGTAGAAGCTTCGAATTTCTGATTTCACTAACCCAGCGATTTTGCAGAAATTTATCTCTTTTAAAAAGCATTAACTTAACGTATCTTAACTTAAATTAACTATAAAAGGACACAATAAAGACACTAACAATTTGTTTCCAGTTATTTCCAAAGTAAAAGTCATAAACTATGGATTAACATATTTTCATTGTGCATATCTTGTGATATTGCTTAATACAATATTTCTGCTGAAAGTGACATTTCAATATTTTAAAATTTCAGATAAAACAAGTGAAATTTTTGAAAAAAATTAAAAATAGTTTTTATTGGGCATTTAAGATTTAAACCGTACCGATGAGTACCTACTATTGCTATCCTTTTCTCGATTTGAACTATACTTATGTATATGTGTTTGCCAGCAACAGCAATTCCATAACAAATTACTGTTTGTCTACCACAACACAAAATTAAACTTTAAATTAACGTCTGACTATTGCGACATAACCATAGACGATCTTCCAGAAAGTACCTATATACCAGAGAACGAGACGTATATATACGCTCCATGCTCGTGCGTAATTCCAGTGACGGATCCCATTGTCGTTCCATGTCGACATTATAATGATCTTGGTTGAATGAGATTGAATGAGATAATTTTAATTACCAATATTGGATCACACTTAACAGGCGGCGAGATGTCTGCGATCTAAGTACGAATTCGAAATTTCAAGTCTCTGGACCGTATGGGGCCTGAGAAATCGCTGCGGAGTCCATTGATACAAGAACCGAAAGTTATAAAAACTATTTAAAAAAATCGAGCTAATGTAATTTTCTGACAAAACAGAACAAGTCCTGTCACAACTTATTTTTAAAATAATAACTTGACTGGTTTTCTAGAAACGGTCAAGTAAATTTCTTCGTTTTACACACTGTATATAATGTGTAGAGTTTTAATAATTATAGTTGATTAAAATTAGAGCTTATTCCAATTGAGTAATAATCATCTAATTCGTAAATCATGAGACTGTGAAGCAGTGAATGGTTTTTGGAAACATTTGCAAACTGAAAGCTCAATTCAACATTACGGCAGCAGTGTATCCTGAAAGATTTATGACCAGAATATACAAAACATCGACGTGCGTAGATTATTGTTATGAATAATTTTGGATAAGCCAGTAATTTAAAATATTTAAAATATTTTTAAAGTAATCTACTGCTAAAACTCATGTATACAAAAATTGAATAGCGGCAAAAAACCTCATCTCGGAAGTATCTCGAAAACCTACTACTACAATGATTCATTCTGGCATCTCCATCGACTCTAATGATCTTCATCCTGTATCTGCCGGTTCGAGCCCACTCACTTTAAGACTATGTGGTTGGATAAAGCAGTAGTTTATTCAATTGGGTCGAAGAACTGGAATCGAAAGGGCTATACGGCTAGGTGGTTATATACATACCTATATATTATATGCTGCGCGTTTCTGCCGCCTATAAAAGTGACACTCCAAAAACTTCAAAGCGCCGCTCACTCTCTCTCTCTCTCTCTGCTATCGAAAGTAGATTTAAAATATTGTTGCTGCAGTCGTGCACCAACCAATAGAAAATTGTTTACCCAGGGCACACTCGGAAGCTCGTCTCTGCTAACGCGGAATTCGTAGCGTTCAAAACAATACAAAATGAATATTTTTCACAAAAAATTGGACCGACTTCATTAGTTGGGGCAGTGAAAAACAAAAAATAATAGTCAATTTGTTGATACTGATAATTATGAACCTCAAAGGTACCAGAACCAATAGAATTAATATTATTTTGCATTTTTCAGTGCACCAACTAATAAAGTCGGTCCATTTTTTTGTAAAATTAGACATGAAAATCATTCAATGTTCACCAAAAAATACAGATAATATGTTGCTTATGCTTATTCAGAAATTTCAAAACATTGTGGAAATATATATATTTGAGACTATCCCACTATCCTGTAAAGAAACCGTACAGTTTTTGAAATAATAATATGTCCAATTTAAATGTTGCTACATATAATCTCTTCATTAATTTGGCCGTCAATTTTCAAAAGCAAAAATCCCTCACCACATAACGAAAACACCTATTTCAGACCTTACCTCTGCTGTAAATCGGAGATCTATGACATTTTTGTAATAATGGCAATTTAAACGTTGCCGCATATGGTCTCTTTTTTAAATTTGTAGCTCAAATATTCAATTTTCGAAAAAAAATGGTCCTTCCAGCCAATCACTTAGAGTTTTTTGCGGGGAAGGACATATTGGATGTTGTTTTTTTGTTTCAATAGGAATTATGCTCAATAGTCCTCTATCAAATGAAAAAGGATCCTGAAAATCCCTGAATGTTTACTATTTACAAGGTGTGAAAAAGACGTAGATAGCCTTGTTGAATATTAAACTACCTACAGAAAATATCAATACAACAATTATTTGTAAGGTTACATTTAATTTTCAAAATTTCACTTTGTAGTTTATCAATAATTATCCCAATTACTGTGAAGATGCGTTAGACAATTATTTGATTCACAGATGGAACGAAGATATTCTGGAAATTGTAAGTTTAGTACGATTTACGAATAAGATTGATGTAATTTCTTACCAAATTTTGCTGGTTCCTCAATAACCTTGAGCATTGTCTCACCTGCAACAAAAATGTTTCGGATAAGAAAAAAATATACAACTAAGAAAAGATATAGGTACCTACTCTCACATTATCAATTCGCTGAATCGACTTGTTTGGACAAAATAAATCAAATTGCACTTGATTTTGATCAAACAAAGAGCTCTTGAAAGCGCAAAACGTCCCACCTCATTAATAACGACCAACCAACAACAGACAAATTACATTTTTCACGTTATGGTCGATTCAGAGAGCAGAATTGAATTTCTGGGAAAAGTTCAACTAATGGCCTCTACTAGAAACGCAGAGAACTTCAACTTGGTATTTGATATAATAACTACTCATGGAATCTAGTTTGCCTGAAAGATATGAAGTTGAATAATATTTTTAGTTTCTATGTAGTTTTGACAATCAAACTTCTATAAATGGTATGAGTTTCAGTGATTATTGTTTAAAAAACTAAAAAACAAGCGGAAAAAATTAATTTAAATTAAAAAACTTTTCTTAGTTAGTCTTATAATCCCTTCAGAGATATAATTAGCAAAAATACTCTTTCGAGACACCCTGTATACATATTATATGTCACATGATTTGAAACTTCATCTGCTCCATTCTCCTATACTGTTTATTCCAGATGAAAAGATGTTATGGTTATGGTAGAATCGTTTGTGTCGGACCCTCACTAACATCTTTTCTGATGATCCTATCTCTTGGTTATAAGAATATCGATCGACTTCGGGATTTTGTCAACTCATCATTGTCCTTGGAGAACAAGGACCATTATTCTATATTTGTCTTTTATCGTTATATTACTAATCCTATTGGATTGGTTACATACTGGTCAAACCTATATGTTACGATATCAGTAGATATAGCATATTTTGTTCTATAAGTAAATATAGAGAACTAAATGTTAATTAAGATTCTTATTAGCTCAAAGTTTTAACTTGAACAGAATTGTCAAATATACCAATCAAACCTTGTATCATTTAAATTTGTTGATGACTATTTGAAAATGCAAAAATATACAGAATGATCCATTTAAGTCATTAAATGTCAAAAATTAGAGTAGCTATTCAAAATCCAATTATTTTATTAACATTTTCTATATTATTTTGAAACATCTTGTACATTTCAACTAGAAATTTGATTTATCTAAAATTTTACCCAACCCGTCTGTATATATTTATAATAAATACATAAATAAATTGAATTGGATAGTTCAGTTTCAATTCATTTGTCGGTGGCTTTGTCTTGGCACAATTGGTTTCAAGGATAAGCCCTTTGGAGCTATTGTTTTTTTTTACAGTTCGGTTCAAGTGCTTCCACCATCCAGAAAGGGATACAACTTTTAATTTGTGAGGATTCACGATTTATGTAACAAAAGGATTATGTAGGAGAGATTAAGTTCGTTGATAATAATACGATGCAGCTGAAATGCATTTAGACTGCAGGCAACTGGAAAACTTTTGAAATATTTTCATAGTAAATGTAAATAACTAGGTACATTCCTCGATTTCCACATTTAATACTTTCTTATAGAAGACCGTTTCTAAAGTCCCATACTTAAGGTCATTGTGAAGAATTTAGTTTCATAAAATGATCAAATTTTTACTCTTTAACTTTCCAGTATGAAATTATTGTACTAAGTACGATTTTTTAGTTCAATATTCTAATTCTATTGAGAAAGTTTGTGCTATATAAATATGCATTGAATGAAACCACTCCGATGTCGATATCATTGATGGTTTTCGAGATAGCTCAGCCAAATATTTATCACAAATGCAATCATTGATTTTTTTAAAATAAATAGGTAAAACTAATTAATACTTCAAAATAAGATTGTTCTAAAATCAGAACAATTACAATAAATTTCAACTTGGAAGTTGATATGAATCAATATAACTGCATTACCCACAGATTTCTATGATTTCGTGGTACTGACTCAATTTACTCGTGTAACGTAATTACTTGATACTAAACACGCTAACTCAATAATACTGTGTTTTATACCGAGGTCGTTCCAGAGAATCATAGACAACATAGACTGATATATATATATAAAGCTACTATGTAAATTTGTCAATCAAATGGACAAATCATTTAACTAGATTACTCATACCAAAATAGTTACTCCCAAATAGTTCCATCACCGAACACCACATTCATGTATATAACACAGCTCATTCTGAATGAACGAGAATCTAATAATACAACACAGCATTTAGGGAGGGTATGCAAGAGTTGCTTACAATGTTTAAACTTAGCTCATATTGCTCATAAGTTATATAAATTTCGAAATAAATATGAATGTGTAAACTGATCATTAAAGAACTCAGCTGTATCACTACTCGATCCCCCAAACTCCATAGAGAATTTTTTATTGCAATCTGCGGAATCATTCTCCAAATAGCTACTATGGACTTTGAGGGACACACTTTCTAGTTATGGATTTATCACCAATCGATTTGTCGACTCACAGAACCCCATTCTGCAATTTTTTATCGAAATCTAAGAAGCCATACTCGAAATAACTAGACAAAAAGCCAAGAGAGCCACCTATATGGATAAACTTGAAAAGTAAAACCTTATAAAAATACCAAATTTGAGCAAAATCGTTAGATCCGTTTCCGAAATAGCCGAAATAAATATACAAGAATGACTCGTTCAAATATGTGTAACTTGAAAGTCGCACCCATAAAGTATGTGAGTATCACCAATCGATTTCTCGACCATGAAAACTTCTTTCTTCAAACTTCTATCGAAACCTGCTGAAACAATCTTCTATTTCATTCTATTCATTTTTAAATAAATTACCGAAGAAAAAAGATCAGTGATTTCATTCTTTCTGAATAAGTTTATAGGGACCATGGTCGTTGAAAAATAATGCAAACAAAAAGCTGAATAACATCTCATTAAATCTTGTTAAGGAATGCCAATAAGATGTTAGCAAATCTCAGGTTTCTCAGATAATCTCTGAGTTTTATATTAAAAAGAGTTGGCATTCGAAACTACATCCTCAAAGTCATCCCCTCAAAATTCATGTACCTAATACCTACCTCAGGAAAATCGAAACGGATATGTACGGAATCTGATCCCCTCCCTCATGAAACCTAAGTCTATGCCAAGGAAACAAAATAGGGCATTTCATTGGACTCACAAATCCTGTCTCCCAAGAGTTTTCATATCAAATAGAACCACTGCGATAATCTTTAGAGTAAGAAAAAGGAATGTTGAATATGAACAACTTCGATCGAATGACATTCCCGTGGGATGACTTGGAGAAATGTTCATTTTGAGAGATTCAACATGAATATGATTGAGGATGCTAAAAGGAGGCGGAAGTTATTTTTTTTCTATATGGTAACTAAAACTTTAGGAGTTTTGTTGTTATTTTAGTTTAGTATTTGTTTCATTGTTTGTTATCACAAGAAAATAAATCTGAATGAAGAGTATCCTTGATGAATGCTATTAAAGTAATGGAGTTTTTTTACCGATTTTTTCCAATAGACAAATTTCAGAAAGAATTAACAGAATGTTGACTAAAAAATAGGCTTACGTCAACATTTGAGACCTGCGCTGAGGTATGAGCAGATATTTGGATTAATTACTTCAATCAAATCGTCTTCATAAAGATATTTTTTAGCTCTGTAATTCGAAAATATAAAAAGAAACTCATTGAGTTGATAAATATCTAGATGAGATGATAAGAGAATTATTGTAAGAAGATGAATAAATTTTTGGGCGAATACGACGGCCGGAATGAAAAAGAAAATGGTAAGTATCGAAAATTTGTAAGATGCTTTGATCATGAAAAAAATTATAAGCAGATGGAAGAACGAATTATAATTAAATACCGTTATCCATACCTAAGACATCAAATTAAAAAAAAAATATTCAAATACCAGGCAATTAATTTACTGAGAGCACTAAATCATCTTAAATAATTCTATCTAAAATACTTTGCCAATTTTATGTATCTTTAACATATTCCATTTTAGATTTATCACCTTTGGATTCCGATGACAGTGGTCTAACATACAGGGTGATTTTTCACAAGAGTGACAAAGGACCAGTTGATATGAATGATTCTTAACAATAGAATTTTTTGAGATATGATTAAATCTAGATTTTCCCTGGATTTTCAACAAACCTCGAAGATATACTTAACCCTAACTTGAACTTTTCGTCAACAAACCTTGTGTCGAACCACCGATTTCATTTTTTACAGCAATTCGCAATAACCCTATATCATGATCATGATCATACAAAATATGTCGCATATATACAGGGTGGTCAATCGAAAACGGAACAAAGCCATATTCAGGAACTGTGTCATTATTTTTGGAAAAAGCAAAGACCCGTCGTTTTTTTTGGTATTTTTGACTCCACCACTTTTACCCCCCTGAGGTTGAGAAACAGCCTCAAATATTTAAATAGCATTGGGGATCGAGTAAGATATCTTTTAACAGCTCTTGGAATTACCTTTCCAAAAATCACACAATTGAATACCTACAGCTCTGACATTCAACATATTACATGTTGTCATGGACACAAAAAAAATGTCAAACCTAATAATTACTCGCTGATATCTATACCTTTTGTTTCGTGTGGTAATTTTCTTGCCTGACGTTTCTATAGCATTCCTATATCCAAGGCATTTGTAGCTTGTATGTAACCTGTTATCTATAGCCTGCGTGATTGGAGTCAAATATCAAAACAAATATTTTGGAAGCAATGTCATTTGAGTTAACACTACCATTATGGAACTTCGATTCAAGTGGATTAATTGTCGCTTATTTGTCGTAATTTTTTTTGTAAACGGTGGTAGTAATGTTAACTTTAACCTCATCAAAGTGAGCAAATGATTTCAATCCTAGCTAAAAACAAAGTTATACCAGATTTAACTTTTGGAAAGCAGGAAAAACTATTTTTTACCAGGTGGTAGTGTTCACTTGAGCTCAAGTTACCACTACCATGTCAGATTTTCACAAAAAGAAAAAGAAAATGATTTTTTCTCATATTTTCATCCGTTTCTACGTCATAGTTAATTCGCAGCCAATTAATTCTGAACGTCTCCGCTTCGTAATAATCATCAAAGGTGCATTTTCTCATTTTAATCAGATTAAAATTAGCATTACCACCTTTTGAGAAAACATTCTCAAAGATACCTAATTTAGATTCGAAAAAAATGAAACTAATTGAAAACTCGGCGTATTTCAATTAGTTATGCATTCATTGTAAATAGAGAAAATCCGTGTTGTCCGCACTTTTTCATGTTTATAATAGCCGAAAAATCCAAATTGATTGTGATTTTGTTCATAACTAATTAGCGACAAAAATGTTCCACCAAATGTAACATTTGGAAAGCGTGAAAAACCAATTTTGGTAGTGCTTGAACTTGAGTTCAAGTTCAAGTAACGTTTTTTTAGTTCTTTCACGTCATGACTAAATTGCCACACATAAATTACGCACAATACAGTCGAAAACGGACAAAAGTTCATGTTTTTTAGGGGGGTGGTAGTGCTAACTTTAATATCACCATACAAAAAAACGACCAATTTTTTTTGTTTCCATAAAAAATGGTGACAATTAATCAACTCCTCACTGAATCGAAATTCGATAATAGTAGAGCTATCTTTAAGGGCATTTAGAAGTACATAGAAGTGAATCTAGTGGCCTTTAGGAAACTTGGAGATCCAGGGAATTGAGACTGTTCTAGGAAAAGCTGCTGTAAAACTAATGAAGTGACGTGGAAATTCACGAAAAAATAATATGTAGACTCTCCAAGGGTTGAATCACTTTCATTTTAACAGGTATGTACTATTTTGATTGATAATCTCAAAGTTATTAACATTTTCTAATCATTTTCTAGTCATAGTTATTTATGTATATGATTTTTATTTACTCTCGGCAATGTTTTATTGTATTCGTCATTTGTGTAGTCGATATTTTTTTTGTTTCCCATAATTAATAAAGACCAAGGACATTTCCATCATATCAGTATTGTCGGCTTGACTAAATTTTTATTGAATAATTATCTTTAAAACTAAGGACAATCTCATCTTTTTGATTGCCAAATATAATAATGATAATAAGGAAATCAAAATTGATGGTCAGAAAGCACCAATGAATTAATAAAGTGGCTGCTAGAATACGAAGAAAATACAACGAATGGTTAACGATGAAAAATTGAATATTGCATGTTATTTGGAGTGCATTGGTATCTTAAACTGGTAAAGTAACAAACAAAAGCTAAGTAAACAACTTATTTTCTCGTTATCATTCAAACAAACAATGTACGGAATTGACCATCAACACTTTTAATCTAATTCCAACATTATCCAGTGAATTGTTGATATTCCATTCTTAATATGCGTTTTCTCACCGACGAACCCCGACCGGAGGAGGTACACAATTCTATTGTCTGCTTTTTTTTTGTTTGTTCGCGCATTGTATATATTAAACGTACTCCGATTTTAATGATTTTTGATTGTATTGAAAGATAAGGCTTGACAAATGGTCCCATATTCATAAAAACGCAAATCCGAAGTCTCCTTCCGTCCGAAAACCGCCTCCGAAGGGGGTGGATTGGGCAAATTTTCTCGAAAATCGAAAATCTGAAGTGGTATAATTAAAGATAGGATAATATCCGGAAACGTTTAAATTGAACATTTTTTCAAAAGAGTAACGGTTACCGAGTTAGAGGCATGTTAAATTCTCAAATATGTGTATTTTTGCTATGTGGAGAGGATGATTGGTTGGTGCCAAAAGTTATCAATCTAATTACAACTGCACAACTTCAAAAGTACCAGCACCAATAGAATTGATATCATCTTCAGTGCATCAACTAATAACGTCGGTCCAATTTTTTGTAAAAAATATTTTTATGTTAAACTTATAGGTCCTACATAAATTACCTTGCCTCATGTCCACAAATAAATTATATAATTTCTTCTATGCGAAAAAGTCGTTTCGATCATTATAGAATTATCTGTGTAATTTTAGTTTGTTGTAAGGTCAAATGTAATATCGCCGCTAAAAATAAAACACGTATATATACATATATATATAGGTATATACATACATATATTTATATGTTACTAGTCGCGTTATTATTTTGATGCATTATTTTACTAGCAGAGTTATTGTTGGCTATTTTATTCAAAAATAGTTCTAGGAAATCATAAAATGATGCGGAAGCGTAACGTGATTTAACGAGATTTTAATTCATATCTAGACTAATATCTGCAATTGTTTATTTGTATTTACATTTAAGTATCTATATAAAATTGCTGGGCCGATTCATCTGCAATTAATTAATTATTCCTCAAACAAAGTCTCATTATTTGAAATCAGTTGAAATCATTATAGATTATTTCAAAAGTAAATTGACTTGAGCACATTTGTTAGATTTTATTAAAGTAGAATATTTAGATATTAGGATATCAATTTCATATAAAAGGATACATTTTACGAAAATTGAAACAGAGCCATTTTTATACTCTTCGATTTTCCTAGCAACTCACTGCTTACATCTACTGGATCCGCGTATTCCTGCAAATTCACCACATTTTAAGAATTTTTCTTTGGTAAATTTTACAGAGTCTACAATTACCACATAACTTCCACGTTCACTCAAACTGACAAAGCTTTCCATTTTTCCCACACCTAAATAAAATGCAATTCTTAGCCAGGAATATCATTTCAGAATCAAATAACAATCTAATATGAATGATAAGTAATTCACACTTTTGGTAAAATTTGTATTTAATAGGCAACTACCTATTTATATTTTCAAGAAAGTATAAATCTCTTAACCTCTTGTCCGGGGACAAATTCTGGTAGGATATTAAAGGACCGTAATTAGTATGGGGACGCATTATGCTTGTAGAAATTAGGTACTACCTGCTCGGGGACGAATTCAGGGCCACCCAAATCAACTACCTACTCTACCAATACATTATAGTACTTACCTGTTTCAACCCCCAACAAAACAAGAACTAATTAACCAATACTGGTTCACCACCCCACTTTTTTTCGAGTAACATGACATTAGAAACCCAGAAAAAGGTCAATTGTTTTTTTTTGAGAGCTCAGTATTAAAAATACAAGCAAATTTAGCTCACAGAAAAATCGTCAAAAGGTGCTTGGAAAGAAATAATAAATTTAAGAAACAAACAACCATTATTTGTAACAGTCAGCTTCAAAATAGATTCAAATCTGAATCAGTTTATTACGTATTGGTGATACTTAACAACAAAAAAATGAAGAAAGATCCAGATTCCTTATCGAATGTTTTGTTATATGTATCAAATTAGTTTCAATATTTCTATAAATACAATGATGACAGTGAGGTCAATAGATTATTTAAATCTACTAAAAAGTGAGAAACCAATGTCTATAACAAAAATTCAACTAGAAAAAAGAGCTTATGCAAATATTGGTATGAATGACCAATTCTTGATATCCACAGTAAATAATAAATAATAACAACAAGTTATTTCTGGCACACAAATTATCTCTGTGTTTCTGATAAAAGGGTGACAAAATGATTAATGGCAATAAACAATAATTATTAGAAATACCATAAATATCGAAGTACATAAACATTCCCATTCCTTCAACATTACAAAACAAATTGCTGTTTATTATTATTCTTTCCATCTTCTTGGTATATTAAGACTATTATACCTTTGTTTAATTTTTAAGCGACTCTATCGCCTATGAAAGCTAATTTAGCGCTACGAATTGTGTCGAAAAAAAATCATTACTTTGATAATAGCAAACTAGCGCTGTACGCACCTGTTGTTGTATTTTTAGCTAAATTTCTTATAGAAATGTACCTATTGGGATCGTTCTCAGAAAAACTTTTTGTTCATAAGCATTTTCAAGAAATTTTAAAATAAATACCTTGCATGTCAACCGTGTGAGGTTTGTATGTGATAATAGAAAAGTCTGATTATTTAATTGTCTTCATTTTACAACAAAGATGTTGCTCTAATTAGTCAATTTTAAATTTTATTTATCTCAATCTACGCTCACGTTTCTAAATAACGTTGTACTTGACCAGATGCTTTTTGTGTGGAACTGCTTTTCCTCCATAAAAGTGCAATGGAAAAATTGTATAGTCCTCGTATTCGTTCCAATCTCGTCTTGGTGAGCCAACGATCGTGACCATCAAACCATCTACCGCATTCAAAAACTCAATAAGATTATCAGGCGTGTTAATATTGCAATATTTTCGTGACTTCGCGTTCGATACGTGTCCACTGAAAATACATAGTATTTTCTTTTAAAATAATAAATTTCTTCATATTATTCATTCCATGTACCTATGTATGTTTTTATATCAAACAATAACGTTAAAGTACTTTGAAAATAAGTAATACGGGTTTGAACCCCGCGAAATCTGAATCCTAGTTTAATGATGCTAAATGGACGTAAAATGTGTCAAGATAAATATCATAAAGATATGAACGCAGACCTATTTGAAGAATATTTTCCACAAATGCTGGATTCAATCCCCTCAGTTTCTGTAATCGTTATGGACAACGCCAGCTATCAAGAAAATGCAGACGCAGTTACTGACTAGCTCATGGAGAAAAGCATCGTCCGGTGGCTTTTGGAAAAAGAAATAAACTTTGAAGTCAATACGAAGAAAAAATAACTTCTTATAATCTTCCCGGCTCAAAAACACTGTATGAATGTATAAGTTATATTACCCCAGAAAAAGGTGATGACGATGATGATGATGATAGTCATGTCATTTTTAGCATGACTTTCAAAACCTGCTACTCTTAGAGTGGGAAGTTGCAAGTCAAAAAAACAACCACATGGAGGAATCACACTTGGAGCCAAAAACTACGAAAAAACTAAATGGAATAAACTCATGGTTTCCATAACTATTGTTTATATTTAAAAGAACTTTTAGACACGTCGATTCTGATCATAAAATGATATCCTGCACCGAAAAGAATGTCATTACCAGATTACCAGAACATTTTGAATGACATTAATAACCCTCCAAGTTTTCAGATGTGAGGTGGATACTTGTGATATATTTTTAAATGTCTTTGAATTTTCTATTAAAAAAACTTACTATATTCAAAATTTACAGCAAAAATTTAAAGCAAAAAACATAATTTGAGTGACGACGTTCTCTACAAAAGTCACTAACACTGTTGCAGGTATTTATTGAAATTTGCAATGTTACACTCTGATACTAAAATAGTTTTTTGCTAGAATTGTCTACGTTATATATGACTGTATATATTACAAATAAAGGACAGTCAACTGGGATACCTATATAGCACAATTAGGGGCGTATGGGCCGAAGTTCAAAACATGGTTTCACTTTGATTAATCTAGATGCGGGGTATTCTTCCATGTTCTGTCGATGTTCTCCAGTGTTTTGTATAATTGAAGGAGTCTCGTTTTATCGTTATATCGCTAGCTGGTAGTCTAAATGGTGAAAGACAGTTGCTATTTATTGCTACTTTTGCGTGAAGGGCAGTTCAATACTGGAAATAACTACGTGGGATGGAGAAATAGGTTTTTTTTACTATTTCCTTATATATTTTCTTGTTTACTTCACATTAGCATTAAATTATTGGTTGAGAAGGTATATAACTCCTTTGTTTCCCAGACTCAGTTTTTCTATTTACTGTCGATGCTTATTGCCTTCTTATTTCTCAAGTATGTATTTCGATGCATCGCATGTATGTTATATATTTAGAACCTCATATTCGAAACACCACATAAAACATAAAATACTCGTAAATCTAGTAAGTACCTATATACCCACCTGCAAAACAACGATGGCATTATACAGGGTGGTCAATCGAAAACGAAACAGAGCCATTTTCAGGAAGTGTATCATTATTTTAGGAAAAAGCAGGGTCCCCTCGCTTTTAGATTCAAGGGGACAATCTTTATTATTGTATGGAGGTAGATGGTCAACAGTTTGAACATTTAATCAACGTATTAATAATTATGCAGCAAACCATCATTTAAACTTGTTAAAATGTAAAGTCTTCAAAGTATTAGGCGGAATTTCCAAATTCAAAGACTATTGTAAAGGGAATTACAAGAGCTGTTGAAAAATTATTACCCTAACTAGAGAGTAAAAGTGGTGGAGTCAAAAATACCGAAAAAAAAAGTGTTTCCCTTGAATCAAAAAGCGACGGGACCACGCTTACTTCCCGAAAATAGCTCTCTTTCGTTTTCGATTGGTCACCCTGTATAGTTGCCGCCACCGATATGATCGTCCTTGTGACAAGCATAACTACATATTTGTCATTATATACTGTATTGACAATAATATCAATTGTTGATTAAGTGTAATATTGCTAGTTGATAATATTTTGTACATATTGTCGACTTTTGCTCAAACGTAAACTTAAGTTATATCGAGTAGTGGAACCTCTATAATTCAGACAATCAAATGGTAAATGGGGGTTGTCCGGATAGGTGATATATATCCGGATTGATGAATATTAATTTGATACAAGTAAAATCCAGAATAATTCATAAAATGTTTATAATTTAACACAAAATTGATGGTTCTTCATAAGAAATAACAATAAAAAATATATGAAAAATATTAAACAGAAAAACTTGAAATAGTTTGGATACATATTATCCTAGTACCTACATTTACGTAATTAAAAAAATAAAAACTTGAACAAACAAAGGTAACTTACTTTGGAACTACCTTGAAAAAATCCGTAATACTTTTTTGATATGATTTTTACAGCAACATTTTTCAGTTCAAAAAGTAACACAATTTGATTGTCTGGTATATTGTTTTCAGATGCCCGCATCAAATGCAACTGGAATCTACGGCATCTTGGTGTTTAATTTTCAACGCAACGCAAATTGAACATCGTCATCACCAGAAGGAGAATCGTTTATCTCGTCATTTTGAGTTCAGCTACAATATCTTGGTCTGTTAGTAACATATCAGTCTCAGACCCTGCTCACTGTTATCCATGTTTCTATATCATCCATTGAAATATCTGTTTCTGATAATTTTTCACCAAGGAGTACTACCTCATTTAATTCATTTTAAATTTCTTGCGAGATCTTAATTTTCTTAGCTAAAGTTGCCAACAGAATATTTTCATCTTGATCTTCTTCGCCCATCTCCTGGGTGGACAACAACTTCTTTTAGGTCCTGAAGCACTTGGTACAATGATTCTTGTAACGAAAACACTACACTTTTAAGAATAATGTCTCTTAAATTTTTTTTAAGAAAATCTTTTCTTGTAAAACAGTTTTACTGCTAATGGTGACATGCTGATCCATGGGTTGTATTTGTCATTACTTTCAAGATGCACTGGGTGACCTGGAAGATTTTCTAATAATAACAGAGCTTTTGTGGTAACTTTAATTCTTTTAAATTTTTTTTCATACCCCTGGTAGAAATTTCGGATGCAACCATTCACGAAATAACTGCTTTGTTATCCAAAAATGTTGTATTCTTTATAAAATACAGGAATAAATAAATTCTCCAGAGCTAGTGGTTTTGCTGATTTTCCAACAATCTTAAATTATGGGACCCTGATGCATTGTATGAAGATTATTATTTCTTTGCTAATTTTTCAGCTCAGCGCTGATTTTTTGTTAACTTCGAGTTCGAGTACATGGCGAGCATCCGGTTGAAGAGATGCTTCGCGGATTATGACTTTTAAAAATGATTGTCCGGAATTTGGGATGTCCGGATGTGTCCAAATTAAAGAGGTTACACTGTGTTCTGAACCCTATTTGCAACAATTTTTCGATAATTGGTTTCAAATATACTTTCTTGTAAGGCCTGATCATACAGATTTTATCCGCTTATCTTAGGTTTTCGCAAATTGACGGTAAAACTATCAGTCTATTTATGAGAGCTATATTGATCGTTAGTGAATAGAGAAACTTATAGTAGGTTTATGAAGGTCTTAAGGATTTTTATAAATAAGACTCTGAATATTCCCTACACGAAGATCTTTCTATGCCCGTCCCTATACAGGGTGGGGATTTTAAATGGAACGCTGCTTATAGCGGCCCTGGGAATAAGATTTTCCAAACATACAAAAATACATCGTCAAAGATTTTTTTACGGAACTTGCTTTCATCATGTAAAAAAATGGAGTTCCAACGAGGGAGCGCAGCTGTATCAACTTTGTTTTTTCAAATTAGAAGACACCACTTGTGGCACCTCTTTGGAAGCTTATTGAAAAAGGAATTTGTCGATAATATTTTTTTGACATCTGTCAAACCATGTGTCAGAAATTTACTAAAAATTGTTTTTTAAATATTTAATGTTCAATTAAGTTAATAATAACATTAATACTGGAATGTCACCTTTTTAGCGTGACAAGTGTTGAAAATTTGCCCCATCCTTCGCTCTAGATTTCGATCATTAGGGAATAACCCTTGGAGTTCTGGTATTAAAAGTGTTACAGGTCTCCATTAAAATGATCTAGAAAACTGGCAGACTTAAAGGCAAGGATTCGGGCAGAGATACGTTTATTTACACCAGAAGCTTAGGGAAGAGTAAGGCACGAGTTCTACCATCGATTGAGTCTGTGCCAACAGATTAATGGGACACATTTTCAACAACTTTCACGGTAAAAAGGTGACATTCCAATATTAATGTAATTGTTTGATGAATGGATTGACAGATGTCGACAATTTCCTTTTTCAATAAGCTTCTCAAAGATGTATCTCAAATGGTGTCTTTTAATTTGAAAAAACAAAGTTGTTTGCACCCCCTCTTTGGGGCCCCCATTTTTCTACATGACGGAAGTTTACTCCACAAAAAGTCTTTGAGAATTTGAGGACGTATTTTTGGATTTTTAAACAATCTTATACACAGGGCGGCTATAAGCAGCGTACCATTTGAAATCCCCACCCTGTATATCTCCAGCAGCTGAGTAACAGAAACTCTCCCATCATCCTCTGTATTAAATACACGCCACCTTGTTTAAATTGAAGAGCGGGAGGATTTGGTATAGGTAGGTACCTATCTGCTACGTTGTAATCGTCTTTATGAAAATCCAATTAGCTATTATGAGCCGAATCAGAGCGGCTCTTCTCCATCTCTCTCCATTGCAAAGTGATCCAGGTGAGAGTTCTCAATAAGAGCTAAGACCGAGAACAGGATAAGGTGGTGCTGGTGAAATTGGAATATTGTCGTGCGCTCGTTTGAAAGGATATTATATTATATTTCCAGTATTGAAGTAGTAAGATGGGAATTCTAATTGATGGTTAATGAGAATGCTATTAGACAGAATATTAAATTATGGCGATAATCAATGAATGGGAGAAAAAATCTACTTTACTTACTAAATTGGAGGAAAGTGAGCCAAAGTACCTCTATTCAGTTGTAATGTCAGCATTCCACATTTTTATAGTGCAAATTTTGTAGATTAGAGATTCTTAGCTGATTCTTAAATAAAGACGATCGGAAAGGATGAAGCTTTGACACATTAACTTTAAGTTACATCTAACCTAACTAAATCTTAGCAAACACAAAACTAACCGAAAAGAAACTAATCTAACCGAACCTCGGCGTCAAAATCTTACACGGTATTTTTTGAACAAGATCCAACTGTGTTCTGTACGAAGACTTTATTTGTCTTATTTTACATTTAAACCCCTGAATATTTTAAGTCATTCCATGCAGAAAAAAATAACGAACATTTTATAATTTGTACAACAGCTTTTTCTAGGATCTAGCAGCGATTACCTGTTTACTATCAGAACGATTTTCCTTAACAAATAATAACACAGACAATTATTTCATGATCTTCATTTCAAAACAGTCCTTATCTTACTGTATCTACTTAACCTAACTAAACTTTACGAAAAACCAACCTAACCTAAGCTTAAAAACTAACTAAGACCTAACATAAACCTAACCTAACCTAACGTAAGAGACATTTTATATTTTCTACCTTCTTATTTATACTAGTGGTCATCCAGTGGTCGAAATTCAATCGTAATTCAATTTTTTTTATTAAAACGTTATAGAGGTTTTTTTTTGTCAAAGATATAATAAATGCAAATAATTTTTAGGAATTTGATTCTATTACGTCAGTTGCAAGCTTGTACAAATACGGCATTAGCGTGTGTTGTTTGCCTAATTCCTTACAATACATATGAAATTGAAAATTTAATGTCAGTAACAGTTCAAAAAACACAATGACAGCTAGCAATTTATTTTATAATACAGTGCATTGTATCCCTCAAAATAACTACATCACTTTGTATAATACACTATTCACAATATTTAAATTTGCGTTTGAGCACGGTTGTCATTCACGAATAAAACAATCTGACAGCCCTGACTCGTTGACTTTACATTGCAATCGGGTTGGTTATGCAACACACAATACACTTCTACCACGTAATCCATTTTTTTTATTTAATTCAATTTAAAATATTAACGCATAATACATTAAAATTTTAACTGGGCGCACTACATCACCATATAAACTTTCACTATGCCAAATTTCATACTCTTCCGTACACACTACATGTTTTATGCATCGTCTACAGTCACGTATTAATATATAGAATCTGGTTAAACATTTTGTTCTCTGACAAAATAGAGATGTTTGTCTTGGTTCTTATACTGAAGATGCAAATAAGATCTCAGTTTCATAATCATCATCAGCATTTATCAAGGAAATGGTTGTTTATAAAATAAGTAAAAAAAAATCCGTGTAATTTTTAAGAAAGTGGTAAAAAAGTCTTGCGAATGGACACACAATATATTTAAAAATTATATAAGTTACGTCTTTTGGTTGACCCTTTATTTCATAAATGTTTTTATATAGGTTGTTTATTATATCCAAGTGACCTATTTTTATTCATCCTCTAGGCTCAGTTTCTTCAAATATCGATCAAGGTTGCCTTTTTGCCCATTTTTTCGAAGACCGAAATGTTTTTCTGTATTCTGGAATAATTTATAATTCCTCGGAAAGAAATACAGTCACTTATGTCTTAGCATTCATTTCAATAATTCCATAATCCTTGAATATATCCAGCACTTCATATAACTATCTTCTTCTATGACATTATTCCTGCACTATTTAAATGTTTTGCAAAAGTGTGTACGTATTTATTGATTCGAAGAATTATTATATATTTATAGAGTAAACTGATAAATAATTACACATTTAGAAATTTGTTTTATTACGTATATGAATTCTGTACGTATAAAAGTAATTAGTAATTTGGAACTCGTGTTTTATGATTTATATAATTAAAAATCAAGAACTTCAGAATATACTCATGGGTACTATAGTAGATAGTGATTAGAGTTCTGTTAATGGATCTTCCGTGGTAATTTAATAATATTGTATATTTGATTCAATTTACCTGATGATGTGGCGACCTTATAAGTATATTCTGTTATCTTCATTGAATAATTTCATGAATTACTTCATCAAAATTATTAAATATATCAATTCAATGCTAATAATGTATAATTATCAACACAGAATAGTTTATTAGAATTATATTTAGAAATAAGCTAACAAAGTTTATTATATTATTTTATTTATGGATCTAATGTATTTGCATTGAAGGGAATAAGTCAATAATATGGCCATGGGTTACTTTATAAATAATAACGAGATCTCTACACTTGAACTTTCGTGGTTTTCAAAAATACGCAATGATTATCTGTTTTCTTCGCATTAAATGGACAGGAGTTACAACAGGATACAAATGATGAATACCTGAGTTAAATTATGGAAGAGCCGAAGAAGACATAAGCCTCAAGAGCAATTTCTTTAGATAAAAAAATACCAACTACAAATAGATCAGAGGTTGAGGCAGTGAATCTTGGACACTAAAGACCCATCGAAAGTATTTTAAGGGAAAGGTTGGATGAAAATATACGATTAAGGATCAGTTTTATAATGTCCAGTGGTTAGGCTTGAACCAGCCGGCGAATAACCGACGATTGATCTGGAGTACAAATCAAAAATATAAAAAGCAATCAAGACTAAAACCAGACAAGAGGCTGAAGAACAAAAATTACTTTGATATGAAACTAAAGACCTGGTACAAGACGCAACAGAAATGAAGGAGAATAGATTATTATAAGTCATATATCTAACTTGACTTAAGGAAGGTATGTATATAAATGTACCTGCAAGAAAGAGTTTCAAGAGAAGGAAGAAACTGAAAGAGAAATGCTCTAGCGGAATCTCCCTGAGCTGGATCATTCCAAAAAAATCTCGGATGCTTTAATACTGCAAGATCTAAGAAGTATCTGTATCTTAGCAAGAATACGCTACGCCTTCTCAATGGATTCCTTACTGGGCATTGTCGTCTCAGGAAGCACCTAACGAGAATGGGTCTAGCAGAGAATGACGAGTTCAGATTCTGTGACGAGGATGAAGGAAACTCCGGATCACCTGGTGACAGAATGCTTCGCCATTGCTAGCCAACGCAAAAAATTCTTTAGACAAGAAACATGCAGAAATGAGGAAGTAACGTCCTTAAAGTCATCCCAGATTCTGGATTTCATTTGAACTCTGGAACTGGATGCCGAGCTGTAGTCTATGTAAAGGCGAGAACGGCTCTGATGGGGGGCACAATAGACCTCAAGGTCGCAGTGTAAATATAGAATCTACAACTTGACTTTTTTGATTAATTAAAATAAATGAATAAATATAAATATTTGTCACAATAAACATGATTGAATTGACGCTGAATATCTAAGGTTTTTGAGAACTTTGTTACAGGTTCTGATAGAATTTTGTATAGCTCAATGGAATTTGAGTATACAGAGCAGATCAAAACTAACGACCATTGTTTAACCTAATAAATTTCGATAAGTACATACACAAATTTATTAACATCATATTAACACATAGCACTTTTACTCCATCATTATTAGTTCAAATTCTCTCAGTTTAAAACAAAGCGAAATGCTTTCGTTATCAGCATTTTCTGATAATGCACATTGCAGTGTGAACTGCGGCACACAAATGCAATATATCTAAGACAAGTGTAATTAACTATCGATCTCTCACGATAGGAGCCAATCTAAACTTGAAATTCCCGGAAGCGTGGAAAACTTTGATTGTCGAGATTACCCCAACCGTTTGGAAGGAATGAAGAAGAGAAAAATACACATCGTTGAAACTGCTCGTTGTTGAGCGTTCCTGCAAGTGAGTGATTTCTCAGGATGAGGATGCAACCGAAATATATTGTAAGAGAAGGTAACTATCCTTAAGTGAGACAAGAAATAATAGGTAAGACTGATTTCAAAACATCCTGGAATATTTTCGTTACCAAATTCTTTCCAAATAAGAATTTTTGTTAGTCATTTGAAAGATGAGAGTAGAAAGTTAGAAAAACTCAGATCCGAAATCTTCTTCCCTCCTAAAACCACCACAGAAGGGGGAGGAGGGGAATTTTTTTTTCTCGAAAATCAAAAATCTGAGACGACAGATTTGAAAATATCCGGAAACGTTTAAAAAATTGAACATATTTTCAAAACAGTTACGGTTATGAGACAGCCAAATTAAATCAGAGATTATATGTGGGCAATATTTAAATGGGAAATTTTTCAAAAAAATGTACGGTTTTTGCATGACAGCAGCATGGTAAAGTCTGAAATATGTGATATTTTGAGAACTCTGAAAAATAACAACTACAAGCAAAGAATATACAAAGGTAAAAAGATAAGTACTATCTTTAGTCGTATTAGTGAACGTTCAACGATTTTCATGACTATTGTTGCACTCAAAAGTGTGAAATAAATATCTTTGAGCTTGGATATGCATGATCAAGCATTTTGCATAGTAAATGTCCAACGATTTTGATGATATGTGATGGATGTAGAACAATACGAATTTCCAAGTTGAAATTTTCTGTTCGATTGAGACTCAGTCCATTGAAAAGTGAGTGATGGAAGCTTTTCTACCCTGTAAAGAAGCCTTTAGTTACTCGCTGAATAAAAAAAAGGTCTACACGTTATATGCGAGAGTGAAATATACACACGACCTTACCGTCTATTATATAGCAGAGCACACTTTGTTTGCCAAAGAGATGGCGTCGCTGCCGCTTTGAGCGACTCGTCGTCATTAGAGTCCTCTTGTCGAAGCACTGCGACTTCATAAAGTGTACATATATATATATATATATATATATATATATATATATATATATATATATATATATATATATATATATATATATATATGGCGCTGCTTGAATGGGCCTCGAAGTTGATGGTTTATGGTTTTTTTTTTCGTCCTCACCCCCCTCTCTAGATCTCTTGATTACTTCTCTTCCGCCGCTGGATTGACCTTCGCATTTCTAGAGTTTAGGGTTTCACGCACATTTTGCCTGTTTGGTGAAAAATTTGATCCAGTATACTGGACAGTACACAGTTCGGCATATTTGATTCTATACATTTTTGGAACTCAATTGTTTGGAGTATACAGGGTGGTCCGAATTATAATTGAGAAACTTCAACAGCGTATTCAGCAGATAAAAATAATCAAAAGAAGTTCATATAAACTTAACTCCAAAAACGCTTCGTTTTGGGGAGAGGGGTTGTCGAAATATTGAGAAAAAATTGTTTTTTCTTATTTTTAAAGAAGCTTTTCCAGATTTAGTAGGTATTAGTGCCACTTATGAACAAATTTATAGCATGATGAACCCTTGTTTTTGTTTTACCAGCGGCGTTCATGAGACCGTTTTAATTATTTTGAATATTAAAAAAAATTGTACGCCAATGGTTCATCGCAATTTTATTAACAAATTTAGATATCAATTCATAAATCAATTCTAAACAAAAATGGTCTCTTTAGTTTTTTCGCTAAAATGAATCGTTTTCTAGAAAAAATAAAAAATAATAATAAAAACAAACAAAAAATATTTTTTTCTCGAGAAAGTTTCGTTTTAGCAAAAAGACTACAGAGATCATTTTTGTTTAGAATTGATCAATATATCTAAATTAAATAACAAAATTGAAAGAAACCATTGGCGTACATTTTTTTTAATTATTTAAAATAATTAAAACGTTCTCATGAATGCCACTGGCAAAACAACAACAAGTGTTCATCATGCTATAAAGTTGTTCTTAAGGAGCAATGATGCCTACTAAGATCAAGACTAAAATAAGAAAAAATGATTTTTTTCACAATAATTCGGACCACCCTGTATTAGATACTATTTCGAAGAATATCATTATATGCACTAGCAGGTACTTATATTTCAAGCTTCAAACTCTATTTGTTCTTTTTAAGCTTATAAATTTTTGCACAAGCCAGATCAAATTGCATGAACTTTTTTGACTGTTTCACCTGCGTAAACTTTCGAATCGAAATCACGGCCTGTTTTACAATAATCTGCAATCTTTGATTTATTGTTCTCGATGAATGTAAGCTGGCAGAAATTTTCAAACCGATATCAATCAAAACAAAATAGTTAATTCATATATATCATAGAACAATTTCAATCTATGCGCTACAACACAATGATACTAATCACACATCTAAAGAAAAATAATCAAAATTGAATCGTCTCGAGTAAAGTAGAAATTAATAAGTACATTCGGGTTATCTTCTCAATGGTATGGCCAGCGCGGTATTCAAGTAGGCACTTATTCTCTTAGAATTAAGTTAATACTTAACATTTGAGAAAGGCGTAGATATCTAATATTAATCTGTGCACGGTTGCCAAACTGTAGCTATATACAGTGCAGTCCATACGTATGGAATAAAAAATCATTTTTAGCGTTATTATGTATTTGTTTGAAAAAACCTGAAACAGGTCGATTTCTATTTTCAATTGCACAACTTACAGTATGAAAATATTACACCCTTCTTACATTCCCTCTGAATTATGAGCACCACATCAAAAAATTTAAGTGAGAAGCGGGATCGTGTTCGAAAAGGATTTTCATTATCTGTTCAGCAATACTAAGTTTTCCATTTTGGTGCAATCATAACTGAGAAAATTTATTTAGAAAATGATTTTTTTATATATATATTTTGAGTAGAATGAAGGAAATAATGACTATTTCCCAATTCATTTTAAAATTAAATTAAAAATGTTCAAAATGTGACCACCATTCACTACTTGACAATAAACAAGGTGATCTTGGAATTCTCGTACAACATTTTGTCAATCTAGTAAGCTACTGGTATTTTGATATTGTGAGTTGCTGAGAGTTTTCGATGGATTCAAAAATATTTTTGTGTGTATTTGTTTAACCATGGCCCATTTAACCGAAACTCGAAGAATATACATTTTGATTATGATTGGATGTGGAAATAAAACAAGAACTCAAAAGAAAGTTTGTAAAATATTCAATAATATAAATACTCTTGTCCATATATCTCACAATCAACATTCAGCAAAATCGAAACAAAATTTCGTTAAACTGGACATGTAAAAACCATTTAAAAACCAGGTCGAAATTTTTAATTGGATCAGGTAAAAAGTTAGATGTAGTGTTAGCGATTGAGGAAAATCTGCATATGACAAGTAGACAACTTGCCGCCGACAATGATGTAAGTAAATCGATCGATATCGAGAGCTTTACATAAAGAAAAATACCATCCTTATAAAGTTCAGTTAGTTCAGGAGCTAAATGAGGATGATCCTCATAGAAGGCAACCATTCTGGGAACTGATGATGGACAGATTGTAAGCAGATTTACAGTTCATAAACAAAATTATGTTTTCTGGTGAAGCCACTTTTCTTTTCAATGGCTTATAAACAAAACTGTAGATAATGGAGCAGAGAAAATCCTCATTGGATATGTGAGGCTCACACACAATATCTCAAAAAAGAGAACGTTTGGGCTGATATCATCGACAACAAAGTTTCTGGCCTACATTTCATTGAAGGCACAACTAATTGTGAGGTTTATCTAGGTTGTTTGATGAACTTTTATGTTTATGTTAAAGATCCCAACGCAATAGATTGATCAATTTGGTATCAACACGACGGAGCTCCACCGCATCACAAACGTACTGTTTGAGATTATTTGGAACGATCGAATGGTCGCCTAAAACCCCCGATTTGACTGCTCTCGATTTCCTCTTACGGGGTTATTTGAAATCACAATTATATTTCAATAGACCAGGCAATATTGCAGATTTAAAAGTTAGGGTAACAGGAGAAATTAACCATAACCCCTCATGTCCTACAAAATATTGTACGACAATTCCATGATTGCCTTGCTTATTGTCAAGCAGGTGAATGGTGGTCAATTTCAACATTTAATTAAACTGTAAAATATATTGAAAAATACATCCTAAACATTATGTCACATTATTACCTTCATTCTACTTAAATTTTAAAAATTTTAGATTTTCAAAATAAATTTTCTCAGTTTTCACTGCACCAAATTTGAAAAACAGTATTTCAAAACAGAGAATAAAAATCCCTTTCGAACAAGGTTCCACAGGACCCCCTTTCTCATTTGAATTTTTTGAGGGGGTGCTCATAAATCAGAGGAGTGTAAGAAGGGGTAATATTTTCATACTATATATTGTGAAATTCAGAGTAGAAATCGAACTGTTTCATGTTTTTGAAAACAATACATAATAAGGCAAAAAATTAATTTATTCGCACTGTATACGCGAGTCAAATATCGAATTCATGTTAAACTAATAACTGATATAATATAATCTCTTTATACTATATTTCAGCATTAAATTAAAAAAAGATCATCAATTAAGTAGACCTTTTATATAATTAAAAAAAATGTCATATATTTCTATAATCTGGATTTGAGCCACTTATACAATGAAGGTACAAATCATCAATGTTTCTGCTGTTGCTATTTTCAGATCGAGATAAATTTGATCCTTAAAAATATGTAATATCCCGATGAAAGTGATGAAGGAATAGCTCAAGGAAATATTTAGTTATTTTCATCAACCTCGGAATAATCATCTGCGTCTGATACAATATTTCAGCTGCATCGATTCCTCTATTACACTCAACGATTTATTATTATTTTCACTCACCGGCCAAGCGTGGGGGGTTGAAAGAGACTCCACCGTGTCGATGACGTCTAATCTTGACAATTAAAGTTTGTGTCGCTTCCGGGAATTTCAAGTTTAGATTGGCTTCTATCACTGGGAATCGATATTTAATTATTACGTACAGACAGTGGTAGGTGTTGCATTTTTGCCGCACTACTTTTTTCGACATGCGACTCGTGATCAAGAAGCGATTTGACGACATTCTATTACAATTTATTCCGTAACTAAATTTTGTTTGTTCCACGCGATATTTCTATGTTGTTTATTCTACTTAGTACGAATTTATTTAAAATTATTTTGTATTTCCTACCCGAAACCCAAGCAGCTTGTTTACGTTTCAAGATCCTTGGACTTCATTAAAAACATATTTTCAATCATCGGCCTATCCGCTTGTCGGTGCTAAGATTATTTCGGGAACGGATAAGCCGATTGGCTGCTTTTTTGTTTTGTTTTGTAGGGTATTGATGCCACTTGCCTATGACATAGAATAAGCAGCCCTCCTGAACTATATAATGACCATAAAGCCTATTGTGCTCGGCTCTAACGATTTTGCTGAAACTTTTCTACACACATTCTTCTGAAATCTTTTTAGAACCACCTCGGAGAAAATTCCGTGAAAAAAAATTTAATAATATAAGAAATATTTTCCGATTTTTTTAATCTTTTAAACGCAAAAGAAGGCTGCCATTTCCAATCATCAAAATATTGGAGCAATTATCCAAAAACAAAATCATCAGTAAATTAATATCAAATCAGTTTACATCCAATTCAAATCACCTGCTCCTTATCTCAAGGGTTCAATCAGAAATCAAACATGTATTTTCCAAATATATATATATATATATATATATATATATATATAACTCTAAAATACCATAGATTATTTATATACTCTCTTCTTATACATTTTCACTAGAATATCGACTACAATGTAAAATTTATATTTATTATTGACACGTATTTTATTTATTTCTGTTGTTGGTGGCCCCTTAATTGGGACCGAACATCACCGTACTCTACCGGTCTCCATCGAACTACCGGTCTCCACTGTACAAACCGTTATAATATGTTGAATGATTAACTTAGAACTAAATAGCTTTTTCAGATTATTCAAATCAATAATAGATCAATTAATTAGCAACAAAAAGATATAACATTTGAAAATCACTAATTCATTTTTGGAACTTTATGTAAACGTGACATCGAAACGGCAATTCAAGTTAAAAATTACCAAAAGACCAATTAGATTGACCCTACAGCAAATAATTCGCACGCAATAAAATATCAATTGTTGCTTGTATTGATGCTGTACATACTTGAATATATTAAAATTTGTAACACATGCATTTTCCGAAATGAAAATCGCGCCTCACAATATGATCACCAATAATAATTCAAAAAGACTTTCATCTCTTTCATATTTCTATGATTACGTCTTGTATATATACCTTCCAGACGGCAGCATCTGTCATACCTTTCAGCACAAACAAACACACAAACAGCGAGGATCTTTCCATACAAAACTCGTCCGTGTCGGAAGAAAAGTTTCCCTTTGCCTCTCTATCGGTAGATAGGTAATCGAATTCGCATTTTCTTTCGACGTTTTTCGACAAACGCGCTGGTGGGTGGTTGGCTGGTGAGTCAGACGGAATGCCAAAAAGAGAGCGACACAGAGAGAGAGAGAGTGGGAGAATTTTCGTGGCGCCCGACAGAAAGCTGCTTCAAAGCTTTGGGCTTTAGTGTGTGTATTTACCAAAAGCGTCAGACGCACGGGGATTCCCGTGCGTTGTTTACGGAGCTCTGCCTTTGCTCCTACCAGCTAGCTAGCAGAGCATTACGAGGCGGCTTACTGGAATAAGCGACCTCTCGATGGATGTGTTTTGGGTTTACCTACCTGTTTCCGGCTATTTGGGGTCGAATGCTTTTTTGAATCGATATAAATGAGTTTTGAAATAACTTTATTAGTCTACTTTCTTATGAATGCGAACTGGACGAGGCTAATATGAATGAAACAGTTATACAATGCTCAGATTTAATTATATGAATGGAAAATACTGCGGCTTACAAATACTATCAACAAAATCATTGAGTCTACGCTTAATTTATTTCCTGTTTTGAAAAATAACAATAAATGTGGCGGAAATATAACCTTCAGATTGTTGTGTATATTAAAGTATCTGTCTGTATTTACCAAATAACAAAAATACAGAGAGAAACCGTCATCTAGAAAGAAATACAATATTATAGAACATATTCAAACAATAACAAGTACAAGTAAATATCTTTTACAAAAAACATGGACCGCCATTATCAGTTGGTGCACTGAAAAGTACAAAATAATATTAATTCTATTGATGCCAGTACTTGAGAAGTTATACGGTTGCAGTTAAATAGAAAACTTTTTGCAACAACTTCACAATTACCAGCACCAGAATTAATAATATCTTGTATTTTTCAGTGAACCAACTAATAGAGAATGTCAAATTTTATGTATTATTTGCATGTATTTTTTTTATTCAGTAATCTAAAAACATCATCGCAGATATACGTATATTTTAGACTTTACCACTGCTGTTACTCGAACACCGTAACTCTATGGAAAAAATGTTCAATATAAATGGTGCTACAAATAATCTGGTCTTTAATTTGGTTGTCTCAAATTTTTAATTTTCGAATGAAAGTTCCCCCTCCACATAGCGAAATAACACATATTTGAGATTTTAACATCGCAGCAACTCAAAAGCCGTAACCATTTTGAAAAACTGTTCAATTTAAACATTTCCAGGTATTGTCCTATTTTTAATTCTGCCATCTCAGATTTTAAATTTTCGAGAAAAAATGCCCCCTCCACTCTCTTCGGGGGTGTTTTTACGAGAGAAGGAGATTTCGGATTTGAATTTTAACGAATACGAATCCATTTCTCAAGTCTTCTCTTACAAATGAATCAAAAAATCATCAAAATCGGAGTAAGTTTACTATATGATGCGCGCGCACAAACCAAAAAAAAGCAGACAGTTAAATTGTAGGTATATCTCTGTTTGTGTTCGTCGATCATATATAAAATTACAATTAGCATTTATTTACCTTAGTAAGGCCTTCGATATTGTCCAATTATGGGCGCAATCGCCATTTCCATCAATACGAAAAATATTATTAAAAACACTGTAAATATCAAAAATTAAATGAATGCATGAAGGAAGAAAAGAGGTTTAAGGCAAGGCCAAATGATGTCACCAAAGTTACTCTTACCCTAGAAGAGATATTCAAGAAATTTCATTGGGAAAATCAAAAAGAATCAACATCAAATCAAATTTAATTTTTACTTTCCTACCCTATAGCAGCTGTATAAAGAAAGTATTGTAATCGTGTGAAATTTTTGGTATCGAGATATTTACAAATGTTGACGTTTCAGAGATTTCTAAGTGTAATAAACATATTTTCAGCCATTGATCTGTCTGTCTGTCTATATGTCCGTCTGTCTGCCTGGCCGTCTGTCTGTCTGTCTGTGACAGCATTATCTCGTAAACGGATCTGTGTATTTTGTTGCTTCCTTTTTTTTATTTTGTTTGGTACTATAAGTTTTACTGATTAGTCTTTCCATTTATTTGGTTAACTGTAGTATTCAAAAGCTGTCAAAGACCAAGAACTTTTCTAAGGTTGCTCAATGTATGAGTCGTGTATGAAACGCTTTATTAAGTTATAGAACGATTGACAGGTGATTAGAGCTCTTAGAAGAAGATAAAAAATTTCTCTATCTATTTATTTTCGAGTAAAGCTTAAGTATCAAAACCTGAGAGATTAATTATACTCACAATTAAATAGTGGACAAGATTATTGAAAGAGCCTCACTCCAAAGGGTGAACTGAGGAAACATAAAGTCGAGCATTAAAAAAACAGATGAAATTCAACACCTTACATTAAAGTCTGAAAATAAATAGCGGCAACCCGAATAAAATTGAACAAAAACAAAGAATGGCGAAACAAATTGTGCTTAGGTACTGCCTGAACATATTTTTCAACAATGTTTCCCAGGCAACAACGTGTGTTTTTAATAATTGCTCTAGCTATTGTCCTCGACTAAGTTTTGGTGAGAGAAAAGCAGAATAGCTCAACATGGAAAGTATCAGGTTATATTAACCGAGGTAGGGAACTTTACCGTTACAAGAATAAACTGAAACTTTTCAGCTAAAATGTCGCTTTTAAGGCAGCTCCTCTTATGGCTGACAAAATAATAACAAAAAACTTTAGTTTAGTTGAAGCATTTAGGTAGAAAGAAAGTCGTTTACCTCATCCTCTATACGGGTAATATTCAGCCATTAACAGTTTAGGGCTACTAAGTTGCACCAAACTTCAACGATAAACTTGAGAATAAATGGATAAATGCTTTGGGACGGTTATTACAAAATTTCAAAAAGTTTTAAGGCAACATTCCAATTTATGGTGTTTAGTTCGATGGGATAAAGTGCCGTCAGGCAATGGGTACATAAAATGGGAAAGTCAGTTTAAATTAAATACAACGATCTGGGTTCCGAGTCTGACTCGGTAAACCAAGTCTTACGAATCATATTATTTATAAATCGTTTAAAAAAATATATATAAGTACTGTAACAGGAGTCTGGTTCGGCAAGTGGAAGCAAACAATCGATGACTTTGATACAATTTATTTAACCATTTAAATAAAATCTTAACAGCCGTTTTGCGATATTTGACCATAAATATAATAAAATAAGATATCTGATATTTGAAGAATAATTCTCTAAGATCACTTTTGATCTTGTCATATATATATTAAATCTAATTATAACAGGATAATTACGTTAAGTATATCAGATGACCAGATGAGTTTTATTGATAGAATTAAGAGAGCAAATCAACATTCCGAGTTTATTTACCTGGATTGATGCCAACCAACCAATAATATCGTACTAAAGCAAACAAGCTCATTAAAGAGGAGAAAATATTATCCAAATCTCCCAACAAATAATATTCTTCCATTAAGTGAAGGTAAGTACACAACACTGTTAATAAATATACCTACTTTATTTTCGTGGCGTCATTACATTTGAAGAAGTATCAAATTTGAATTATACGAATTCATAATTTCATAATTGCAGGGTTGGTAGATTTGCAAGACAAAATCTAATTCTAATGATGATATTGAAGAACTGTTATTCAGTTAACGCAATGGAAAATATTAAATAATATTTATTCTATTGGCCTTAGAAATGATATTATAGGAGCATCGCATGAATCTAACAAAACTGACATCAGATTTAAATGAAATAAATCCGATATTCTACACCAAATCAAGCTCTATGTACCTGTGATCATAGCATTAAAATCTGTCCACTAATTTCGGAGATGACCAAGAACAAACAGATAAAAAAAACATTGTTTCTAGCTCTATTACCTTTCCTTTATCGTCTCCTGTCTATTTTAGATAAATATCTAATGTACAGACAAATCCAGTTCTAAAGGTTTATTACAAGTACCAATAGATTTGTGGAAACTTTCTCTTTTTTACGAAGTCGATTAAAAACAAAAGACATTTGGCAATTTATTTCTATCCGTAATAGAATCGTTCCTCAGAAACGTGAGTTATGATAAAACAAACTTTATATTTGGATAGCTTGAATTTTCGCTATTCTCTAAATCTAGATATACCTGCCAAGATAAGTAAGCTATTATCTGTTAAGCAGATTTACGAATTTCGATGTAGATTTGGAAAATTTGTTATATCACGATGAGCCGAGTTTGTATATGCGGAAGCAGAATCGATCGTAGGATGGTTGGTGTCTTTTTGATATAGCTATCTGTGATGATTAGAATTAAAGAAACTTTTTCGCTAAAACTGGCATCGGTAACTAACTAAAGCAATGTTTTGTGAATAAAATAAAGTTGAAAGGAGACGATAGATCCAATGTATCCCTGCTGAGTTTTTTGAACCCACTCTATCAAAGATGAATCGCGGAGTAATGCTACTGTGCAGTTCTTGAAGCAACAACGAAATCTGGATAACTGAGGTCCGGATAATCGAGTCACTAATGTATTATATGGGGCACTAAAAATACAAATAATATCAATGTAATGTAATCAATATACTCTGTGGGCAAAATTAAGTTTGAACTAAAGTGTGTTCCAACTTAATTTTCGATTTTACCACTGCTGTAACTCGAAAACCTATGATTTTTTTCAAACGTTGCCGGATATAATCACCTTTCTAATTTTCCAATCTTAAATTTTCGATTCTGGAAAAAAATTGACGCTTCCACATAGTTGAAATACATATTTCAAACTGTAACACGGAAACCTATTGTTATTTTTAAAAATGTCCAATTTAAACTTTTCAGGATATGGAATTTTCTTTAATTCTGTCGTCTTGGATAATCAATTTCCGAGAAAAATTACCCCCATCACCTCCTTTAAGGGAGGTTTTTGAGAGGAAGGCACGTGTAATATTTTTGTTAATGGGACTAATTCTCAATACTATCAAAATATCAAAATTGGAAAACGTTGCTTGCAGACATACAGTCGAATTGTATACCGCCTCCGTTCGGTTCATAGGTCAATGAAATCCTCCGAATATCTGACTAAGCAAAAATACCAGTAAATAAAAACTAGAGATAACATTAGAAGAAAAGCAATTTAAACATTAAAATTCCATATCAAACTACATACAAGTATTTACACCTAGCCAGAGTTATATGAAATCAAATAAACTTTGATATTGTTAACACTCGATAAAAGCTGAGAAAGCAAATCAAATAATCAAATATACAACATTTTAATGGTAAGCAAATACCAATTAACAGTTGCTTTGAGAATTTATGAGACAGCTATCATCTCGATAGAGTCATATAATATACACCTATAAGTTTATATAGATATATATATATATATATATATATATATATATATATATATATATATATATATATATGTATATATATATGTATATAATCTGCACCCAGCGTAAATAAATCTAAACACAACGCTGGAAGTCTTGATCCCATCGACGCAACATATAAAATGAGTTTCTAACTATTTATTGAGATGCAATTTAGAAAAAAAGTATTGCAATTTGATATCACTGCATGGAAAATCAAATTACACTTGAAAAAACTATTTTATCAATCATCATTAAGAGTAATCAAACAAATCTATAATTAATCTGAGGAATACTACTTAAATTGTTTATGAATAAATCCATAAAATCGATTGACATCTACAATGAAGTTCTTATGAGTGAATTATCAATATCTTAGATAAAGTATGTGATTGTTTAAATCAAAATTCTAGAAGTTTGGTAATTGGAAAGTAGAGTGCCCCATGGTTATGTATTGGAACTCTTGTGCTTTGTAATTTATAAGGGCTTCGACAAATATGTTGAAGCACCTTATCAAAATACCCCAAAAACGTTCCTTGATTTTCATCAGCTAAGCTATTTTTTTAAATATGACCTCATCGGTAGATTTTTGCAAATTCCCTTATCCAGGCGATAACATAAGACCAGCTATAACAGAGCGACCCTCCTGGTCCACTCTATACAGTATATACTTCCAGAATGTCTTTCATAATTTTGTAGTTTTTCAATTAAATGTACCGGAAAGTCAAAGCAAAGATAAAAATAAAGAAATAGATTATCTGCATTTCACTAGTGTAAAAAATGAAAACATGTAATGAAAAATTTTACATTTTCTGTGCGGTGAATCTCGGAAAGAGCATTGTTCAAATCGTTTAATAATGAAATTTGATTGAAACCTGTCGAGATCAAATCTACCTTAGAACATGAAATTATGTGACAGATTGTTTCTGAAGGGGAATCTTAAATTTGAAGTCCCGAACTTTTGGCGCTCAGTGTATATACCTACAGACATTAGCTACTAAACGCCAATAGCAGCGCTAACATCTATCTGTCTCACTCTCTCTCTAACAAATATAGGTACACTTCTCTCTATCCAATACTGCTGTGAACTATTCGAATTTACGAGAGCATAGAGAAACTCCCATTTGCCGCAACCAAATTGATTATCTTACGATTGTTTACAAATTGCACATATCTCTCTCTCTCTCGTTCGGTTATGGTTATTAGCCCAAGAGCTGATACGAAAAAGAACTAACCGATCTGGGATGGCTTCAAGAAGGTTAGTTCCTCATTTCTGCATGTTTCTTGTCCAAAGCATTTAGGTTAGGTTTTTTGAAGTCAGCTCTTGCCCTATTATATGCTTCGGGTTATTATTCATTTTGGATATTCAAGAGTCGCCATCTATAATATCTATTAGCTTTAGCTGGTATCAGACCCTTGATAGAACTTCTTGAGATTTACTTTTGTTTTGTGTTCAAACAGAAGCAGCAGGCTGCGCTTGGAGAACTTTTTTTGTTGAGTTTTTTCATACACTGTTTGATTTGAGATTATCAAACAACTCCCTCAAATGTATATTAAAAGGGGATCAGAAAAGTTGATCAACATTGACTTACCTACCAATATTATGTAAAAATTTCATTTTGTGTTTCTCTTTTCATAATAAACTGGAGTGGTAAGGTTAATAGAATCAATGAAGAAGCACTATTAAATTTATTAAATTCTTTGGAGATTGATTTGAGAGTTACGCTATCGCCGGGCCAGTGTCAAATATGAAATAATATTGTTTGTCGATCATTTTCATTAAAAAGGATTTTTATTTATTTTGACCACTTCTTTCTCCTATCTGTTTGCTGTTTTTGAAAACTACCAAATAAGTATTATTGCCTTTGCGAACATATATTGAGATATGTTTCCAAAATAAACCCAATAAACCATTTTCAGATGTGATGTTTGTAAAATTTAGGTGTAAAAGCTGGTAAATATCAAATTTTCATAACACATTCTATGAAGCATTAGACAAAATTTTCATATTTTAAAAAGCAAGAAGTTTGAAAAAAAACTTCAGACTATTGTCTTTATACCTTGAGTTTTATTTTTAAAGAAAGGGTGGAAAAATTTAAACAGCTTTTCATGTACCGTGTTCAAGACGTTTCTTGCGTAAGATTGACAAATTCTCAGTACCGCTTCTGATCTTAAATTTAAAATATTACTATAATGGTAAACCGAAGATCAAAACAAAGGGATCTGCCCTGAGGTCGTGATCGAGAAATCTCGAAAAAATTCGAGATCGAGAAATTTTCCAAGTGTGATCGAAAAAAAAAGCAGTCTCGTCTCGATGTCGTCTTGAAATCAAGATTGACGAGAAATGTCGAATTTCTGAAACCCTGTCTTGAAAAAATGTTCAATTTAAACATTTCGGGATATGGTCACCTTTCGAATTTTCAATTCTCGGAAAAATTTGCCCCTTCCACATAGCTGAAACATACATTTCAAACTGTAACGCGGGAACCTAGGATTATTTTGTGAAATGTCCAATTTTAATATGTCCGGATATGGAATTTTCTTTAAATCTGCCGTCTCGGATTTTCAATTTTCGGTAAGAATAGCCTCCACCACCCCCTCTGAAGGAAGTTTTTGGGGGAAAAAGCATGTGTAATATTGCTTTTTATTCAATGGGACAAATTCCCAATACTCCTCGCTAAAATGAAAAAAAAACAACAAAATCGGAATACGTTTTCTATGCAAAAGGCGGAACATCCTTAAAGAAATTTGCAGACATACAGTCGATTTGTGTACCTCCTCCGTTTAGGAATTTGGCCAAGAATCCATTGAATTTATCTCCAATTTTGGAAAAAACGATAGAAAAAAATCTCGACTTCTAAGCTTCTTATCCAAAATTCTGGCTCAATTTTTGAGTGTTTCATCTAACTGTTGGTATGAAAAGACTGCCGAATATCCAATATTTTATAATAAAAATATCACCATTGATAAAGAAACACTCTAATTGCTCTTCTTGGGATCACTTTCCTTCAAGATTATCCAACCCTAATCACAATTATTAATTTAAATTTTGTAATCAAGGACAGCGCATCGTCATCATAATATCTCTCAAAAGCAACTTCCAATTTCGTCGACTGTTTTCCAAATTGCTTCTACTCCTCCTTCTCCTCTTCGTCCTCCTCCACCACCGATCTCCAATTATATTGCTGAAATATCACGGCACCACCACGATAGCTTTCAAATCCATGTGACCGCCAAAAGCAAAGACATTCTTATCGCCCTTTGTCCCTGTGTATCTCCGGATTCGTTATCCGAATGGAGTTTCTCGATTTTTAATTTAAAAAATACAATGATTGAATCTTGCCCCCAAGTGCGGCTATATAGCTTTCAATTCCTATTGCAGGAAGATGTGATATGTGATTTTTAAATCATCGATGGATAAATATCTTATGAATTTTAGGAAAGATGCAAAATTAGTCAATTTTCAGCTTCCCAAAAAAACTATATCACATTTTTGACTAGGTTTGAAATATTATTTAACAAAAGGACCAATGACATTTTGAAAAAAAACACAACATGAATATAAACTATCACCAAATCAGATTCAAAGGAGACACATATATTACTGGTCATCTGACTTTGTTTCAAATTTATTGGAGAAAGAAATGCTGATCTTTCAAACGAAGTCAATAAACAAAGCTACTGAGCTCTATGATAGTTTAAACAAGCTCAAAGGAGTAAGTGGTAGATACTACTCTTATGTTCAATTATCTGAACCAATTAATCAACATTTCTTACAAGAAATTGGACCAAATAATATCCTATTACCCACGTATATTATTCGATTGTACTTGTTATTATTTAGAGATCTCAAAACATCGCGGCGGAAGTACGCATAACTCGCATAACAGCTCTAACTCGAAAACCGTAACACTAAGGAAAACATGTTCATTATAAATACTGACACAAATAATTTGGTTTTTCATGTAATTCCCTCAGATTTTCAATTTGCGAAAGAAATTGCCCACTCCACATATTGAAAATAAATATATTTGAGATTTTAACATTGTTGTAGCTCGAAAACCGTAAAATGTTCAATTTAAAGGTTTCCGGATATTGACCTTTCTTTAATTACCTATGCATCCTCAGATCACCTTCAACCCCTTCGAGGGTGTTTTTTGAAGGAAAGGAGATTTCGGATTTGAGTTTTTACAAATATGAGACCATCTCCCAGTTATCCTCTATCAAATGAAACAAAAATCATCAAAATCGGGATACGTTTACGAAATAAAACGCGCGCAAGAACAAAAAAACAGTCTATATAAGAAGATATATGTAACAAGTTCAATCAAGATAATAAACATAGCTTCCATTTATATCTTTGTATTTTTAGTAATAAAGCCGGTTTTATTTAAAAAAAATAGATATTCATTTGATATTTTTGATTAGTCCATTATTCATTGAAATTGTTACGCGTTTAGTTATAAGTTATGTCAAACAACAAGAATTTTCCACTTTCCTAGTGGCAACCTTTGAAGTTCTTGAAAAATATCTTGAATATCATCGGAAAGGATCTTTTCCTTAATCCTGTCAGATAAAAGATGATTCTCCCTTCCAAATACTTTTGTGGGATATTTCGAGGAAAAAATTTAATATGAGAAAATGTCTCAGCAATTTTCCTTCAATTGTAAAATTGATTAAGAACATTTGTGCCTGTTTGAATGCAAATGGCGCCAAAGAAACATAAGAACAAACAATCAGATTTTATATATTCTTCGTTTGGAAAATCGATCAGATGAAAACTCTTTTAAGTTAATGACATTAACATAGCGTAAAAAACTGAAATTTCTCATTATTTTTCATAATACCAAAGTTCGATGGCATCAAAATAATCAAATACTTGTTGTCAAGTGAAAGCCCTTAGGTACTTATTTTGATTAGATATTCTTATTTACTGAGTACAAGGATTCAAATCACTAATATATATATAATGATGATGTAAGAAAATTATATTTGCTAGCAAACATTTTCTTATTTAGTAAACTGTTTTCCCCAGACATTTATTGTCAAGGGTCCAACGTTTCTCTCAAACTAAATAATGCATAGCCAGCAAGAATCTCCCTAACTTTCCAAAGTTCTGAAGACATATTGTTGCGAATAATTTTCTATTTTTTTTTGTATCCAAGCCCTTAAACAGAACATCACTGCAAACTTGATAATTAATTTACCTCCAAAGCAGAAGAAGCACACCTTCCTTTCTTCCTTCAACGAAAACTTCTCCTTGCCATCATCCAAAGTTCCATACAACAATCGTGGGTGAAAATAAGAGACAGACACTTCAAAAACAAATATAATATAATCCTCTTGATGTGCAGAGAAGGAAACAACAATGCAGCACACTTGATAAAAAACGGCGCGCACCACTACACAATTTGAAGAGATCGAGATCTTTGTTGGGTTTTTTTTTGGCGGCAAAAACTTCGGCAATTCAAACTGGCCGAAGAAGAAGAGGAAGAGTTTCCTCCACACCACACTGTTTACTACTTCACTTAGATCGTGTATTTAGCTGTTTTGAGCGCTTTTTGGAGTGCGATGTAGGACGAGGCGCGAACCGCTACTATCGCGACACAGCTTGAATGTCGTATATTGGCGCGTTCGCAAAGCTTGTATCCGACAGTGCAGGAATGCGACAGGCGCAACGCGACTTTTAGTAATGCACTGCACCACGATTCTCTGTTATAGAACATGCTATTTTTTCAATAGATTTCAAAGTTTTGAAGATACAATGCCATTCCATTATCGACCCATTACTTGTTTGAGTTGATTGTATAAAAGGTGTATATCTATCGAGAGGCATTCAACAAAGTTGATAACAGAGTATTAATAAACGAATTAAAATCCATGGAGAATGAAGATCATCTCTTGAAAATAATTAATATCGTATTTGAAACATCACATTCAATTTGTTGCATACAATAGTCATAACTCTTACAAATAAAGTCATCTTCAGGTGTTCCGCAGGGACCAAACCTTGGACCTTTGTTATTTTTACTTTTTTAATTGATAATCTTTCATGTTTTCTTGATTGCAGTATTAATGAAGCAAATTTGTTTGTCCGTTTTCTTATTAATATAATATTAATATTTTGAATTTAAATAAGTGAACATGGTGTAGTCAGTTTTTTGATGCGGAAAAAAATACAAACATTATTGTTTCATTTTAATATAGATGGCAAGTCAGAAAATAGATCAAATTTAATTAATGAATTAGGAATTGGTTTATTTATTGTCGAGAATGGAAAAGTTTGACTAAATCGGCACTTACAAAAAAAAGACGACCTGTAGCCAGCGCAAAGGTAAATTTATCAAAATTCATTCAATTGAAATTTGAACATCCATAGATTTTTTCTTTATTAATTTTTATTATTTTTTCTGTGCATTTTATGAAAAATTGCTTGGAACAAAAGTTATAGTACCTAAAAACAAAGAACTTATCAGTTGATAATCCAAAAAGTCTTAAGGTAGACCATGATGGCATAACCTTCAAGAGTCTCTGCTGTGGTACACTTTCCCTTTGAGATTTAATTTTCAAAGATGGCTACAAACGAAGCTCACGTACTCACTAATATTTCCTTCAATTTTAAAACGTCCTCTTATAACCCCCGGCTCTATATCCATTTTGAACACATTCATAGATGAAGTTGAGGGCAATTTTTCCTGGAAACAAAGCAATATCATAAGTAAATCACTTTCATTGTCAAACTCAATAGCTTTATTCATCACTATGTAGTTAGTTATGTTGTCGACCACAAGAGGAGCTTCTGTATACAGACATATACAACGAACGCTATTACACAAGCCTGATAACCAGACATTTTCGATGTTAAATTACGGCCCGCTTTTCTCTCAAAATCAGTCGAGAGCACGAGCAAAAAACTAGTTGTGCCTGGGGGGGGCCTTTGTTGGAAAATGTGTATTCATACATTAAAATAATGTAAACCTTGTATGTAGCCTTGTGATAGAATGCCTCTGCTTAGATTAGACATGTCAATAAAAATAAATAACTTTGCGTTACAATTATTCTTCATTAACATTCGTGAAATGTAGATATGAATTTTAAAAGTATGAATTCTCATCCCTTTTCTATTTATAGTCCTTTTTTTTTTTGGCAGACTGTAGATGAAATGATAAACTTAATCTTGCATATACATTATTTGATTAAATGCTATAGTTTTGGGCATTATACAAGGGTAATTGAAAGTTTGTTACATAACCCGAAATCTTAAACAATAAAACCACTATACAGTGAGGTCCAAAAGTCCGCCCCCCACCGCTATATCTTCTTTATTTTCAATATTACAAAAAAATATTAAATATATGTTGTAGGGTTTCATTTGACCTCTCAAAAAAGCCCACTGACTTTATTTTATTTTATTTTAGTTTAGTTTATTTTTTCAAATGGAACCCGCTGAATATTATTAGATATTCGAATTCTACGTAAACTTCTAAGCAGATTTCATGCATCATTTACTACACCTAAGTTGAAGTGAGTCCCAAAAAATCTTAATCCAAACTGATCTGATTTTTGATCCCTTACGTTAATTCAGTCGGCTGTTTATACTATGAGTGCCTTAACTCTGTTGTCAACAATTGTCAAATTAAAGTTAACAATATTTTGTGATCTCCTTGATTACTTTTTTAATAATTTTTCTTATTGATTAATATGGCTCGTTCATTAGAAAACAAAGTTGAACTATTTATATTTCGAGATATAATATTTTATTGATATAATTCATAACATAAAACTAGAATTTTAGAATTTTACTACAGCTTTGCCAACAATTGCCGGAGATATTTTTGACACATTGGACGTTCGGAAAATCTTTCATTGAAAATGCGAACAGCAGCTTGGCAATTCCGATTAGCTTCAACAAAGATGATAAGGGCTTCAACTTTTTCTTCTAATGAACGAGCCATATTGATCAACTAGAAAATGTATGAAAAAAGTAATCAAGAACATCACAAAATATTGTTAACTTTAATTTGACAATTGTTGGAGTTAAGTTTAAGTTAAGTTAAGTAAAGTTAAGTTAAGATTTATTTACTTGTTGCTATGGTTACTAAAGCACTCACAGTATAAACAGTTGACTGAATTAACGTAAGGGATCGAAAATCAGAACAGTTTGGATTAAGATTTTCTGGGACTCACTTCAACTTAGGTATAGTAAATGATGCATGAAATCTACTTAGAATTTCACGAAGAATTCAAATATCTAATAATATACAGGGGGTTCCATTGAAAAAATAAACTAATAAGTCAGTGGGCTTTTTCAAAACACCCTCTATAAATTAAAATTATGTTACTGAAAAGGTCCAATGAAACCCTACAACTTATATATTCAATATTTTTTGTAATATTGAAAATAAAGAAGTTACGATGGGGGGGTGGACTTTTGGTCCTCACATAATGGTTACTGTGAGTCAACCTCAAAAGCTATCGCTGTCGTGGATTCATTCTTAGACCTTTTTAGAAGGAACCCAGATCGTTCAATAGATAGAAAAACTACTAGTGACTGTTACTAAGTTCCTTGTAACATCATACACAGTCCTGCAGGCATCTCCCAACAATCCTGCCATAATTAATTATGTTCTATAATCTTCTCTCTCTCTGTATTTCTCCCAGAACATGAGACAATATTTCACAGAGGCGAAGAACAAAGGACTCTCTCATCTCTGAAGTGGACGCTATATAGTTAGTAGTAGCCAGAGTGAGCTCTCCGATTTGACCCGCGCGATAAATTCGGAGAGACCGCCTCCAAGGGCATTATCGAGATTTTAGTGACTGCTGCTATTATATCGTCCTAATTTTATTCTCGGCTTTTATTTTCGCCCCCCTCCCTCCACTTGCCACATCACTCTCCCAGTTTATCATCAACAAGGAATGGCTAAGAAAAAAATGTCTATGGTCTATGCTTTGTTGCGTGCGTAACATATACAGGGTGGGGATTTTAAATGGAACGCTGCTTATAGCAGCCCTGGGAATAAGATTTTTCAAAAATCCAAAAGTCAAAGATTTTTTTTTTGGATTTCGTAATGTAAAAAAAAATTGTGGCCCCATAGAGCAGGCGCAGCCCTAAACAACTTTCTTTTTTGAAATTAGAAGACACCACTTGTGGCACCTCTTTGGAAAGCTTATTGAAAAAGGAATTTTTCGATAACATTTTTTTTACATCTGTCAAACCATGTGTCAGAAATGTACTCAAAAGTCATTTTTAACTATTTAATGAACAATTACATTAACAATAACATTATTACTGGAATGTTACCTTTTTGGCGTAACAGTTGTTGAAAATGTGCCCCCTATTATCCTGTTGGCACAGACTCAACCGATACTAGATGATTAAACGTATCTCTTCCGGAATCCTTGCCTTTAAGTCTTTCGAACATACCTGTGGACCACACTGTATATTAATTACTTCAGTGGATCACGTCTCTCCATACTTGTCAGTTTGCAGAATTGGATTTAGAAAGACAAGCAAAGTGAAATAAATGTTTTTTTACAAAAAAATAGGACTGCAGGGAAAAATACACCAACTAGTAAAGTCGGTCTTAGTTTTTGATAAGTTATCAAACCACATTAACCACAACGCATTGTTGGTAAGTAACGCACACAATAATAATAAATGTAGAATTTATAAGATTATGGTTTACTTTGAGGCCATTTCATTATGATAATTTATTATTCATATCTATTTTTACGAGAGAGCTGAAGAGATTTTGTGCATGTCTCATTTTCACCCTATAACATTGAAGCAATAACCAGAGGACTACCGTCGGTTAACTATAGCTTCAATTTCGCAGCATGAAGATTTGTACATATAAATTCTGTGCTGCTACAAGAATATCATGGTAATCGAGTAGGCGATATTGCTCCAGTCAGTCTATTCACATTTTTACATAGCATAAGTAATATAACTCGTCTTCTTCGTACAGAGATTGAAGAGATTATCTGTGTTGTATGGAGACACGAATGTAGGGAGAAATATTGTCTGTCTGTCGCACAAGGCGGCAACTTTGCAACACACGAAATGATTTCATTCTAAAATTATAAACGACATCGCATTCTACCTTACCCCTGCTACCAAGTCTTATTTCTATATACTCAGAACAGAGTTGTGCAATAAATATATGCTCAAGATTTTCTTGGCGAACGTTAAACTCCAATTTTGAATTTTTGAAAAGGTTATAATTTTGACACAAAAGCTATGAAATTAACAAAATAATATATATTATTACTAAACAGATAATTAAATGAAAATACAACAGAACTATAAATTAAATTAAAATATCATCATACGATATAAAAACAATATTAATATTTTATCTCCACTTTTTTTGTTTTTTTTTCTGTATTTTTAAGGCATATATTTTTATTTTCATTTTTTAAGGCCTTCACTGGTTATTTACGAAATAATTGAAGTAATTTTTTTCCTCTTTTGATGTAGTAATTATTGAAATTACACTGTATGTAAAAATTTTAAGAGATTTTTATAACATACAATAAATTTGTTATTATTGTTATTATTATTATTGATATAAAAAAATATTAATAAAGAAATTTTTAAAGTTCTATAACAATATATTATGACTTCAAATTATTTAAAATACAACTTCTAATACAAAGTTTAATACGCCATCATGAAAAATAATTATAATAATTATAACACCAAGGTATTTAATTTCATTTATTCTTTTAATTTTTTTCAAATTTACAATTTAAATTATTACAACAAACGTTTATCCGCTTATAGAGACACATTCAAAACACTCGATTTTGACATATTTAAAGTCACTCTGTGATAATTAAACTTTAATTTTCTGATAATTTTCAAGGAATGACTGTTTCATCCGCAAATGATGCAATAACACCTGGTATATTAAGCTGCAATAATCCATTAATATAGGCATTAAATAATAATAGACCCAAAATTTAACCTTGGGGGATTCCACAAGTGACAAAGCTGTTAGAGAACTTTAAACACCATTAGTGACAACAAAATGAAATCTATTTGAGATATAGTTCCGCATCAAATCATAAACTGTCCCTTTTATATTTTATGAATAGTTTATCAAAACAAACAAAATTCAAGATAGTAATATGTATTTGGTATTTTTTTAAGTGTGTCAACTAATAAAGTCACTCCTATTTTTTGTAAAAAATATTTGTATTTCTTCGGTAAAAAAAATCTATAAAAATAGCCTGGTCCTCGGAAAACTGCTTTTCATCCTCTAACAGGTGGTTGCTCAATAAGAACGTAAGTAAATAGAATAATATTTTCATAAGTTGGATGGATGCCGTGAAATGGGAATTGATTTAACCGATAATAATATTATTATAGTACGACAAGAAGGAAACAGCGCTGATGCATCCAAGTGGAGTATTTTTTATTTACCTAAAGGTTCAAAATAATTGCGTACACGAGGGCCGACTTTCCAGAATCGAGTAAAGTCGAATGGAGCTCGAAGATCGAAAGGTTATTTCTGAAAATACTGAGCATATATTGAGTAAAGTTATATTGTTATAAATAGACGGCGATAATATGTGACACGTTAAGTTGGCAGCTGGCACTTACAGAGAGTATTTGATAAGGCTGACAAGTTTTCCAGATTTGTGAGAATCAGTTATTGTAGTTTATATTGATGTTACCACTGAATTCTTGGAATATAAAAAAATATTGGAAAGAAGCTATGACTCGAGCTATGAAGAACAATTTTTATTTCAATTTCACTTGAATTGACTCCACTGTATATAAATATTTATAGATATCAATATCAATAGATATGAATAAAAATGTTAATTCAATTCCAAAGCTTCACAAATTGATTGCTGAATTCATAACATTGTTCCTGAATTATAATACAGGTCTGTCATCTATTTCTAGGGATGTTTATCACAATGTTATGAAAAGTAATTTATTTCAGATACATTCTGCTTAGATGGCTCTAACATTAATTTATTTATAAAAATATAGCGCATTTTCTTATTTTACTGCCCATCAAATTGTTTTACCTACCAGCGGCTTTGGAAGAAATCGATTCTTAAAAAGAGTGAATTCCAAAAAATATGTGTTTAGTTAGAATTTTGAGTTAACATCTTTATAGAAAAATTCTATTTTTCAAGCAACTTTCTCTATTTTTCTTTTATTAAAAAACTTATTTAAACTATGACGAACATTAAAGAAAATTATTAAGCAAACCGTTCCAGCCGTTGTTAAGCTTTCTAACGAACACAATTTGATTCTTATTTATTTAGATAATAAAATGATAAAAAAGGAACTTATTATAAAGTTTAATGTGACAGTAGTGTAATATTATCAATGAAAACTTATGCTTGAATATTAGTTTCAACCACAAAAATACAACAAAATACATAAGTGATAGTTCACTTCACTTAGAAAGATAGCGATGTATAAAATATCTTTATATAGCTATCCCATTTAGACGCTTTGAGTCTTCTGCCGATCTAAATTTTAAAAAAAACATATTTCTTTGCTCAAATAGAATGTTTTTTCATCTGCTTTAATGAGTCAACCTTTGTTGCCTTAACTACAACAATAATTGGGTAATTAGATATAGAAAATACCATACGATCTATAAAAATAAAAAAATAAAATGTAATGTATTTGAAATATTTCAAATTTTTATTTGTCAGATATAACTGAGTGGTTCGGATTTATCTATATATAAAATTAGGAAGTGTAATCTAACAAATTATTTACCCTGACGAGATAAACTTTGCTAGCATTTTAAAGCGAATGGTGCACTTAAAATTGAAAGTAGATATTTAAAATATTTTAAAAGCATTATTATGCTATTGACATAGCTGAGTTGATAATGAACCTTCACTAGGTAATCTTTATATTTTACCAAATACATTATTACATTTTCCACTTTTTGACCGACGAACCTAAACGGAGGAGGTATACAATTCGATTTTCCTGCTTCTTTTTGGTTAGTGCGGGATTCTCAAATAGTAAACATACTCCGATTTTGATGATTTTTGATTCATTTGAATGAGAAGACTTGAGGAATGGTCCGATATTCGTGTAAAAATTCAAATCCAAAATCTTCTTTTCTCCCAAAGGGGGTGGAATGGGCAATTTTTCTCGAAAATCGAAAATCTGAGCTGGCAGAATGAAAGATAGAAAAATATCCGGAAACGTTTAAATTAAACATTTTTTCAGAAGAGTTACGGTTTTCGTATTTTAAATTCCCAAATATGTAAATTTTATACAAAAGTATAATCTTAAAATCCACAAAATTAACATTGTTACAGCATCAATTTAGAGCCAAATCTTAAGTGACAAAAACATTTTATTATTAAACCTCAGTTTTAAAAGATTATTTGGTATCAATGTATTTTTCAAACAACTTGAAAAAAATCTATTTTATAAGAAAATGACACAGTAAAATCACCGACAGCACAGTAACCATCACGCAATTATTGTCGGCACTGTTCACACACAATTTTGACAGGCATATGACAGCAAGTTCCATTTATTTTTGCTTCTCATATTTCCTTTGCTAGCACTCCAAAAGAAACAACACAGCAAACTTTTTTCTGAAGCGACAGCAACATGATTACTTTTGTCTTTTAGTATATAAATTTTTATCGAACTTTAAAAATAATATTCGGTGCCATCTCACGAAACGATATATAACATAACACGGCTATGATAGTGCGGTAAAACGAAAATAAACTTTTGATAATCAGCCAAGACAGCTACAAACACCTGTAATGCTAATATATAGGGTGTCCCAGATGTGTTTTTATATTTAGCTGTTGCCCGCTACTGCAGCCATGGAAAATCAGATGGATACCCTTTGTATATATCCCTTCTTCATTTAGGTTGAAAGTGAAAATGGAAGAAGTATTTTTTGTTCAAAATATTCATAATGAAAAAGATTATGAGGAAAACAGAACGATACATTTCCATAATAGAATTGGGAAATAGCTGAAACAAAAGATAGGTTATGTTATACTATATAGCTGTCATATTTAAGACGTCAACTTTTTGATTACTAATTACTAAGCGATTGGTAATCAAAAACTCCTGTCAGTAGTACAGCTTTTTAACCAAAATTTCCCCCTTTTCGAAATCTTGAATAGTAAAGAGGTATATGGGAAACGGTAGAAGCCCCATTCTAAAAAAATGCCAAAAAAATCACTTGATTTCTCCTAATATTTAAGATTCTCAAGGGGATAGCTCCTGGGGCAGGTGTAAGAAAAGGTGAAACTAATTTTATCTATAAAGATGTGCCCTTCGATATTACTTTTTTTCGTATTCTAGTGATATTTTTATATCATATCTCGAGAAAACTGAGGTGAGATGTAGCTTTGATTCAAAAATTCCTTATAAGATGGGACAATTAAACGGATTCAGGTCAACTTTTTGAAACTTTGAAAGCGAAACAAACTTGTTACCCAGCGGTACTATATTTTGTAAATATGAATTTAGTAGTTTTTGGCTTATTTGGATATTTTCGTTAGGTACTTTCTACTAGCCGTGTATAATTCGTAGATAATTATTTTGGATGTGATTTGTTTTGTGTTATTGTTATTGACCCTGTACAAGGATTGACCCAAATACTTTCAACATTGGCAGACGAGCACAAAAGTGTTCAGTGTCGATATTTATTTAAATCCTTCAAATATAATCCATTACACTCGAATGACTTTCATTATCATTTTAAGTAAGCTTGTGTTATTTTAACAATATTTACTCAAATGTTTTAGAATCCAAAACAGTAACATGATATGATATGTTTTTTAAATGCCTTTGTACATTTATTTTTAACAAAAAAGAAAAACATCGACAAATGATTTATATTTATCAGATCTCCTTTCAAGAGTTTTAAAAAAAAAATCAACAACAAATCCTGATTCTCAAAAACTGTCGTAACTACAGAATAGAAAATAACATTTACATGATATTTATTTATTTTGTTGCAAATTAAAGTAAAATAAATAATAAATTCAAATACTTTTCTAGTCCGATAAAAGCGATTCAGTAACGAACTGTGCAGTCTTTGAAATCAGAACCTATAATGTATGAATTCATTATTATTTAGAACGAATAATCATTGCAAAACTAGTGAGATGATGCAAAAAAAGTGTTAACAAAGTTGAACTTTTATTGAAAAAAAAGACATTTAAATGCTGCTTCTCAACTAAAGTGAAGTATAAATATTATAATTATTAATATTGAGTTTGAAATCAATTGACAGCGAAATGCTCGGTAAATTATGTAAAATCTCAATTTGTATTCAGATTAAGGTTGAATGACATTGCCTTAATTTAAAGAATATTTCAATCTATCTCCATCACAGTGTGACGCATCCAAACGCAAATTATTTCAAGAGAGAAACCTCCTGTATATACCTATATATTCCAGAAGATCTCATTAATCCACGCTCCTACTTTCTCGCACTTTATTTCCCGGGGCCTAAAACTTGGACCCTAATTTCCTTCCAACATGCCTTATCAGTCCTATTTAAATTCCTCAAGTTCTCAAACCATTCCATAGCAAGCGCAGCTCCCCAGATTATATATCTATATTACAATATTTGATGATGATCATTCCTGTGTCTTTGAAAACAATTTGGGAAAACTTTCATCTGGCATCGGCAACTTTTCCAAGTCGGCGGGAATCATCGTTCCACAATATCCTCGCAGATTGCCCTTTTAAATGACGTTATCGTCTTCTCTGTTTTCGGGAAATTCGAGCTCGTAACAAAAGACCTATGTCCAAAACGGCTTATAGAGAGGAGAGTCGGTATAGTAGGTACCTATCTAACTACTTATTTCGGAGACAACAACAAGAGTTGAAGGAGTGGTACTCAAGATATGGCTCTATAAATATATTTTTATGTTACTCCATTTTGTTGAAGCAAAAAAACATTGAATTATCGCCAAAATATCCTATAATTTCTATTAGTACGTAATTAAACTATTTTTATAAGACTAGTTGAGAATTAAAATTGTTTGTCATTCGATTCTGTGATCTAGATCAGTTTCACTTGGTCCTG